>JBBBDQ010000316.1:5122500-5550000 GCA_037127315.1 Ascarosepion bandense
GCTTCTCAAACCCACCGAACTTTTGATCAAAGGCCTTGCAGCCGAATGTATTGTATCGTGATACCCAAGGTGACGTATTTTCTTGTTTTCAAATACCAAATTTCAAGGAGTAAAAGAATGAAACCAAAATGCCAATTACAGCTCGAGGATACTAAAATCAAGCAGGTACAGAAAGTTAAATACCTGGGATGTGTTCTAACAGAGGACGGAAAGTGAGAAATTTAGTTCCGAAGACATTTTGGGATAACTTTCAAAAATCTATGTAGTGTATTAAAAGAGAGAAAAAATTCGGTGGACACAAAGAAGAGAGTACTGAACTGTTACGTGATATCTGTCTCCCTATATGGCAGTGAATGCTGAACAATCTTCTCAAAGATGAAGAAGAAATTTGAAGCAACAGAAATGTGGTTCTACAGAAAGATACTGCGGATACTATGTGTCGAACATATGAGTAGCAACAAGATTCTGGAGAAAAGGGAAACAAAAAGAAACTTTAACATCTATAAGATGCAGCTAAAATTTATGCAGAAATGAAGAAGTGCTTGGAAGATTTTCTGCAGAAATGAAGAAGTGCTTGGAAGATTTTCTGCAGAAATGAAGAAGTGCTTGGAAGATTTTCTGCAGAAATGAAGAAGTGCTTGGAAGATTTTCTGCAAACGGGACAAATTGAGGGAAAGAGGAACCGAGGAAATCAGTGAGTAACATACTTGATGGGCTTCTTTAAATGAATGGTAGAACATTATATGGGAGAAATAACAAAGACAAAAGACTTATTAAAAGTTACAAGGGACAAGAAGATGATTATTCACATCCAGAAGGGGCTGCGCACATAAAAAAGGAAGATTGTTTTTTTTAGAATTACACATTTTGAAAAAAAAATTTCAAAAGGAAATAATTTAAAAAAATGTGCTGTAAGCGCAGAATTGATCTTACAGTTGCTATTAAAGGAAGACTTTCTCATTGAAATCAAACTTTTTCCTTGTAGTTTATTTTACTGTAAGGCACTTGACTATATTCAATGGAGTCTTCCGGCTTCTACCCCTCGAATAATATTTACGCCATCTTTGAAATAACCGAAGTTCTTTTATTCTCATTTTATTTTAAAAAAGCTTTCATTTTAAATTAATCAATGCTGGATTTTCTTTGACTTTTTATCACTAATAATAAACCGATCTTCGATTTGCAAATCAAAAGGAAGGAAAAGAATTCTTAGATAACTCGGCTTTCTACTAATGACTTGACCATAATGATTCAACCTTGGAAAGACAGTCGCATGACAAAATCGATAACAAATAAAAATGGCTTTCAATTGCCAATATCAGAAACGTTGAGATCGATATAAGGTTTAAGCGAGTATATGCTTCCGGAGAAAAGCGTAAAGTGAAAAGAATCGATCAGTCGATCGCTAGAGACTTCCAACCCAAATTATATATATATATATATATAGTGCTAAATTTTACTGATGTTTTTTGCCAAAGTTTTTGGCGGAAAAGATTTTTTGTCATGAAGTGCTCGACATCAAGATAAAGATAAAGCGCTAATATAATTAATGTGGTGAAATTTGTCACTTAGATGAGCAGTTTTGTTTCAGTCGTGCCGACTTCGAAGTTTCGTGAAAACATTAATGTAATGTCATCTTTCTTCAGGGGTTTTGCTTTTCTGGTGCTGTTTTCCTATTTATATAAAGTTTGGTGCAATTTACTATCTTTGTGTATGTGAAATTCTTTTTTGCCTGATGCGTGTTTTTTTCATAAGTGGTGTGGGATTTGCAGATGGTTAATTTTTTATTGCTCATATATATATATATATATATATATATATATATATATATGTGTGTGTGTGTGTGTGTGTGTGTGTGTGTGTGTGTGTGTTACCACGGTACAGAAACTGTTTTTTTTATTTCTTCTGTTTTTCTTTTTTAATTTAGACGCTTTTTACATTAGTCACCGTTTTGACTACTTTCTTAGTATATCTGGGGAACTCTTTCACAATAACGGCGTGACACCGAGTATGTGGTCGGTAGTTTCATCATCCTCCTAATCTCACCTCCAATGTTAACATCACCGGCTTGAAACTTAATACCATTTCTCTCTATTTTATTATCATGTTATTATTTGAACATTTTAAGTAGCCATATTTTATACGTTCGTATCTCTCCATGTAGCAACCTTTCAACCTCCATCCACTGTCTACGTAGATTGCTGCAAAATGAAACCTTCTTTTCCCCGAACGTACAACATAGAAATATATTCCTGTAGAAAACTTTTAACGTCTTTATGTAAACAAAGTATGCGTTACATTTCTTTTACCATCCAGCTGCTTCTGTCATATTTCTGGTTACGCTTGTTTATTTGAACGTTCACACTAACTAGTCATATATATATATATATATATATATATATATATATATATATATATATATATATTATGCTCTCATTACGATTGAGCTCGATCCCGACCAGAAGCAAGTGGATGCGTCTAGCTACACTGATGAGCTGTGATACAGCGAAACAGGCTTGTATGTGGATGACTAATATTTTATGCTCTCATTACGATTGTGCTCTCTGGAGAAGAACATTTTAAAAACAATTTCCACTTCTGCTATATGCGTGACTCTTCAGAAACGAATTGAGTTCTCTCGGTGACTGGCGTGTGTATACACAGCTTATACACAACACGCTAAAATTTCCCATCTCTGATTCCATGCGTCGATGGCTTAGGGAGTAGCGACTCCGACTTACACCAAATCGGTTGAGTTTCGATCCCGACCAGAAGCAAGTGGATTTGTCTAGCTACACTGATGAGCTGTGATACAGCGAAATAGGCTTGTAGGTGGATGACTAATATATATATATATATATATATTAGTTGTACAAAATTTTACAATAGCAAGGAATAAGCGGAATTTAAAGGGCCTTTTTTAATATAAATTCTAATAACTAAATAACAACCGGTCTCGTCTCAGTCTTATCAAGGTTACTCTTGAGAATTAAAATAAAAGCCGTGTAAAATAAATAGAGGATGACTAATGAGGGAAAAATTGTCCACGGAAAACTAGAGCCCAATAACATTAGTCTTTTATTTTAACTCCCAGGAGTAAACTTAAGACTGGGATGAAACCTGTTTTTTTTTTTTTTGTTATTAAAATTTACATTAAAATGCCTTTTAACTTACGCTTATTCCTTGATATATACATACGTGTTGTGTGTGTGTGTGTGTGTGTGTGTGTGTGTGTGTGTGTGTGTGTGTGTGTGTGCACGCTAGTGTGTGTGTGCGCGCAAAATCATATACACTGCTTAATTTAATAAACAAATTAAAAGATGAAGCTTCTATTGATATAGAAATGACATCCCCGTTGCCTAGATATACGCTCGAAACCCTATCGTTTGAAATTAGTGGGGATTGAAATAGTTTTGTGCTATAAACTAAACCTGTAATGACACCTCACCTCCTTTTCCCACACTTCACTTTCACGTGCATTTACAACTCCATACACACGTTCTTGAGCTTACAATAACTGTGCTATCAACAACACCTATCAACAATATGACGATCCTGATATTAGTCATAGTTTTCGGGTTAAAACATCATAACCACTCATCAGTTTCAATACTATATTATAATAATAAAAAGCTTTGTTTAATTTTCTTGGAGGAATTATAGCTGAAAACGCATCCTCGTCATATATTTTCTGGTAACTTTCAGAATTTAGTATAACAGGATATAAATTAGTGTGAGGTCCACAGTGAATAACCAATCTCTATTTCTTATAATATAAGTCTTTCTTATTTTATTATCGGTACTTATTGTTGTTTTGATACTTACTATTATTATCTTACTATTACTTACTTATTCTTAGTGTTACTATAGGGTACGATGGGTAAATTATGGCTATTTTATTTATTTTTGAATGTCGCTCATGAGCGTTGTTTTTTATTCTGTCGAATGCACACTATAGTAGGGTCAGTTGAGCACCGCTAGTAAGAAAAAGAGCCCCATGACTCAATTCACTCCGCCATTATTTTAAACATGGCTTACTGCACTGCTTGAAATTCAAGCGGTAAACTCCAATACAAATATTTAAGAGTTTGGGTACCAATCTAAGGACAGTGCAAAGGATTTGGAAAGATTGTGATGAGTCTGATGGTGATTACGAGGGTGTTTGGCGTGATCAAAATTTTTGCTACCACATCACCACTTAAATCTGGCCATCTAACTCTCCAGAGTGCAACACCCTCGATTATTATTTGTGGGGCGCAGTTGAGCGAGAGACCCTCAAAACTCCTTCTAATACCACAGATGAACTGAAGGGAACTATCATGGCAGCATTCACTAACCATGCACAAATGAAATCTTCCAAACTATCAATAAGCAGCAGTTTCTGCTTTGTGCAAAAAACTCTTCCAGCTGGGGATGGATTACAAGCCACATCTCAGTTGCGTCTCTGTCCTAGGGCAGAGTGCGGATGGTTTGTATGTCTGTTCAAGGACGGACATGCAGCTGAGAAAAATTATACTGTGGGGTGCCAAACCCCAGAGATCTATCACGCCCATGCTTTACCTCTCCCTCGGGAGGAGGCTGAGTTGATTGAAGGGGAAGTGTCGAGGGGATTTGGGAATTTTTCTATGGTACTGCCGATAAACCCACTTAAAAAATAACTTTGTGTCGCATCTGCTGCATGGTGGGTGACAATAGTAAATAAGAAAGTCTATTCCAGCTCTGACAGCCGGACTAATGAAGTCACGCAGGTGATCTTCTCATGTTGCATATTTTTGTTCTACTGTTCTTTGTTAATATATTTGTTTAACTTAATAAAGTTAAACAAATATATATATATATATTTGTGTCTTTATTTCTGGACGTCTAACAAGGCCACAACAAACTTAAACAAAGAGAGAACGTCCAGAAGAGTTGCAGGAGATTCCGAAATCGTGTGGAAACCGTCGTTGATGTCAATGGCAATTTTATTAAATAATATACTTCTTAGTATTTCAATATATTTTTGTGTAAGTTTGGTAAATATCTGTTAGAATGAGATATCAGTGTTATTTCCAAATTTTGCGTAATTTAAGCAACAATTTATCTGTCGCACTTTATCATTAAAATAAAGACTGTCTCTTTCTATTATTATCCGATACACTGATTAAAAGAAAGAAAGAAAGAAAGAAAGAAAGAAAGAAAGAAAGAAAGAAAGAGAATAAAATATTCAGTTAAATAAAAAGATTGAAAAAAGTGACGATAAGAAATAATGAAAGACGAAACGCGAAAACATTCTGTAAAAGAAAAACGGAAAGAATGAAATGATTTTTCAACGGGATAAAAAAAAGGGAGGGTACAAAAGTGTAACAGAGTAAAAGAAAGTGAAAAGAAGAGGAACGGCTGGAAAGAAAGAAAGAAAGAAAGAAAGAAAGAAAGAAAGAAAGAAAGAAAGTAGGAAACAAACAAATAAACAAATAAAGAAAGAGTAAAGCATAACATAAAGAGATGGAAAGTGAAATAAAACATAGCAATAAAAAATGAGCGTATAAAAGAAAGTTAAAATAGAAAGAAGAAAGAAAGAAAAAAGAAAAAGCAAAGAGAAAATATTCTCATAAAGAAAAAACGAAAAAGAGTTAAATAAATTTTCAAAGCAATAAAAAACAAAAGGCGTAAATGAAAGAGTAACAGAAAAAAAGAAAACGAAGAAAGAAAGAGAAAAGCATAAAAAATAAGAAAAAAGGTAGAAGAATAAGAAGAAAGAATACAAAAAAAGAAAAGAAGCAAAAGTATCAAGTGTGAAAGAAAAAGAAAATAGATAGCGAAAATTATAGAAGAAAGAAAGATATAGAAAGAAAGATAATGTTGCTATAAAGGAAATATGAACGGGAAAATATAGGAAATGAATGAAAGAAAGAGATGCATGATTGAATAGAGATCAAAACCAAAATAGAAAAGAGAAAAAAAATCGTTCGGAAAAACTAGTGAGAATGAAAGAAAGAAAGAATGAACGCGTGAAAGTAAGAAAGGAAAAGAAAGGAAAAGAAAGGAAAATAGACTTAAAAAAATAGAAATAAAGAATAGCGAGAAAACACTTAAAAAACGAAAACATAGAAAGCGATAAAGAAAGAAAGCGGTAAAGAAAGAAAGCAGGAAATAAAGAAAAAGAAAAAAGAATGAAAAAAGTGTTCTCGCAACGTAATTTTTATTTCAAGAATATTGAAAATGCATAAAAACTTCGCAGACTTCCGTCGCAGGTTTTTATATTTATGAATGCCAGAAAGAAATAATGTGTCATGGTGTCAAGTGATGGACTAGAAATATGACTTACGTTTTTATTTACTTGAAAAGCTCGTCCAGTTTCATTGTTTTTTTTATTTGTTTGTGTGTTTGTTTTTTGCGTGTGTAGTGGGGAGAGGGGGTAGAGGAACGTAATATTTCAGTTACTTTATAGAAAATTAATTTCTCACAAGAAATGGTGAGAACTAGTTCACAAGAAATAAATAGAATTTGAGTAAGCAACAATAAAGAATGTGCGTTGTGGTGCTGTGGATATCGGCTCCGAATGAGAAATTGGAGAGTCGAGTTCCAGTTGAATTCATTTTATTCACGTATGTGTAAATACCTTTAAGGAAAATATTAATCTGTTACTTCTCACCTTAGCTATTGGTTAAATAGCAGGAGAGATTGGGTTCTATAGCCTGGCAATCGGTATATTGCAGAAAGCAATCTACTGCGGGAAAATCTCCTGCCCAGTCAGTCATGTCTCTTTCGAGACATGATTGCCCAAGTGTGTATCACGTATAGCACTTAAATAACTGACTAAATGATAAAGTAGATAAAAGTTTTAGGTTCGGTTCTTAGTGCCGAATAGCTACAGTTTCTTCCAAAACACACCGAAACGTTAAAAGATATCTAAAACATGTATAGCGGGTATCTTATTTATTCTTTTTCTAGTTGTAGTAGGATTCCGTTATAGTGAAGGGCAATTGTATACCGTTCAGGTTAACGGAATTTGGCCTTGTGGGAAGACAGTCCACTATAATTCATAAAATGATTATAAAATCAAGAAAAGCAATTTGAGTATAAAATAACATTTATATATACACATTTCAATTAATGTTTTTACAATTAAAATAATACTTGAAATAAAAGTTCAACGGAGGTTAGAATGTTCATGGAAAATAATATAATGCTGAAAAAGATAAAAGGCTTAAGAATGTAGAAGCGTCTTGTAGGTAAGGGGATGTTCATTTTGAAGTTGCCACTTCTAAGGTCAATAAGTCAGTAACTCTTTTGAGGAATGTCTTTGAAGGAGTCAGTAAGTACTTATGAGATAGGGAGGAGGAAAGAAAGAGGTCAGCATAATAGCCGCTCGACTTAAGTCAAGGGGATATTAATTACACTCTTCTCCTCTCGTTTTCCCGTCTCTCTAACGATGCTTTGTCTCCGCCTTTTATATCTGCCTTTTGGATCAGAAACTCGTTTGGAATTTCGTACTTGAATTTGATTCTGGGCTTGCCATTGGCTGGCAAATAAAATTCGCGTGGGCTCGCGAAATGGAAATTTGATTAATTTTTATTTTTCAACCGGAACATCTGCACGAATCTACCTGTGCGGTGATGATTTTTATTCATTCACTTTCTGGTCGGCATAGAGTCAACATCCGGTTCATCGCTTTTGCTCGGTCGGTATCACCACACATGAACATTTCTACAACAGTTTTAGTTACAAAAGAATGGGATAAATACCTGGATAAGAGAAGAAAACGAGATCAGTAGTAGAAATGAAAGACTCGAGTCAACAGAAATTTGGTACTACAGAAGGATGCTGAGGATATCATGTGAGCAACGACGAGGTTTTGAAGAAAATGGAAACGAAAAGGGAATTCATATTTGACACCAGGAAGAGATACATGAAGACGCTCAGAAATGCAATGAAGTATGAGGGTTTGGAAAAATGATATTCACAGGGAGGATAGATAAAAAGACGAGAAAAAAGTGCACGACATATTTGATGGGCTTAAACATATGGATGGCAGAGCAGGGTTCAGGAGAAATAGAAGGACGATATATACATTCTTCACATTTTTAAGTTAAAAAGAGATAACTACATGGCACCCAGAAGTGGCATCGCACATGAAATGAGAATGATATACCTCAGTGATTGAAATAAAGCGTTCGTTTCAAAATTTCTACAACCTGAAGAAGTCCGGCGCGTACAACAGCCGAAACATCGTAAACATGGAAATAAACAGATTAAATAATATAAATACTACCTCATCTCAGAATTATAGACAAATTTTGAAGGGCAAAATATATTAAAAACATCAATGTTAAGAAAGTAGTGGAGGGCCATGATCGCCTACGTTCTGAAGGATACAGCACATTAAAGAAAATAAGTACACGGAATAATTGTATTATTTATAGTATTTACACTTCTGATTATTGTCCTCATTTTTGTGTTAGTATCACAAAGTTTCAGCAGTTGTTTCTCTGTTTAATCTATGAGGGTCGATGTTCTCGATCTGATGTTCATGTCTAGGGATGTCTTGTTCTTTATTTAGTACGACTCATTAATATCTCGTCCTGTTTCGTTTCCAACTGTATCCATGCCTTTCTCGTGCTGGATGGGAAAAACAGAGTTGTTTTTATTTTTGACATTTGTAATCAAAAGGATATGCGTTTCGGTGCAGTGGATATCGGCTCGAAACGAGAAATCGGAGAGCCGCGTTCGAATTCCAGATGAATTCATTGCATTCACTTACGCTCAAATACCCTTAGGAAAGGTATTAATCCGTTTATTCTTTCCAGTTATGGGTTAAATAACAGGACAGATTGGGTTCTATAGCATTGGTCGGCAACCAGTTTACCGCAGAAAGCAATGGCAACCTACTGCAGGATAACCTTCTGCTCAGTCAGCCATATCTCTTTCGAGACATGATCACCCAAGCGTGTATCACATACGGCACTTAACTGACTGACTGAATCAAAAGATGTTCCCGAAAAATGAACTCGGCTCGCCGAAACCACTCTCCGTGCTGATGGCTGTTACCCGCATAAGCATTCAGATCGACGCTGACTGTAATTTCGAGACAGTCTTTATTTTAATGATAACAGTAATTGATCATTTTCAGATATTGATTTTTATTTGTTCATAAGTGATTGAAAATCGATTTCAAACGATGCCAATCCAGTCGTGGTTTAGTAATATAACGATAGTTTCCCTAAAAATATGTTGGCATATCTTTTATTAGCAGCTGTAATAATCGTTGTTCTCCATGTAGTCATTGCAAACTTAACTCACGCCGGCTGTTTTTCTTTCTCATATTTCTGTCTAACAATTTGAACGTTCAAAGCTGACTATGACATTCATATTCTATATGCTGTGTACTCTCAGGGCGTATGCGATAATAGCTCTCCACAATTTCCTCTCTTTTGTAGTTCCTAATAATTTTTGTATTTTTGTTATCTCTATAGTGTTTGATCGCTCATCAGCATTGATGAAATTTTAGGATCTACTTGCTGGTGATAAAATGTTACAAGTTTACAGTATTTACACTTTTAAGGCTGTTGTCCTCGTTTTTATTAGCATGTTTACTTTATTTTCGCAGTTGTTTGCTCTGGCCTTCTCGTGCTAGGAATGTTGAACCGAACTCTTTATTCCGACCACTGGGGTATGTCATTCACATTCCATGTGCGATACCACGTTGTTATCTCCCTTTAACCCAACTCTCTAAGTTATTTGTTCACCACTGCTCTTTTGGGTGAGCTCATTATGTCAAATCACGGGAACTAACCATCGACTATATCCACTGGTTAATGTGTCCTTGAGTAGCTACAGAAGGCCGGAGCATATGACGACCAAAACTTCGTAAACATGATAATGAAGATGAGAACAACAGTCCGAACTGTGGTATCATCTGCATATATATTTACTAAGGGCCAATATTAAACTGAATTAAAAAAATGCAGAGTTTGAAAAATCTTACTGAATCAAATATTTGTAAAAATCAAGTGTCCACCTAAATTCTCTATTTTTTATCAAATTGATAGACATATTTTACAATTAATATTTAATATTTATTGCTAAAAGTTATCTCCCTATACACCAAGATAGCCTATGTCAACAAACATCATTTCCATTAAGTCGACAGAGCAATGGCGAAGAGGTATTTGTCATTCATTATCGGCGCCAGATAAATTTGTCTGTAGTGGGCATAGCGAAAATAACTAACCAAAATAGATCGTGTTCAATATTTCACTTTGCCTGGACAGCAAAAACAACAGATTTCTACAACAGAGTTTAAGCGTCTCACTCTAAAATTGCGAACATATTTCTATGAAGCTTGTTACTTTGAAATAGATACAATCCGAAGAATTTACACACACTAATGGCAATTATAGTTTATGTCGCTGTCATTTCACCTTTAAGAGTTGTGAATAACAGAAATCATTTAAAAATAATTCTGTTGGAATAAATATCACGTTTATTTATTTATTTTTAAGTGTGTCGATATATTTAAAATATTTTGTCACTCAAATATAAATTCTTAAAACCTTATGAAAAAGAACAAAATGCATCCATTTACAAGCAAGTCAAATACTTATTATGGGTGTAAGCAGGCTGGTTAAAGTGCCATTGAAAGATTTCATTGCCCTAAGCATTTAGAAGATTTTGGTGTCCCCATACTTCTGCGAGTTAAGTAAGCTAGCATGGAATCTCGGTGAGTAGTGATAGAAAAGGACATCGGCCAGAAATACAAATGCCAGCTGAAAATATATATAGAAGTACATACAACGTTGTGGTGCAGTGGATATCGACTCGGAACAAGAAATTGGGGAGCCGAGTTCGAATTCCACTTGAATTCCTTGCAATCACTTACGGCAGAAAACCTTGGAAAAGGTATGAATCCGTCCCTTCCCTTCAGTTGTGGGTAAAATAACAGGACAGATTGGGTTTTATAGCTTTGACCGGCAACCAGTCTACCGCAGAAAGTAATGGAAACCTACTACGGGATAATCTCCTGCCCAGTCAGTCATGTCTCTAAAGAGATATGATCGCCCAAGAGAGAGGCCGATCAACAATTCCAACCAAGAACAACACCAATCCCTAGGGACTCAGCCAGAAAGAAGCGATTGCATCTGAGCAGACAACTCCAAATGAGCCACGTCCAGATTCTAACAGATCTGTGACCAGAAGTGGTCTTTTAATGAACAAACCAACACATTAGAAAATCGCCTAAGCATATGGTCAGAATAAAACCAAATGAACATGATGGTAGTTTTTCTTAACAAAAATTAAATCCAGTAAAGCTAATTAGTGATACTCACTTATTCAAGAGCGGGAATGTGATTCATTGAGCAGATACAAAACTTATTATCTTCCTTAAGCCAATCCCTTATTAACCAATCATAATTCCATAAATATTCACTGCGAGTCAGTCGCCCCCGCCCTCACCGCGTTCGTAATAGCAACCGGCAATTGTGTTGGATTTATTTTGCAGAATAGACACAGGGAAGCCACATCCCGCTGGCGAGAAAGTGGCTGGACACAAGCCGCCAAGTCGAAAGCAATTACATTACAGATTCTCCTTTGGAGCCTGTCGAGAACACTGCGATGAACAGCAGATGCGCCTGACCGTATATGACAGCCGTATTCTATGCACGGACGGATCATCAGGAAGAGACAGTTGAAATTTCCAGGTTACATAATAAGGAAAGAGGACTTGGAAACTTTGATACGCACAAAACAGATTGAAGTCAAGAGCAACAGAGGAAAACAACGATTAACCTACCTAGTGAGCATGAGTAAAGGGATGGCGGAAAAATTTTGATCATTGATCTATTGATTCCTTTTTTACGGATTATGAACCTTTTGTGGGTTATTTAAAGCCAGAAAATATTTTTAGATTTTTTTTTTATAATCATATCGCCCCAAGCAAGGCAGTTTACTGCCAATGGTGCGCAGGGGGCTACATGGGAGGAAAGTTATGAGAAAGAGTGACAGGTTATAGGGGGTATCAGGAAGTGGGTCAGAGAAGGGTGAGAATACTGATGAGAGTGGAGAGAAAAATTTCTGAGCCTGATAATAATGATTTACGGATACAAGTCCTACTTATTAACCCATAGCTGGAGGGAGAATAGTTGGAATGCCCCAGAGTACTTGTGCGTAAGTGAATATACCGAATTCGACAAGGTTATCATTTCACCATCCGCACATCCAAGTTTTGTGTAGCTGGCATTTCCAAACGGTCACCCATCTAGGTAATGAGCAGGTTCAACTTTGCTTAACTTTGGTGATAAAGCAATTTTTAAGAGTCTGGAACTGTCTAAATGACATAAACCTAGAGTATTTGTTTTTGTTCATTTTACCACCGACAAACTCAAGCTGACAGCACCTGGTATTTGGAACCTGTCAGACATTCATGTACTGACAAGACTCGACGTTGCTTAACCTCACTGATCCTACAGGAATCGGTGTTTCGATGTGTATACCATTATGCCATCCAACTCACCTAAGTTTACATGCAGCACCCAGTATTCCGAAGCAGTCACCCATCTAGGTATTAACCAGACCTGATGTTTCTTAACTTCGGTGATCGTACGGAAACCGATATTACAACGTGAAGTAGCCGTAAGCCCATTATGCCATCCGCACATCCAAGTTTACAGCGGTCACCCATCTAGGTAGTGACCAGGCTTGACGTTGCTTAACTTCGGTGATCGTATGGGAACTGGTGTTTCAACATGATTTACCCGTGAGCCGAAGCAAGGTTGAGGAGAAATAGCAAAAAGAAAAATGTATTAAGTGCCACAAAAGACAAAAAGTTGTAGAGAGTCATGTTTGCTAACGTTCTGAAGTGACATGGGATTTTGGTTTGTTGAAGACACCATACATTAACTTTATGAGCTAATAGTTGCTGCTTTCCTTTTTCGACAACTCCTCTAATATTTAATATCGCAATGGTCATATTTTTTATGCAATTGGAGTCATTAATGTTAATTACTATTAATATTTTATCTATGTTGCAAACTAAGGAAAGCACCCGTTCATTACGATAGCTGAAAATTCATGATCCGCTCTCTAATAATGGAACGTCAATAGTTTGCTTTTGAGGTACGAAATGAAACCAGTTATTTCGCTCTCCTCACTGAGCTGTTAGTGCTAGGTTAGAGGAGATATCAGCTGCAAAGCTCTGAGTCGTCTAGACTTTGTGAAGTGCACCCATATACCGTTGTAGCATCAACATAGATATTTGCAAATGATCAGAGTATACTTTTAGGTAGGCCATTTAAGTAAGGTAGAAAAATATTTGGGCCGAGAATCAACCCTTCTGGTATGTCCGTCTTGGATACTTAGCCTTGAAAGACTAGCAGTTAACAACTACCTCTAAGGATCTACCCGTTAGGAAGAACTTGGTAACTGAGATAAATTTACATTGTTATGAATAAAGATTTTCAAAATCACGCAGATTTTCATTTTGAAGATGAAATTTTAAATCGGCAAAACTTTTGCACCGACATATCTTGCAAACTAAGGTTTATATTGGATTTATTTTGTTTAGACTGTACAACAACGTCAACCATAACGATTTCTGTGGTGATCTATTCCCTGATGCCCTAAGGACGTGCTTATCTTGCTTAATGAATAA
Organism: Ascarosepion bandense; assembly: GCA_037127315.1. Lineage (NCBI taxonomy): Eukaryota > Metazoa > Mollusca > Cephalopoda > Sepiida > Sepiidae > Ascarosepion > Ascarosepion bandense. Next base: position 5,136,131 of record JBBBDQ010000316.1, read on the forward strand.
TCTAGCTTTGCGTGTAAAGACTGCCTTTTCTCGAGAATTAAATCATATATATGAAACTAATTTATAATAGAGGAAGACAGTATTTTCTACTGCTTTGAAGTTTCTTTTTCTATTTGTTATGATTTAATACAAATTTAATTTATAAAATATAATAGATAACTTAATAAATATTTTAAGATTTAATAGATAATCCTCTCTATTATAATAAAGACTAAGTGTATATATATATATATATATATATATATACACTTAGGTAGGCCATTTAAGTAAGGTAGGCCATTTTTTGCTATTTCTCCTCAACCTTTAGTGATAGAAGTTATACTAATAACCCATGTATATATATATATATATATATATATATATATATATATATATTCTGTCACGCACATGGAGAGAGAGGAGGACAACAGCGAGGTAGCATTGGCTCATTTTTTTAGAGACACAATTGTAGGCAGCGTTGACTCAGTTCGTTTTTATTACTACTAGTTATTAAAATTTACTATCAGTTCAGAAAAATTTTGCCACGTGTTTGCTCTTTAACAGTGGCTTATCATTTATTTTTACAATAATTAATTCACCGAGTACTGAAGAATATATATATCTTCTCAGTTATAATAAATACCGGTGTTTATATATATATATGGGTTATTTATTGTCTTAATGTAAGATATATATATATATATATATATATATATATATATATATATATTAAGACATAAAAAATAACCCAAACACCTGAGTATGACAGGAGGGAAATATATATATATATAGTACATCAATATACATGTAGCCATCATTTTAGACGGCATATCGATATAAATATTTTGCCGTCATTTTTGACGGCACAGGCTCAACGTTTAATAAATATTTCATATAATATAATCTCAAGGATCTTTATCTTTTATGTGCCATGTCTCTTGAGATTGTAGAGGATCATGGCCTTCTACATCCTTCTGTTCATTGTAACTTCTCCTAAAACTTTGCTCTGCCATCTATTTGCTTAAGCCCATCAAGCGTGTCACGCGGTGTTTTCCCGTGTCTTTTTTCCCCTCATTCTGTTGATGAACACAACTTTTGTCCTTTCACTCCAATAAGCGCAAATGGCCTTCTAACGTAACCCTATATTCTTTAAGTGTTCTTAAGTAGCTTTCAAGAATTATACGGAGAAGACCAGCATGCTGAACCCTATTGAATGCCTTCGAGGGATCTAAAGTCACATTCTCTGATGGTCAAATCCAGTAACAACATCGGTGATAACTATAGATAAATGTAAGCTATACTGTTTATCGATAAGAAGTGTTTTGGAATAGATATGAATACATCTCTTTTCATATGTATTTGAAATGACTCTTTAGTCCTATTTGGAAGCCAGTCTAGAAAAATAATTACTCTGAATTCCAAACTCTCGAGAAGGGAAAAGGAAACTGCTGCTCTATGCTTCTTGAGAATTCACATATAAAGGATAGGAATCTCTGGAGGTGGGTGATGTCTTTCGTCCTAAAGAGACATAGAATACAAATATTAGATGTAAAGCATTTCAGTCAATCTTATGTAATGATAATGAAATCTGAATAGAAAAGGTCATCAAAAACAAGAACTTTTATAGTGATATTTGTACACAAATTTTCAAACTTCTAGTGGTCAAGAGCGTTTGAAAAAGCGTTTGACAAAATACGTCTCAAAGAACTGTTTGAATTGCTTAGTATACTTGGTATTATTGGAAAGGATATTAGAATAATCAAGAACCTATACTGACAGAAAACCTACTGCATACATAGTGTGACTGAATAAGTCGTTAAGCATTTCTGTCAATTTTTTTAAACATTTCTTTATTATTATGTAATAACAAAGAAATGTTTAAAAACCATTCTTCTGTATTTACTGAAGTCAGTGGGAAAATTTGAGGATAACATGATTTTCTTTAGAAATGTCACAAAAGAAAATAATGCCAGAAATAACAATTTCACAGAAGTAGACAAATATTTCATCTGAACAACAATGGAAAAGCTAGAACTGAAATGTTCAGCAAGATACAGAAATTTTAAATACGAACTTTTTTGCTCGATATTTATAGAAATCAAACTTATTGTTTGATTGATTTATTCGTTTTCTCCTGCTCATTAACCGTCTGTAGGTTATTAAAAACCAGAAAATATTATAAATTTTATTTTGAGCTAATAATGATTTAGTGATAGAAGTTATACTAATTAACCCATAGCTGTGAGGAGAAGAGGTGGATTCTTACCTTTTATTTGCGTGTAAGTGAATATAACGAAACTGACTGTAATTAAAACTCGGTTCAAAGATTCAAAATTCCGAGCCATTTGTGAGGTCGATTTATTTATGAAGTTACCCTGTCTTTTGAGTGTGTATGTGTGTGCGGAATGGGGAGTAATAACGATATGTACATTTTAGCTGAGCTTATAGAAAAGATTAGTATGCTAATCCCTGTCGAATACCTCCGAAAGATCTAATGTCACAATCTTTATGGTATTACCTTGCCTCAAAGGTAGCATATTATTCGAATTAATTGAGTTTTTCCTCTCCTAAAGCAGCTACCATCCAAAGCTATAGAAACCAATCTGTCCTGATATGTATCCATAGCTGGGAGGAAAGAAGTAAATTCATATCTTCCATGTAAATGAATCTAATGAACTCGACCGAAATTCGAACTCGGCTCTCACTCCGAACCGCTAATCATAATGTCTCCGTCCGATAGTAAATAACAACTATCCTTCTTAGTTTATTCAGCAACCGAAATATAAGCAAGAAAAGTTGCTTTTAATTTTTATTTGCACCTTATCTTTCCTTGGATTGAAACCACTTCCTTGTCATCCTAAAAATGTTACAGACACTAAAAATTTATTAATTAATCTTATTTACTATCGACTTTTTGCGCGCTTTTTCCCTGAATAAAATCCATGACGACGAATTCTGAAGAATTCTGATGAGATAATTATTGATTTGGCCAGTTGAAAATAGCAACGAATAATATTACTATTTCTACTTACTTGATCGAAATGTAAAAAAAAACAAAAAAACTACTTAATTTTAATGGAGAAGAAATAATTTAAAAATTTACTTAAAATAAAAAAGCCGGTCGAAAACGATAAATACTCATCTAAAAACTTTCTTTTGTTTCTAACACGTGATATATCATTGCAAATCTCATCTCAATACGAAAAAACCGATTCATTCTATTTATTGTGTCAATTGAACAATATTTTATATCTCAGCTTATCAGTACCACATAAGACGCATAAAAACTTGTATTCGAACAAAGAGATTAAAATGGAAATAAGATTTTTTTGTTTTTGAAATCTACAAAAAACATTCATTGAAAATATTTGAATTATTTTTATTTCCTTTTGCAAACAAAATCACAGATATTAAATCTGAGTAAACAAGAAATCTTTCTGTGTGTTTATTCACAAACACATTTTCAGGAAACGAGGGGGTTTATTTGATGAAATCTTCGTTTAGATCTGAACAGTTGTCTTTTCTTCAATATCAGTTAATTGCCATGACTGTACTTGGAATATATATTGGCGCGGTTTACAGATGATATCTACATAGTTTTAAATTCATCGCTGTCCTTCTGATCGATTGGTTGACAGCCAAATCTAGAGAGTGTAGTGTACCCTTCTAGATATATAGTTATATATGTTGGAAATTAAAATTAAAATAATAAAAATTAAAATTTTATCATATTTATATATGCACATTTATTTTATTAATATACTATATTTTATTTTAAAATTAAAAAATAATGTATACAAGTGTCAAAATTTTGCAGACGTTTTAATTGCCGTCTGTTTTAGAAAAGGTTGATTTAAATGAAAAAGAAAAAAGGGTAAATTATTTGTTTACTTTTCCCATATATGGTTTTCTTGTGACTCGTCTGGGTTTCGCCACGCCTTAGGCATGTATAAAAGAATGACTCCGAGCGTTTTCGCCAGAAAGTTCGAGTGCCAAAACATATCCGTTTTCGGAACAACCCGAGGTCATTTGAAACAAATATCGAAATGTACAATTTTCTAGTAGGGTGTAGTTTGTACATTTTCTAAAGTATAATTTATTATAATATATATATATATAGTCATCCAGAGACAGGTCTGTTTCGCTTATCACAGCTCATCAGTACGGTTAGACATTCGAATGCTTTTTAAACCAGGATTGAAACCCGACCAAATTGGCGTCAGTCGGCGATTCTACCTCTGAGCTATGGGCGCTCGGTAGAAGGGGGCAGACTTTTAGCGTATGATTTATTATGCGCCAGTTACCAGAGTGCTCTAATTCATTACTGAATGAGCGATGTGTAGATGCTAGAGTAGCTACTGTTTTTTCAAAGTCTACCATTTTTCCCAAGTGCTCAATCAGGGTGTGAGAGCGTATATATATACATATATATATATAACACGTGCTTATATACAACACGTTAAAATTTCTCTTCTCTGAATCCATGCGCCTATGGCTTAGGGAGTAACGACTCCGACTGACACCAAATCGGTCGAGTTTCGACCCCGGCCAGAAGCAAGTGGATGTGACTATCCACACTGATGTGCTGTGATACAGCGAAACAGGCTTGTATGTGGATGACTAATATATTATGCTCTCATTACGATTGAGCTCTCTGGAGAAGAAAATTTAAAAACAGTTTCCACTTCTGCTATAAGCGTGACTCTTCAGAAATGAATTGAGTTCTTTCGGTGACTGGCGTGTGTATACACTGCGTATATACAACAGGTTAAAATTTCCCTTCTCTGAATCCATGCGCCTATGGCTTGAGGAAGTAGCGACTCCGACTGACACCAAATCGGCCAGAAGCAAGTGGATGTGTCTAGCCACACTGATGTGCTGTGATACAGCGAAACAGGCTTGTATGTGGGTGACTAATATATATATATATATGTGTGTGTGTGTGTGTGTGTATGTGTGTCTACCTATTAACAACACATATAAGACGACAAAGTTCAGTTATATATTTTTCTCTTTCTTTCTCCCTCTCTCCCTCGCTCTGTCTCTCTCTCTCTCTCTCAATCCCTCCGCGTGTGTGTGTGTGTGTGTGTGTGTGTGTGTGTGTGTGTGTGTGTGTGTGTGTTGGGGGTGTTTCCCCGCATTTGCGTTCCGTTAGCCTGAGGATCGCGGTAGCTTGAAACTCGAGTTGCTGTCTAAACTTCATCTCTTCTTTGACCCCTTATATCGTGTTCATTTAATCATAGAGAACTTTTGTCTTAATATTTCGGTTGGTGTCTGTCTTGGTATTGTTTTCTAATTCATCGTTTTTGTTTTCTTTTAATTTTGATTTTCTTATTTTGTGGTTTTTGATTCATTGCCTTCGGTTATTATTTTCTTTTCTTTTTGGTAGGTTTTATTAATACTTTCGATTGATATATATATATATATATATATATATATATATATATCAAGGATTCTTTTATTTTTACTTTTCCTTATCTCTTAAAGGAAACAAAATATGTACATGTTTTAAGTGACAGTCGAATGACTTAAGCCAAGCAACCGGACAATTTTCGTCGACATTTCTCCTTTTTCAGATCATTTATTAATACCTGATTGCACTTCCATGGTGATGGATTTTTTATGTTATTCGAAGAACCGCTATCAGAAAATGTTACACTACGCTTGATGAAGGTAAATAAGTTTCAATAAACACAAGTAACGAAAAGTATATATATATATATATATATATATATATATATCCATCCTATCATCTGTAGTTGAGCTCTTTTGGATCTAGTTCCGGATAAAATTTCGCAGACTAATCAGCCCTCTGGCTGGACCAGTTTTAATATTAGTAAAATTAATATGAATAGGATCTTCCTTCAGATATTACCTACATCCCACTTTCTGCTTATATATATATGTACTAGCAGTATAGCCCGGCGTTGATCGGGTGTAAGAAAAACTTTAAAACAAATCCATGGTCCTGGAGCTCAGACTCTTTGGACGTTGGCACGAAAGACTAAAAAGCAATAGTTGTTTCCAGTTAAAACGAACCATAGACTGAAAAAAAAAACGAATGGATTAAGTCAAATTTTCATTTCCTGGTATCGATATCAAATAAGGTTTTTCATCGTAAACTGAATTTTGAAGGCTAAATAAGTCCTCTGAGTAAATGGTATCATAGCTGAGACTAAGAACTACATTTATACCTATTTAGAGCCAAACCCGAAGCAAAAACTAAAATAAAAGGGCTGAAAAAACTACAGACATAAAGGCAGTTAAACAGACGCACACGCACACATATCTTGCATTTATATATATAGATATATTATTGACTTTCTGTACTATTGTAAGAACTGCAACATTGAAACTTCTGAATATCGTTTCTTATGTCTTTGCCTATGAATGTATCGAATTTGATTAAAATCGGACCACTCCTTCTATAACCCTATATCGGAGGTACCTCGACACAAAACGTAGCTAAGAACACTCGCAGACACTTATAGTACAACTGTGTAAATTTTCAAGAAAATCGGTTCAGCCGTTTCGGAGTCTATAGGTAACGGACACACACACACAGACACACAGACAAAGTTCCATTTATAAATAAGTTTAGATATAAATACAACTTTTTAATATTTGTAATAAACGGTAAACAGATTCATCTCGTTTATCCCTCGTTATTGTATTAATGTAGTAGAAATAAATTCTGTTATTTTTACGTTACAAATAGAAAATATAATTCATCCATTACTTAACTTATTTTTGGCGCCCAACGTTTTTTTTTCTTTTAACTCTCAATAAATTGATTATAATTTTAAAAATTTAGTCTTTTCATTCGCTTGCTAATCATGAAACAACTGTTCTCGTCCAATTACTGAAGTTAAACAACGTAAAACCAATCGGTACCCACAAAATTGGCCACTCGGGAATACGAGGTGCTGTAAGACTTTACGGATACATGCATTAGAAATGAAATGCTACAGAACCAATTCTTGGCATGTCCTCCGTTCACCCAAATAGAAATAGCCAAGTATGAGATACCATCACACTAGTAAGATGGCTTTTAAAAAACCCTATAACTACCATAAAGAAGATGAAATTAAAATGGTATGACCACGTTACAAGAACCAACAATCTATCCATTGCCATCTTACAAGGTATCAACTTAGTCAAATAAAGAAGATGAAAATAAAGGAAAAAGTGAACTGACAACATTTCTGCGTAGACTGGAAGAACCTTCATAGAAATTCAGACATAAATGAGACATATGGAGAGAGCTAGACAGATTCTCAGATGCGCAATGATGATATTTTTAAATGCACTTAAAATATAAATATAAAATCCAAAATCATTTCCGGGACGGTTTAAATAGTTTAAATATAATTCCTAAAATATAAAACGTTTTAAAACAAATTCAAAGGAGCCTCTTTTGGAATAGTGAAAAATCAATGCTGGTCCTGTTAGTTTATCCGTACATGAAAATGTCATTTAAAATTTGTGTCTCTTGGGATGCAACACGTTATAGTCTTTTACAGATACTGTTTGAGAATGGAGAAAAGTTTGCCAACGAACGTACAGTTGTTCAATTCGGAATATTAATCAAATAAGGAAAGTTTGGATTTGTTGCATCTTGGGAATTTTCTTACCATCAATATTGTGCTTTATGTCTCTTACCAAATATCTTTGGTAAACATGTTTCCAGTTGTGACTGTGTGAGCATAAGTGAATTCCAGCGGCTGTAAGTAAAACAGTCTCCCACGAGACTACCTTTGTTTCGAAGATGTTTCTGCAATTTCAAATTTTTGTTCTTCGAAAATAACAAACATCACACACACACACACACACACACACACACACATATATATACATATATATATATATATATATATATATATATATATATTATTCAATTAAAAAAGAAAACTAATTTTGCACACACACACACACACACACACACACACACATATATATATATATATATATATATATATATATATATGACGAGTTCTGCGCCAAGCTTGTTGTTTTCCAATAATTTTAATAATAAAATGTATTTTGGAAAGCAGGTTTTTGATCGTAAAGTGGTGCTCGATATCGAGGTGGAAATGGAGCATTTATAATTTCATAGAATCTGTCAATTTAACTGAACAGGTTCATGCAGACTTGAAAGTGTTGTACTCACTCATCAGGACTAGTTTGCCGTTAGATCCCGATTTTATTTTGTTTATGTAGAGCAGGGTGTGATTTCTGTGGAAGTAGTCTTATTAACGATTGGTTGATTTTTGTTTTTGTTAATTTTTCATTTTTATTTTTTATTGAGTAGGTGCTTGATTTATTTTTATTCCATTGTTTATTGATTTTTGTAAACGCGCAAGTTTTTGCATAACTTCTTTTTTTTCTTTTTTTTTTTTTGCTTTTTTGGTAAATTGGATTAGCCTGTTGTTGTATTGAACTCTTATACTGATTTGATCTCTTATCCTGGTGTGACCTTTTTCTTACCCTTTTGATAATTTTTGCAGAGTTTAATTTTTTTCTGGGTCATGGTTGGGTGTCTGCACTTTTGCGTATATTTGTGTATATTTGTGTGTGTAGATTTTATGTGTTTTCCCCCCGTTTGGTGGTTGCTGTATTATTTTGTGTTTTTTGTTGTAATTGTGTTGTTGTATATATATTTTTGTTTTTATATTTATACTATTTGTATGTTTTGAGAAAAAAGAAAAAAGAAAGGAAAAAGTAGAAACTTCTGGCCAAATTTCAAAGTGAGTCTTTATTCTGATCAGTCAAAAGGAACAACACATAAATTTTATATCTTCCCATATACATAAATAGCAAACTGAGGGTTTTTGTATTTAAATGTAAATCATTTTCACAACCAACATCCAACATTACCTGATGACGAGATTCTATCTCGAAACATAGCTATTTCCCCGTCGCAATGTACATTTAATTCATAATTATATATATATATATATATATATATATATATATATATATATATATATAGTTTTTTCGAGTACTTTTTTCTAAATAATTAAAAATAATTCAATATCTTCCCTGCTTTCATAAATGATATTATTCTAAAAAATTAGTAATTTAATATAATACATACAAATTTATTATATACAATACATAAAATGTTAAATGACATATTCTCACAACAAAAGTTTATTACATTCAAATTTATTTATTTTTAAAGAAAAAAAATGGCTACAAACACTACAGTTACAAAACAAAACATAATTAAAAGGAATATATTATTTTGCTACAAATTTAAATGGAACTGTATTTCGTTTTATCATAAACACATACGTTAACGTCACTGTCTAACAAACACACACTTTCACATATTCTACCATCCAAGATTTTCTCAAACATAGATTTAAAAAACCTCATCAATCGTTTTAATACATTTAAAATTTGGATTATTACCCACACATACATATAAACATACAAATGTTCTTATGCATACACTTACGTTTAAAATATTCATCTATTGCTTTATTGCACGTGACACATATCTGAACAATAAGTCAGTCAATTAAGTGATACACTCTTTGGACGATCATGTCCCGAAAGAGACATGATTGACTAGACAGAAGTTTATCACGCAGAAGGTTGCCACTGCTTTCTGAGTTAGATTGGTTGCCAGCTAAGGCTATAGAACTCAATCCATACTATTATTTGACCCATAACTGGAGGGAAGAGATGGATTAATACCTTTCCCAAGAGTATTTGTGCGTAAGTGAATGCAATAAATTCAACAGAAATTCGAATTCGGCTCCCCGATTTGTCGTTAAGAGTTGGCCAATAAGAATCAAGTCTGAAACAACATTCCAGTATACTGTTTCTTCTTTTTAAATATTTTTCATCTCTTGTCTTCAAACAGATTTTTGAAGAAGCTTTAATTAAAGTCAAACATGTCAGAATAAGACAATTTTGCTACTTTGTTTCTTTTTTATTATATCACACACACACACACACACACACACACACATATATATATATATATATATATGTGTGTGTGTGTGTGTGATATAATAAAAAAGAAACAAAGTAGCAATGTAGAGAAGTTTTACACTAAGCTGAGCAGTGTTATTTTAAGCCAACTTCAAAAAAGCACTTGACTCTGAAGATTAAAGTCATAAATTGAAGACAATACCCTTTCCCAAAACTTTGAAACTGGCATAACTGAAATAACACTGCCATCTAAATAACAAATATCTTCATATTATTTCTATTAACGCTATATCCTCATCTCGATATCGAGTACTTTATGATAACAATTTGCATGCCTAAAATATATTTCTACCAATAAACGACTGTGAAAAAAACAGCAATTTCAATCTTAAAGACCATTAGATGGTCCAGAGTACGACGGTAAACTGCATCCGGCAGCATGGCCTCTGATTGGGAGGTTGTGAAGAGCATAGAACCACCTTTTAATTGCTGTTGTTCCCATGTCCACCGTAACCCGGAGTGGTAGCACTGGTTAGGGTTCCAACTATGAGCAAATAGTTAACCCCCAAACTGGGGTAAAAAAAAAGATGAAAGTATAAAGATATACTATTATAGAAATATATACATAAAATAAATTTCATAGAAAAATATACATTTTGAAAGAACAATATTTCCAGCAATACATATTTGAAGAAAAAATTATTTTCATAGGACATTTGTGATGGAAAAAAATGATTCTCAGTAAAACATTTTTAAATACAAAACTCGAAGAGATTTTCAGTTTTCTAAAATAAAAATATATATAAAATATAAAAAATTTTCATTTACCGAACGTTAAAAATATACCTTAAAACCGCACCTTTTTGGCATTAAATAATCTACACTGTGTGTGCGTGTGTGCGTGCGTAAAAATTTAATTAAAATAAAATAAAAATAAAAATTAGATAAAAATTTAAAGGAAATAAATTAAAATTAGTATTAAAATTAAAATTAAAATTAAAGCAGTAAATAGAAAATGAAGATAAAATAACATAAGAAGAGAGGTAATATAAGGTTGAAGCAAATTATCCATCTAGTAAGATTAATACTGTAAAAAGTGTTCAATTGCTAGCTTCATACCTTAGATTTTATAATTCTAGCAAAATTATAAAGTTAATTCTTTAATATGTTTATAATTTACTGTAGTTTCATACCTCTGATTCAGTAATATGTTACACTTCATGTACTTGCAGACAAAGAAGACATGGCTCATTTACCGATCTAGATAGTCTAGCTTGTTTGAGAATTTTCCATTTAACTTTAGGTGTTTTATTTTCTTTTATTAACTTCAAAAATATTTAGAAAGTGATGTCATATTTTATTTGTCCTTATTAGTAAAAAATGAGAGATGGTTGTAAAAACGCTTTTTAAAAAAAGTTTATTGTATTGCCAATATAAACTTTAATAACCCTTGGATTTTGTAATGAAGAGATATAGCACATATAGACAAGGGATTGAGTTAAACACTTATTAGATATGAGGCATTGGTTGGTGTTTCTATAATGACAAAAGTTTTTACTATGAGTCAAATTAAAATGAGTAATAGAATTACTATTATTATTGTTGTATAATTTCAGTATTTTATTTTTGTTAAAATTATTTTTTTAAATTGTAAAAGCAACTATAACTGAGTTTTAGCGTATTCCTATTAAAATGTAAAAATATTTAAGGCCAGACACCATGTAACCGATATCTATATCTGTCTACAACTTACTTCCTTCCTATATTTAAAATTTTTCTCTTTTAGCCGTTTCCATTGGCTTTTCCTTTCAGTTCTTTCTCTCCTGTTTTCCGCTTTGCTTTTTTGTTTCCTCTGTGTTTTTCTCTTTTTCTTTCTTATTAACTACCTTATAAGTCATTGTTCTTTCAATATCGAAACAAAATGTACAATTTTGTAGTAGCTTATAGTTTGTACATGTTTTAAAGGATAATTTATAATAAATAGTCATTGGTCTATTTTTATACTGAGCACTGTTTTAAATTAATATTTTGAACATTGCAATTATTTTCTTCGTTCCATATTTATTAGGATATATATATATATATATATATATATATATATATATAGGTTATTATAATATAAAAGAGTAAGTAGAGAAAAAGATAGGTATATGCCTTTTTAGCTCGTTTCTACGATGTGTTTTTCTTTCACTTGTATAAATTTTCATTACTTTTTTCTGTTATATATTTTTAACAACATAGTTAAGCGTAACCGTCTACTTGTTGACTGTCTACGCCCCCAAAAATAGTTTGCAATAGCAAGAAAATTATGCCCAACTAAGAAACTGCAACAAGTTTATGAAATTACAAGATGCTTTTTGAAGTGGCTTTAAAAAATCAAGATGAAAAGAATGCATTGTAGCTGCCGCCAGACACCATTTGCAACCAAATCTTAATGTAAAATCAGCAGGTTCGTTTTCTCGCCGAAGTGAGCCCTGTATTCTTGACCGACGGCCTTGTCACCCCTTGGAACAATGTTGCCAGAAAATATAGTTCCTTATATTTTAGGACAACGTAGAACAATTATGAGATCGAAATAGAAAGTATGAAATAGAATCAGTAAAGTTCGAATAAGTAAGTTAAAATATAACAAGTAAGCTATTTGTACGGCAACTTTTTCTAAAATATAGGATTTTGGCCTCTACGCAAGAAATAGAAACCCCCTTAACAGCCTTTCTGATTGAGACCTTCGTTTTCGGTACTGTTAGGGAGTAACTATATTGTCATAGACCACACGAGGTGCCAACGAGGTAATTAACATTTTTTCCATTCACTTTCCAGCAAACCCTAGACAAATTTTACAGTTAATAGAATTTAATTCTTCTAAAGTTTTATTGCCTTTTAGACCATTCCTTAATTTCTAAAAATTATTGCTTTGGCGATGCAAACGATTCCTGTTGATTTAAACCCTTGTTATAATTGCCTTTGTTTTATTGCAACTATTTATGTAAATTTCATTGTTTATTTTCTTATTTTTCGAATTTCGTAATTATCTATCCTTGTGCACATTCTTTCTCCATGTGCTCATGTTATTTGTTTGTATTAATTGCAGTTTTCACAGCTGCACAAGTACTGTAAAGGAAATAAAACCCTTTACAATATATTCCTGCCGTTGTAAGTTCTCTCACGTATGTTTCATGTGGCAATGGCAATTACATGCATAGTGACAAAATTATCTCCAGGAAATATTCTGAATAGAACAGAAAGACCAACATAATTGTGATTAATTTCTAAGCATAGCTCAGATGCGGCATAAGGCTGAAGATGTAGAGCACCTTGTGACGTTTGAACTCACTAATCAATTGTAATTGCTCTCGCGAGAAAAGTTAGCTAAACATTACACCACGTCGGTGTGTTCAATTCTTAAATTAAAATTGATGGTCATCCGTCGATGCAATAAAAGAAAATTTAACCTATTTTTTAAGATTCTAAAAGGATTAAGAAATAAAATTTAATATTTTTTTTATCTTTCCTCTTTATAATAACAAATATTTAGACAATAAACTTGTTAAGGCTAGGGTATTTTTTCATCATGTATGTTCATTTTTAGCGAATCTTTGGAGATACCTACTTATATATGTGCGTCGTGGTGCAGTGGATATCGACTCGGTAAGATAGCCGAGTTCTAATTCCAGTTGAGTTTATTGCATTCACTTACGCGCAAATACCCTTTGGAAAAGTCTTAATCTTTTCCTCCTTGCTTCTGCTATGGGTCAAAAAGCAGATTAGGTTCCAAAACCTTGCCTGGTCACCAGTCTACCGCAGAAAGTAATAGCAACCTATTGCGAGAAAATATTCTGACCAGTCAGTCATGTCTCTTTCGAGACATGATTACCCAAGTGTTTATTACATATGGCATTTAAGTGACTTATATATATATATATATATATATATATATATATATATATATATAGTCAGCCTTGAGAAAGTTTCAATTTGTCTATCATTTCATTGAATAGCAGATGCTACATATTCTTAGCAGCTGATTAAATTAGAAAAAGAACATTGTTTTACATTTTTAAATATCGTTTTGTTTTTCTATGTAAGTGTGATTTCTTTACACTATTTACATTGTTCGGACTGTTGTCCTCATTTTTGTTGCCATATTCACGATGTTTTGGTCGTTGTACTCTCCGGACTTCTTCAGGTAATTGGAATTTCGAACTACGGGATGAAGTTGAAATAATACCCAGAGAAGATGACTAGAAAACACGAAAACTTAAGGAGTAAGCGCATATGATAGGTCACAAAAATATCCTTATTTGTACATCCGTTGATAATGCCAAGTATTGCAGCATGACGTTTCAAAATTTCTGATGAAATAATTTTTGTCATGGTTCTCTTGTTTCTTACTAATAGAAGGTACCTAACTGACCCTAATATACTTTGCAGCCGAAAAAGAAAAAAAGTCAACGCGCAAGCGTGAAATAAAAAATATGACATGGTGTCAACTTACCCATCGCACCCTGAATGTGCACATAATGCCGTTTGATGAGATGATCGAATTCTGGAAGAGAAGTAGATGCAGGCATAAAATATCGAATGTCTGCAATCAGCATTCGTTTACATTGATAAAAATCAAGTGCAGTCAAGTATAGATCTGTTTTTCTCACCCTATAATATGGCCGTATTTGTTGGCATATGTACAAAGTCTCATAGATCGATGTCCCTCTCTTGTAAATGAATCATTTGCTTTGGATCCTTCTTTTTGTCTTCAACTGATAAAATGATGAACATTTTCATATGAAACTCTAAGTTGAATCGGTCCACATGCACACTTGTAAAAAATATTCTACGCACCAGATACTGATTAAGTGGCCATGCTTACTATATATATATATATATATATATATATATATATATATTGTTATTGTTATTGTTATTATTATTGTTATTAAATCAAAGCAGGCAGGAAAATGACAGAGAGATTGATACTAAGATTATTTTGGCAAAAAAAGCAAACGAAAGGAAAGATCATTATTTGAACATCAGACTGCCAAGTGGTTAGAATGTGCCATGAAAATCAGGAGACGAATTCTGGTTTTTACTTGGGTCAGAACACCAACCCGCAGTTCTTGTGAAAACTACACCCAATGAAACATTCAACCTCTCAAACATTTCTCTCTCTCTTGCTCTCTCTCTCTCTCTCTCTCTCTGTCCCTTTGTATGTATGTATGTATGTATGTATGTTTATGTATATTTACAATCTCCAAGAATTTAAATGTCAATAGTCATCTCCTATCCCATTATCTCTCTAACCTGCATCCTCTCTATCATGCTCCTTTCTCCGTTCACTCCACTCTCATCAGTATTCTCATTCGTCTCTTATTCTCCTTATAACCTTTCTCATAATTTTCCTCCTATGTAACCCCTCCTGCACAACAGTAGCAGTAAAATGCCTTGCTTGGGGCGATATGATTATAAAAAATGTACAGTGCCCTACAAAAGTTTACAGGAAATTGCAAAAATGTTTTTTAGGTATTACTAATATAGTTTACATTAATCAAAATTTTTCTGCTCGTAGAGCATATGTTTGGGTATTCAGTCAAACAATCATATTTTTTTAATTCAAAAAAGTAACCCACGTAGTGAAGGAGTGCCTGTGTGTATAAAACCGTTGCTTCCAAATTCCTGCCGAAATTTCCCATATAAACATTATATTTCTCCTTATTTTCTTTAGGGTAGATTGTGGCCTGATAGATCACATTTGCAGATTTACATTTACTCTCAACCGGACAGTTATCTCTAGATCTCCAATTACAGGGGGAGATAATCCTATTTTCTGTATCGGATTCACTACAATTCTTCAAGATTTGGTTATTGTGGAAGCTAATAATGTTATACATATTATTAGTACAAATAACTAATTTTGATCGTTTCCCTACTGAATTAAAATTGATGGTCATCCGTTGATGCAATAAAAGAAAATTTAACCTATTTTTTAAGATTCTAAAAGGATTAAGAAATAAAATTTAATATTTTTTTATCTTTCCTCTTTATAATAACAAATATTTAGACAATAAACTTGTTAAGGCTAGAGTATTTTTTCATCAAGTATGTTCATTTTTAGCGAATCTTTGGAGATACCTACTTATATATGTGCGTCGTGGTGCAGTGGATATCGACTCGGTAAGATAGCCGAGTTCTAATTCCAGTTGAGTTTATTGCATTCACTTACGCGCAAATACCCTTTGGAAAAGTCTTAATCTTTTCCACTTTGCTTCTGCTATGGGTCAAAAAGCAGATCAAGGGAGTTGTCTTTATGAAAATGGTTACTTATTAATTTAAGAAAGGTCTTACCAATGTGATAGATAGATAGATAGATAGATATTTTACAGTTCACCGATATAATTATTAAAAGATTAAAGTAATAAGCCACTGTTTAAGAGCAAACACACGTCAAGAGTATTCATAAGTGGTAGAAAGCTTAATAACTGATACTAAAGAGAATGAACAGAGCAGACGCTGCCTCACTATTCTCTCTCTATCACTCTCCATATGGGCGTGACATGAGGGAAATATATATATATATATATATATATATATATCCAAATAAATACACAGCGCTCTTCATTATAATAGAGAGAGAGAGAGAGAGAGAGAGAGAGAGAGAGTGTGTGTGTGTGTGTGTGTGTGTGTGTGTGTGTGTGTGTGTGTGTGTGTGTGTGTGTGGTCGACACAAATTCGTTAGAGCCATTGCAAAAGTTTTATCTCCGTTCCTAACAACGATCAACACAATATATATAAACCTCTGGTGACTAAATCCGAAGAGTACAAAGCATAAATATAGAACAAATGCTATGGCGAGCTAAGACTTCCAATTTATTATATATTTATCACTAAATATCTCAACATATTTAGAAATCATCTCAAAAAGTCCAAAGAAAAGCTTCTAATATCCGTCTACAAAATTATAAAAATATGCAAACTAATCACTAATCACTGCTTTTCTCTTTCGACAGTATTCTCTACAAGCAAAAATTCGGCTTACATACGGAGTCACATATCAGTGGTGTTCTCGCTTGCCTTTTACTAGAATTCTTAGAATCCTGTTTATTTAAACACATAGCAAACAGCTCTATTTACATAAGATTTATAGATGAAGTTCTAACAAATCTCCAAGATACAAACACATTAGACATAATAATTAAACTCAATAAAGTTGAACCTACCATTGAATTTACACACGAATTTAAAATAAACAATTCCCTAATTTTCCTCGGCATCTTATCTGAACGCAACAATGAGAAATTAGTTTTTAAAGTTTATTGTAAACACAGAAATCTGGCACATAGAAGAAAGTGTTATTATTATTATTAAAAAACAAAGAAAAGAAAACGAGATTTTATAGACATAGATGCATATTACAAACTAATATATTTTTCCTTCCAAAAATGGTGAACTTTTTGAATAGATTTCGAAAGCTCTCAGATCTGAATTTAAAAATACTACATAATTTCCTCACTAATAGATATTCTGTGTGTAATCATAGAGGTCTGTATATCATCTAGTCTGTTCATCTAAGAAGAAATGAAATAAAACAAACTGGAGAACTTTTCCCGTCTCAATAGGCTCTCGTTAAGCATTGACTATCCAAATATATCACACTCAACTCCATCTTTTTTTTTTCTTTCCTCTCTCATTAGTTCCAAATTTCTCTTCTTCCTTCCACTTTGTACATCACGACTAAGTAAGATAATCTTTTGCCCACTGATCAGTGTTTTAACCTTTAGGGGAAAAAGAAGATGAAAAAATATGGGAAAATATACGTAAAATAACTTAGAGAATAGACAAAATTTGACCAAAGACTGTTGATCTTATTCAAAGCATCTATCTATCTATCTATCTATCTATCTATCTATCTATCTATCTCTCTCTCTCTCTCTCTCTCTCTCTCTCTATCTATCTATCTATCTATCTATCTATCTCAGACTGTTCATCTATCTATCTATCTATCTATCTATCTATCTATCTATCTATCTATCTATCTATCTATCTATCTATCTTCTTATTCTATTCATATCTATCTATCTATCTATCTATCTATCTATCTATCTATCTATCTATCTATCTCATTCTGTTCATTATCATATCTATCTATCTATCTATCTATCTATCTATCTATCTATCTATCTATCTATAAAATAATACAAAACCCTGATCTTGACAGGAGGGATATATCTATAAAATAAATTTCAATGTTCAAAACTGTTGGATGATCATTTCAACATGAAATCCCTAAGAGAGATTTCACATCTCATCGGCAACTACCACATTTCGAAATAAAAAAGTTGATGGTTAAGAATTCACCGGCGGAAGTAAAAACAATTTACGTCACCAAAAAACTCGGTTAGCAATCAATGTCTATTTTTAGATTTTGGACAATTTTACTTTTAGATTGAGTTGTAAGTGAAAAGATTTCAAATTTGGCTTTGTCTAGCTTTACAAAGGGAAAGGGGTTAACGGATGGAATATGAAGTGGTGTTTGTTTGAGAAGTGGCTTAAACAAAACAGAAAGAGAGGGGGAAGGGGGAAGAAGAAGAAGGAAAAAGAAAACAAAAGAAAAATTTCCATATTTTAGAGACGCTCGATACGTGTCGAACAAAACTAGCGTTTATAAATGGGTTAAAGTATTAGAAAAAAGATTTATAGAAAAAACATATTTAGGGGAAAAAAAGCTGATATATGATTTAAATTTAATTAATTTAATCTAATTCATGATAAATCTAGATTAAAAACAAATTTAATTTTTTTTTTAAATTTTATAAAAATTATTTTTAAAATCTTTATAAAAATTTATAAAAAAATAATGTTGTGAAAAAGATATATATACTTCCAGAAGAAATCGGAGGTTAAGTTAGTATAAGTAACCTTATTTTATAAAGGTAGATATTCAAAAGAGTCAGGAAGAGGAAGGTAGAGGGATTCAAAATTACTATTTAAAAATTTAATTCATTTACCAAGACAGGTGCGATCTGTGTCTGCAAGAAAAAATACTAATATTAAAGTCCCCAAACCAGCACCTACTCCTGAGTTTTAAAAAGGAATTCATTTGTGAACATTTAAAATTTTAAATTCTAAATTTAGTTTTTAAGAGAGTAAATATAAATTAAATTGTTTTTGATAAATTAATTAAATTTTTAAATAGTAATTTTGAGCCCCTCTACCTTCCTCTTCCTGACTTTAGCCGGTGAATTCTTAACCTTCAAATTTTTTAATTTTTTTTTTATTTCATTTTGAAATGTGGTAGTTGCCGATGAGATGTGAAATCTCTCTTAGGGATTTCATGTTGAAATGATCATTCAACAGTTCTGAACATCGAAATTTATTTTATTTTATAATTGGCTCTGTAATTTTAATTACATTGAGATCTCCACCTGTATCATTTTTTAATATTAAAATGTTAATATTAATTAGGATCGGTTCTTTGGGATTTACCTTCCTGCTTTTTCTTTTGGAGTAAAGTTATTTTAATATATATATATATATATATATATATATATATATATAATATGAAATATATCTCATCACTTGATAAGACACAAGCAGTGTCGAAACAAAATAGCTACTTTTGTAGGGATATTATAACATGTTTATGTTATAATTTTTCTTTGGGCTACATACTAACTCGGTCCATATCGTTTTGGCTGATGTACATCTTTCTTTTTTTACAACCATTTTTTTCCTTCCGCGCATATACGCGGTGAGTTTTTCGAAACGAGTATAGTGATAAGTTTGCAGTTATATATATATATATATATTTATAGGTTTCATTAAATATGTCAGAAAAGTGATAAGAATTGTCTAAAGGTTTTCTACTTTCAAAAGCTTTCTGTTATACTTTTAGCGATTATCAGGAAATAATTTTGTTTTAAATATACATGTATACACACACACGCGCACGCGTATATATATATATAGAGAGAGAGAGAAAGAGAGAGAGAGAGAAAGATTAAAAAGAGAGAAAGTGGGATAGTTATAGACAGAGACATGTGTATATCGAGATCAGTATTATATGATGTCATTTTCACGTCAGTATGTCGCGCTAAATGACAGGAACAACGTAGGCGAATATTATTTCCACAGATTTCTGAACGTTAGAAATTTCGTGTAAACTGTTCATCATTTTGTTTTCTAGTTAATCAGAAACTCTGAATATTTTAAATTAAAAAAAAAACATTGAAAATTTTTCTCTTTTGTAGACAAAAGATTTTGATATTCAGGCCACGATATTTTTAGAAATTGAACAAGATCCAAAAGTCATTTAAAGTCTGTGACTGCGAAATGCGAGATATGAATTAATTAAAAACATGTCCGGCTTAAACTTGAAAAGCGTAAAAATTCTTTTGGAAGTTAAAAATGGACAACGAACGACTCCAGATTTTATTCTAGCCAAACAGCGCTCAAAACATGACAATAGAAGACAATTCGTCAAATATTACTGTTTGATAAGGCGTCTTTAATATATGTAATATCATGGGTAAGAGTTACTGTAGAACAAATTGATAATTATCCAAGTATTTTGGGTCAGGCTTTACTGAAAACCTAATCTATAATATTGTTCCTTCCAATTCAATAAAAGCATTTATACCTAAAACTATTCTTCGTGAAAAGGCATTATTATGTAACAAGCAATGGTGGTAGAAAAGATTTTAGTTGACGATACATCTTTCACTTCGCAAGATAGGAACCATTGTTCCATTTTATTCGGGTTATCAACCTATTGTCGATTATTTAAATGGAAATATATTTTTTAGCCAAAACTATCCTTCCTGACAAAGTGTTATTATACAAGAATAATTCAGGTAGAAAAGCTTTTAGTTGACTATACGTCTTCCACTTCGCAAGATAGGAAGTATTGAGCCATTTTTTAAGAGATGTCAACACATTGTCGATTGCTTTAATGGAAATATATTTTGATTGTAAGAATTCTTTTTTTTTTTTTTGCGAGTGAACATTGATTTAACACTGTTTTAGAATAACATGTATTAGTCTATATATAAGACCTTAATACTTAACACATAACTGGAGCCGGATATAGGTTCAAAGGTATTTTGTGCGGAAATAAATGTAATGAACCCAACGGGAAGTGGTACTCGGTTTTCGATTAACAATTCTGATCCATTATCCATTAAAACACTCGCACATCCAGGATCCCAGCACATGTTATTCGTAAGTGGTCACTCATCTAGGTACTCTCAAGCTCGACGTTGCTTAACTTCGATGATAGTACGGGGACCGGTGATTCAATGTGATGTGGCTGTAAGCCGAGGGATGAAGTAAGAGTATTATGAGGATGATTAGGATAGATATTTGTTGATCGTGGACTTAATGAGACCAACATTATAGTTGTCAAGGAAGCATTCTCTTGGGAGTTTTCCAAAGTAACATCTTGCATTACCCGCCTTCTGTACACTTGCTTCTTTGATAGCTACAATCAACAAAAGTTTAAATGTAACGCCATCCCCTGTATCCTGTTTTTTTCTCACTCTGTAACCCCCGGCGCACTAGTGGCAGTCCTGTCTTGCTTGGGGTGAAATAATTATAAAAGAAATTTTTTAAAAAATGGACACCCACACATCCAGGTAGAAGGTAAATAAATGGTATATTTAGCAGAACTCTGAAAATTGAAGCCCATTCATTCGATGACTATATTTTCCAACAGAAACCTCTGCCAAAGTCGATATAAATCGAGTTCATTTCATGGTTGCGAAGATACATTCCTATATGTGAATGGTTAATTGCACGGGGAGTGGATTCATTGATTGATTTGTTTTTCACGGCTCATCAACTTTTTGCTGGTTATTTAAACCCAGAAAATATTTTCAGATATTGAGATCTTTTTTGGAAAATAATATTGATTTACTGATACAAGTTCTACTAATTAAATTAACCCTATAACAAAGAGAGGAGAAGAGATATATTGATATCTTTCCAAGGATTATTTACACGAAAGTGAATACGACAATCTCAACTGGGACTGGAACTCGGCTCTCCGATTTTCGATTCCGAGATGTTATTCATTACACTACTTTAGATTTTTACTGTTTATTAAATAGCGTAAGATTTGTTGGTTGTATGTCATCTTCTTCATCAGCCGTTTCCTTACAGGACGTAGGCGATCATGGACTTCTACTTGGCTCTGTCTCTTGTCGTTCTCAATATTTTTTCTCTTGGTATCTCTAAGCCCCACTCTGCCAACCATTTACTCAGACCTAACAAGTACGTCTCGCGCTGCTATCCTCTGTCTCTCCTTCCATTTATCCGACCTGTGAGTATTAAGTTATCCGAGCCCTCCTTCCTCATTACCTGTCTCACGAACCTCATGTGTCTCTTCCTGATATTTAGTATCAGTTTTTTTTCTCGTTTGCATCATTTTCAACATATCTTCATTGCACACGTACTCCGTCCATGGTATCCCCAGCATCCTTCTGTAAAACCACGCTTCTGTTGCCTCAAGCCTCTCCTTCATCCTTGATAAGATCGCCAATATTCACTTCCATACAGAAGGACAGATATCACATAGCAATCCACCACTCTTTTCTTTGTTTCTAATGAAATTTTTCTGTCTTTCTGTTTTCTGGTTTGCTTCTGGGATTCGTCTTTGGCAATGCCAATGCATCTTTGAGTCTCCATGTCGCACTTTCCATCCTCTGACAAAACACTTCCCAGGTATTTTAATTTTTTTATTTGTTTTATTTTAGATTCTCCGACTTGCATTTGGCATATTAGGCGCCTCTTTTTGCGAATGACAATGCATTCAGTTTTCTTGAGGTATATGCTCAACCCTTTCTTTTCACTTTCTTTTGCTAACTTCTGTAAAAGGTGTTGCATTTTAAACAGATAATACATTCAAAAGCAAAGAAATTCCTCGCACACAACGACATCCCACTAAATTTTCATATAAATACAAAAAGAAAATGAGAAACAGCGCAGCAGAGAAGCAAATACCACTGAAGAGTGAAGATATTACAATAATGCACTCATGAAACTTCGAAGTCGATATGACTGAAATAACACTGCTCAACAAAGTGACACAATTCTCCACATTAATTCTATCAACGCTTTATGATTATTTTGATATCGATGCTCGTCTAAAATGCCTTTCCACTAGTAAACTACTGAAAATAAAAATTGTCACTAAACTCCATTACAATTTAACACTATAAAGTAACTTATATTTTGAGATTAATGTGCTTTATATCAGTGATAGAACGTATGCAAATATAAAAATGGGCTCCAGAGGTCAGCACCCAGAGGCAACACTATGTTTCATGCTAAACGTAATCGTCAAGCAGAGTTTGTTGAAAAAACAGAATGTCATAGCCTGACGATATATATATATTCGTTATCCACATACAAGCCTGCTTCGCTGTATCACAGCTCATCAGTGTGGTAGATATCCACTTGTTTCTGGTCGGGATCGAAACTCGACTGATTTGGTCCCAGTCGCAGTCGCTACCTCCAATCCATAAATGTCTAGAATCAAAGAAGGGAAATGTTAGCATATTGTATATAAGCAGGGTATACATACGCCAGTCACCGAAAGAACTCAATTCATTGTTGAAGAGTAATGCTTAAATTGCGGAAGTGGTAACTCTTTATATATATATATATATATATATATATATATATATATATATAACTGCCATAACCCTGCCTCAAGCCGTTACTTTTCTTTTTCTCTCTTTCTTTCTCCATCAGTGTTCTTCCGTGATAATTGACGCTACGTGAATTCAACACTGACAGTATTTTGCGCATGCACGTGACTGAGTGTGTGTATGTGTGTGTGTTCTTATTGACAGACTATCGCGTATTGTTTTGAATTTTAGAAGTTGTCCGTTACTGCCAAGGGGATTTTAGAAGTCGTCTACTTTAAAGCTGCATCGATGCTTTCAAAAGTCGTCGGTTTAAAAAAAACTGTACCGTGGGGTTAGAGGTTGTCTTGTGATGATCAATTCTGAATAACATAAAGAGATATTTGATAAAATCAAATGGAGCGTTTCTTGTCAAGAAAAAATAATATGTTTCCTGCGCTATTGCATCGAGATACTCAACTGGCCAATCGAAGGCGATATGTCATCGCATTCGATAGATTTTTTCTTTTCGCTTCTAGCAAATTCGGTTAGTAAAGTATTTTGAAGAAGTCTTTTCTTTTTTAATCAAGAGATATTTCATATAAACAGCAAAGTTTAATATAAGGGTCCTTTCAAAAAATTCTGTATAAAAAGATGTTATTTTCTTGATGTGACTCTATATTCCATTGGTAAATTTATTGTTTTTAAGAGCTATTTTGGAATTCTAATAAAAGCCAAACTTTTCTTGATGGACGGATTCGTTTTCTACAATCCACAACCCTTTACAAGTTAAAACCAGAACATATTTTATATCGTTAGGATTCTTTTTTTTAAATAAGAGTGTTTTTGTGATAAAGATGTTACTAATTAACCCATAGCTGGAGTGATAATCTACGGATTCGTTACTTTTCCAAGAGTATATGCGCCATAAATGAATATAACAAACCAGACTAAAATTGAAAGTTCACTCTCCAGTTTCCATATCCAAGCTGTTATCGATAACTCCACCCTCATGCCCAAGCCTGGTGTTCCCGAACAATCAACTCGCGATCTCGGCGTTGCTTAACTTCGTTGATCCTACAGAAACTGTTGAAAGATATCAGCACACACTATTGACAGTGCAACGAGTTCTTAATGATTATTTTCATTATTGTTTTCTCTAGCTATAGAGTTCATGAAAGAGATTGTTGTGTGAGAGTAAGAGATAAGCCAAGATTTGAACTGATTTCAACAGGATTATACAGGTTGGTCGGAATTGTTTTTGTGATTGATTTATTTGTTGTATTTTTTTAAGGCTTATCAAAATTTTGCAGGTTATTTAAGTCCAGAAAATATTTTTAGATTGCCAGAATTTTTTGAAGAAATTGAAATTTACAGATACAATTCGAACTAATTAATCCATTGCTAGAAGATAAGAGGTTGATTCATACCTTTACCAATAATATTTGCTTGTAAGTCAACATCACGAACCCACCAGCCATTATCCATTAAACCAGCGGCTCATCTAAGTTTACAGCACCTGGTATTTCTAATCGGTCACTCACCTAAGTACCTTGCTTAACTTCAGGGATCGTACCGTAACCGATGTTTCGATATGATGTGGCCCAAACATATAGAACTGTATTTTATACATTCTCTAGACAACAAAACATTGTTTATTTACAAGAATAAGTTTATAGTTACAATTTTAAAAACTTGCCCACAATCTAATATTTATAATTTATCATATTAATAAATAGGAAAATAATGATTTTATGACACGGAAAAATGCGTGCATGAAAAGTAATATACTTAAGATTATACTAAACCTGGAAAAAAACGGGACAATTTATTAAACCTGGAAAAGTAAAGTACAAGGTATTAAACCTGGTCAAGTAAAGGACAAGGTAAAAAATAAGAAATTTCTTACTTCAAATATAGCGTTCAAATTTTATTTTTAACTGCAATTTTTCCATGTAATTTATGATTTTTCCAGGCATTGCTATTAATTTAATATAAATATAATGCTGAAAACCGCATTCAAAAATATTAAAAAGAAAAAATATATAGGTAATTGATTAAAAAACAATAAAAAATTGATCATTTATAATTAATTCTGATAATCAATTCTGATAAAACGGTAATAAGCAAAGTTTGGCTGACAAAAACGATAAAATATGTCATCAGAATTTAAATGTTGAAAACCGCATGCAAAAATATTAAACAGAAAAAATGTTATAAAAAATAAGATTTACAGTATTTACATTATTCGGATTATTGTCCTTATCTTTGTTGCCATTCGAACGACGTTTCGGCCGTTGTACGCTCCGGTCTTCGACCAAGCATAGAGATGAACACAATATGGGAACCAGTAATACGGAATGCCATGGAAAATCATTAGTGTGAAAATTGCACTATGAGCCCTGGTAAAAAAATACTGGAGAAAACCATTAACATCGAAAATACTAGAGAAAACAATTAACACCAAAAACAAAAAAAATGCAATATAAACTGTGATAAAAATGAGGTTACTAAGCATTAGGTTTATAAGTACCAAAAATTCAGTTGATATTGTCCTTAAGAACATATGACCCAGACATTGGTTAGTTCCTGTGACTTGACCCAAAGAGTTGTGAGTTCAATACCAGGCTACATCAGTGGTGAACAAGTAACTTACAGGGTTAGAGAGAGATGACTCATCGCTACCAGAAGATGCTCTACTATGCAAAGAATGAAGATCATATACCCCAGTGGTTGTAATAAAGGGTCGGTTCGAAATTCCAAACACCTGAAGAAGTGCTAATAGCAACACAGATGAGGACAATAGTCCGAATAATGTAAATACTGTAAATACTACCTCATCTCAGAAATATAGACAAATAGAGAAATATAGATTTATTATTAGAAGCGTTAGTCACTCACTCACTTATGTACATATGTAGTTAGTCTCCCTTTTTGGATTTCACATATTTTGATATAAGGTGTCTTATCTAACTCTGTAAACTGTTTTTGGTTGAGAACCGAATTAGTGGCGAAATTTGAAAGCTGCCAAAATTCACTCACTGTCAGACTTTAGAATATATTCAACCAACCGTAGTTGAATGGTACATTAATTATAAAAATACCAACATGAAAATTCAAATAAGCACATGACGATTAGCAGGATTTATAAATTTTGCGAAAATGCATTTTCTTTTAAGTTGCGAGCATCGGAAATATATTTATAGAGAATTGACAATAGAAATGTTAAACACTATACATTTATTTGTGTGTTTATGTGCAGTAAGTCAGTTAAGTGCCATACATGATTCATGCTTGGGTGATCATGTCTTCAAAGAAACATGACAGACTGTGCAGAAGATTTTCCCGCAGTTAGCTACCATTACTTTCTGAGGTGGACTAGTTGCCAACCAAGGTTACAGAATCCAATCTGTTCTGTTATTTAACCCATAGCTGCAGAGAGAAGAGACGGATTTTGCGTAAGTGAATGCAACGGATTTTAGTAAAATTTGAACTCGGCTCTGTGATTACTCGTTTCGAGCCGATATCTATGGCACCACAACGCACATTCTATGTACATTAATAGTTTTTAATAATTTTGTTCTCAGTTAAAATATTCTCAGAAGCTATTCTTTTGTTCCACTAGTTCAGGCCTTTACAGCTGAGGCCAGCATTCCCAAGTACACAGGGTCGATTCATACCCATTTCCTTTGCATTCTATTAGTAAGGAAGAAGTTCCATTTTATCCACTGTTTTATGGGACACACTGCGAGAGGATGCCTCCCGAGGATCAATGCAACCAATACGGAATCAATATAATCTTAACTTCTTGAAGAAGTTAACATTCTTTCGTTTATCTATCCGACATATCCTCAAAAACTGCACTTCTTATCTATTCCTCTTACAATCTCACTCATGAACAACATTGACAATGTTTTGCTTCTTTTATTATTATTGTTATTATTATTATTTCCTTTGATTTCTGTTGTATAGTAATTTTCCTTCCAGGTCCCAACCAGAGACCTAACTACAGAAATGGCATCTCGCACATTTTACATAATTAAAGCCCTTCCGAAGATGTGAGCTGTAATAGTGAGTACAATTTTTTGCATTTATTCAACGCTTGATCTTCTAGTCTTCAGTGAATCGATTGGAAGGTTTTACAATCAAACCGAGGCCCAACTACAACTGAAAAATGTTGATGTAATCAAGTGTCACAATTCTGAGATTTCGATTTCAAGGTTTTTGTACTTTGATAGTTTTTGAAGGTCTTCAAAGGTACATTACAGATTGCATTATTATTATTATTATTATTATTATTATTTTGCAACATATTTTCTTAAATTATTTTTCTAATGATTACATATAGGAGAAGATATACTTTATAATTTGTTTTAGTTGACTTTTGTTAATACTAAATAAGATTTCTTGATTTTAATCAAGCATCACACAAAGCAGAAAATCACTATTTGCGCTAAAAATGACTACAAATATAAATCAGTTTATTAGGTTTCGTTTATTTCTTTCTGAAAAAGAAAAATAAATCTTTCAGATCCGACTAAATAACTAAATGAAGAGATCGAATAATGATTGATATTGATTTGTTCTTTGTGGCTACATAACTTTATTTTTAGAAAATGAGTTGATTTACAACACAAACTCGCTTTTTAAATCAGAACCAAAAAAAAATATAGAAAGAAAAAAGTCAAATGTCGAACTGAATGTTGAGCATTTCCAAAAATAGATGAAGACATTTACTGGAAAAGATAACATCTTGAGTATTAAACTCGAGTATAAGAACGAACTGCATTACAAAACGCTTAAACGTGACCTTTTATAACTGTTTTAATTTTGAATTTCTCTACAGATATGATTGATTTAGTAATCTGCCTCTATCCATTAATGAAGTCAAAAGAAAGTTGTCAAGGTTTGTTTGCATCGACATTTTTTAAACAGATGATTGCAGTTTCTAATGTCATTTTCGACCAAAATAACAACTCAAGTTTTCCTGTTGGTGCCACATTTGAGAAAAATCTGATTTTTCTTGCCAATGCTTTCTATATACATGTCAATGTATAACAACTTGCACTTCCAGAATTCAGCAAACTCCCATTAAACAGAATTCAGCAAACTCCATTAAACAGAATTCAGAAAACACCATTAAACAGAATTCAGTAAACTACATTCAACAGAATTCAGTAAACTACATTAAACAGAATATACCAGGCATCCCTTTATCGTGAGATATAATGGTAGCGCCCATTTTGTTCAAACATTGTCCTTTTAAGAGCAGCGATTTAATAGACCAATAATTTTTATACGATTTACATAGTTTTTGGAAATCTCAGCAATGGTTAGCAAGCTTGTCTCGCTAAAACCTATTACACTCGAGTATTGAGTTACATCTTCAGTGAGTACCTCTATAATTTCAGCCTTGTGTCAACTATTTACATTGCTTTTACTGTTGTCATCAGGTTCATTGTCATATTCACGACGTTTCGACCGCTGTACGCTTCAGCCTTCTTCAGTTGATATACGCTGAAATTTCAAACCGAACCCTGTATTTGGTTTCATGGGGTAAATTGTTCTCAGTTCCACACATTTCTGCATATCTCAGTTTCAGTTATTTATTATTTTCCTTTAGTAACACAATTCTCCGTGATTTTGTTCACCTTGACTGTGGCCAGTTATTGAACTCACAACTCTTTGAGTTAAATCACTGGATTACTTCAAAGAACACTTTTACTCACTAGGTCATATGTTCTTGGGGATTAAACGTTGTGAATATGACAATAAAGATAAAGACAACAGTCTGGACAATGTAAATAGTTACAATATTTCATTTCAGAAATATAGAGAGACGTAGATCAATCTTTGTATGAAACTCTCTTCATTTTGGTGTGACAGATGAAGCTACAACGTGCAATGGATTTCTGATATTTCTCTCTATTCATTCTCTTCTTATCTCCAACAGTTGGCTTCAGCTTCTCCCGGCCTTCGCGATCAACCATGAACAGCACGGTGCCAAACGTCGTATAGGTGTTCCTAGTATCAGAGTCGATGTTTGTGCGTCTCAACGTCGTATAGGTGTTCCTAGTATCAGAGTCGATGTTTGTGCGTCTCAACGTCGTATAGGTGTTCCTAGTATCAGAGTCGATGTTTGTGCGTCTCAACGTCGTATAGGTGTTCCTAGTATCAGAGTCGATGTTTGTACGTCTCAAATCCCTCTTGCAAAACCTTCTTGAAACGTACTGTAGGGCGACTTACCAGACGGTGTTCCATAACCAGCTCACCATATATGACATCTTTTGGTATATGCCCGTCATTCATCCGATGAACGAGACCAAGCCATCGAAGACGACGTTAGGAAAGGTGAAGGTACATACTCGACGAGTCTGCTTGCTGCAACACAGCAGAGTTGGTCACTTTCCCTTTCTATATGATGACATGGATACATCGTCGGCAGAAGAGAAGGAAACTTTCTAGGTGTATTTTCTGGCTGATGATTTTCAAAATAACACACTCATTGTATTGGTTGATCACTGTGACTTGTTTGTCGGTAATTTTGTTTTAAAAAATATTTACTTATATTAAAACTACTTAGATAAATATTTATAAAAATTACTTTCGTCGCGAGATAATCTACAATAAGTCCGCGTTCAGGTTCTTACATGTTACTTTTCTTCGCAGATTTTCTGTGATCACACCATATTTTCTTTTGCGTGTTTCGCAAAAAATTCGAAGGAAAAAGAGAACAATAAAAGAATAGGAATCAAGAAGATAGCAAATAACAGGGAACATTACTTTTAAATTTCTGAAGATCAAAGTTAACTGAAAACCAAAAAGCGGGAAAAAGATTTCTACCAGCAAGAAGAGCGAGAGAAGAAACTGTTAGCATAAAAATTACAGTTACATCTAGTCATTTCAACTCTAAAGTAATGAGGTCTTGTCGTCAATCTAGTACTTCAATTCATTAAGTCTAGTTACTATAAAGTAAACTTATGCTCCTCCTTAGCCTCACTTTCTTAACAGAAGTGGAACGAATATATCGGATTTGGAGCTGCATCTACTGGAAGGAATGTTGGGTTACTGTGATGCGTCACAAAGTTTCTCGTCAGAACCTATCTTGAACCTTTATAAATCAATCCTTCGTTCGTGCATTGAATAGCGTTGCCATATCTGGTCGGATGCTTCTGGTGATCATCTTGAAGTTTTCAACAAGACCTAAACAAAAAATCTGCAATATAATTGATTCT
The DNA here is from genome assembly GCA_037127315.1 of Ascarosepion bandense. Lineage (NCBI taxonomy): Eukaryota > Metazoa > Mollusca > Cephalopoda > Sepiida > Sepiidae > Ascarosepion > Ascarosepion bandense. The sequence goes on from JBBBDQ010000316.1 coordinate 5,166,906, forward strand.
GACTTGGCATCTCGACTTCAGTCACTTTCTCACCGACGTGACGTAGCTTCTCTCTGCTTTTTCTGCAAAAGTTTTTATCGCAATTGCTCTGACGAACGTTTTTTTCTTCCCTGATGCCCAGACCACATGAAATTAAGCGTGCTGCCAGATTGGCATCTCGGTACCACCCTTTTACCACTGAAACAGTTAAATGTAACCGTCTCTTCTACTCCAGTTTTTCTTGAACTTTTCTTCTGTGGAACAATCTCCAAAATTTTAAATTCAATGTCAATTGCTATCTTCTACCTCCTAAAACCCCATCCGTCTTTTATCTTTTTTCAACACATCCTGTACCCTGTCAATTCTTCCAGTGTAGCCCCCTGCGCACTTATTGTGGTTCCACCTTGCCTGAGGTGAAATGATTAAATAGCAAACATTTTTTTTTAATTTCAATTCCCATACATAGTAGAAGTAGAAAACATGGCTAAATTTGAATAACTCCTGCTGGTTAGCCTTCTTAGATGAAGAATTGGCAATTATGATTAATTTTTTACTAGTATTTCTTTCATCTTTATTCCTATTGCTTTTTATTGCATCTTCCATCCATAAGATGTAGACTTAGAGAATATAACTATATGGCTAAATTTGAATGACTCCTGCAGATTAACCTTTTGAGATGAATAATTGTCAATTATTATTAATTTTTGACTAGTATTTCTTTCATCTTCATTTTTCTTGTTTTTTATTGCAACTACCATACATAAGAAGTAGAAGTAGAGAATATAGCTATATGGATAAATTTGAATCACTCCTGCTGGTTAGCCTTCTTAGATGAAGCATTGTCAATTATTATTCATTTTTCACTAATATTTCTTTCATCTTCATTTCTCTTGCTTTTTATTGCAACTCCCATCCATAAGAAGTAGAAGTAGAGAATATAGCTATATGGCTAAATTTGAATGAATCCAGCTGGTTAGCCTTCTTAGATGAAGAAGTGGCCATTATTATTCATTTTTTACTAGTACTTCTTTCATCTTATTTCTCTTGCTTTTTGCTAAAATATTAAAAGTTAAAGCTATATGACCAAATTAGAATGATTATTGCTTTTCAAAGATTTGTTTACTTATGTTTAATTTATTGTATTCTTTTTTATAGTTATTTCTGCAATCAAACATATACAAAAACATAATTAAAATAGTTAAGCGTCTCATATAAAACTTTTTATAGTGAATTTGTATATATATATATATATATATATATATGTGTGTGTGTGTGTGTGTGTGTGTGTGTGTGTGTGTGTGTGTGGCTTCCGTTAGTACGTCCAACTTCTTCTATGTGTCGTGTTTCTTCAGGACGTAGGCGAGCATGGCCCTAAACTTCACCTTATCTTTGTTGCTCTTAATATCCTTTCTTGTTATTTCACTCTATCCCCGCTCCACCATCCATCTGTTTAAGTCTATTAGGTCCATTCATCTGTTTAAGTCTATTAGGTATGTCGTGCTTTTCTCTTGTCCCTATTTTCTTCTATCTGTCTCGTGAGATTCAAGTTCTCTAAACCTTCCTTCCTTCATTTCCCAAAACTTCAGTTGTCTTTTCCTGATGTTAAGTATGAGTTACCTTTTTGTTTCCATCCTTTCTAAAAATCTGTCATTGTTTGTGTGCTCCGTTTATGGTATCTGCAACATCCTTCTGTAGAATCACATTTCAGTTGCTTCAAGTTTTTTCTTCATCTTTCATAAAATTGTCCAGTATTCTCTGCTATATCGAAGGACAGACATTGCATAACAATCCAGTACTCTCTTCTTTGTTTCCAGCGAAATTTTCTCGTTTATTAAAGCTCTACTCAACTTCTGAAACACATCCTTGTATCGCTTTTGCCGTCCTCTCTTAGAACACTTCTTAGGTAATTTAAATATCTGCATCTGTTTCATTTCCGTAGTACCAACTTGTAGTTGGGATCTTGGGGTCCACTTTTACTGATTACCATGCATTTAGTTTTCTTGTAGTTTATTTGTAGTCCTTTTTTCCGCTTTCTTTATCTGCTTACTGTAAGTTGTCTTGTAGTTTCTTTCCTGCATCTGCTATCAGCACTGTATCATCTGCGTACCATATATTGTTCAGATTACGGCCACCAGTAACGGATCCTTGGCAAGACTTCTAGAGCCCTTAGAATAGTCTCACTGTATAGGCTGAATAGATCTGGTGAGAAGACATATCCTTGTCTTACATCCCTTTCAATATCTGTTTAGCTGTTGAACTTGTTTAATGTCCGTATGTAGGCAGTTTGATGCCAGTAAAAGTTATCAATTACTCTGAGGTTTTTTTAAAGTTTCCAACGTCCACCTGCTTTTAAAATATAAATACATTTATATATCAAATTAAAATTTTAAGTAGAGGCGCAAATAGGGAAGTGTGTATAAAGTACACTTGATTTTACTAGGATATGTAATTTAGTACAATAAATTTTATTTAATCTTTAGGAAAACTTAAATTTTTATTGTTTAACAAAATATTCTCACTATTTTCAAAACATACTGCTTTTGTTTGTTTTCTTTTTTTTTGCATAACTTTTTAAGATTTCGTTTATATAGAATAAACCAGTTTTTACTTTCATTTGCGTCTGCTTGAACTATAAACAAATCACAAGTCAAAACGCTTTAGAAAGTTAAAAACTGACCCCAGAAAGAAATATTTACACATGGTCAGTGGTAGGTTACATGCTCAAGAGTAAGAAATCCGAAGAATATATTATTCACTGTTAAAAAGGAAAAAATAATTTTTTCTTAAAAGACATTGTTTACCTTGAAGTCCTTTGAAATCAAATTAAAGAAATTATTTTACAGCTAAGTAGAGTTTTTTTGTTAAACTAATGGTTTTCGAAATTGAACGAAAAGTATATCTCGACAAAAATGTTAGCGATAACTTCAACAATACAAAATATCATGATGATTTCAATACACATCAGCGTATTACAAAATAAATTTTAGTCTTTCTAAAAATGGTCTTGTTTGCTTTTATATAGTGCTGTTTACTTTCATATATTTTAACAAGTTACATTATCAATTATTCAAAATATTTTAAGTCTTTAGATCTGTGAATTGTTGCCTATTTCGCGGAAATAATGATTTCGGTTAGAACTGGCGTGAACCAATGTCCTTTGGGAGGTAAACAGTTGAAGTTGTGAATAAGATAAAAAGAATGAGATCACCTAGATAAGTTGCAGACAATCAGATATTAATTCAAAATTAGTTTTCATATAACAGCATTAGACAAGTCGTTCCCATCTTTCTGATTCGGCGGTCGGAAATTTGTCTTGCCTTATCGTCAATACCTCCACTGTGTGAAGAAAAAATTAATTCATCTCTTAAATAAGAAACGCGAGAAGAAAAGGCGGGGTTGAATATGTGATTTAATGTCTACTTATCTAAATCTTGGTAATTATTAAAAGAGGAAAATGTCAGGGATGATCGATTATTGGTTTCTTTAAGAATACTGTGCAGATCAGAACGATTTCTCCCAGTCAGAATAATTCTCGAGTTCAGCTTGATGTTAAAAGAAAGTGAAAGCAACAACCGTTTAGACAGACAAGGTTTTAATTTTAGTGGCCCCTGCAAACGCAATTAAAGAATTAGGATTTTTAATGTCGATCACTAATAGCTTGCATGTTAATCCAAATGAAATTCTTTGACAATTTTCACAGCATCCAGCTGGAATAGAAAGCATTTGTTTTGTCATTATCAATTTAACAGACCAAAAAGTATTCACATGCGTTTCCGTGAAATTAGATAAAGAATGATAAAATAATTAAGTCATGGTATGTGATTTACGTTAGAAAATACCATTTGCTTGAATTGAATGCATTCTTCAACATATCTTAGAAGAGTTGATCAGTGGTGACCCGATATGGGTACTATATTCCCCCTTTTTCTTCTTTTATGTACTATAGTAGTAGTCGGTACATGCTTGCATCCTCTCTCATTATTCCCTTTCTCCCATATGATGACGGTCGCAAAGATGACTGTAAAAGTCCAGCCTACCCCTGAAAAGTAGTCAAGAAGAGTTAGACAAGGCTATTTGTGTGCATTTAATTTTGGTGAACAACTCTGCCCAACGGAGAAACCGACACGTGGATAGAATCGCCTATATCGCGGCTCAAAGGGGATTGAGACAAACTAAATCTGGAAAACCTGGTTGCACCAGAAACTGCTGAGTGCTTGGACTGTCAAGGTTTGCCATTGTTACGCCAGCCTGACTGGTGCTATCCACTTCTGCCGGTTTGGTCGTTGAGATCATGTAGATATTTGACTATTCCTCCGTTGAGGTTTTCAGGGGTTGGTCACACTCACCATAGTCCCTCTTTCTTGAACTTACTTTCATGGAGTTCCCTAGAGAAGTTAAAATCCTAGATACCTTAGCTCTTGGGATTACTGGAACACGAAATTCCTCCTATGACAAGGAGCGACCATATTATCAATTATATGGTTCGTTATCAATTATATCATTTGAGTTGATTAAGTTTAACGATTAAATGTATTCATGACTTTTGAAATGCCTTCTTACTTTTATTCTTCTATGTGTAGCGTCTCATCAGAGTATATGGTTCTCCACAGCATTCTCTCTAATGTGGCTCTCCCAAAGATTCATTTAATTCCAACCCACCATATAAAATAAATCTAAGATAATATATTAAATTTGGTTTCTTAAATATAAGTACCAAATGTCAAATAGATTGGAGTTGATGTGCCAGTCATGGCTCTCCACAACTTACCATTTTGTGTAACTCTTAGCAGTTTTCTTTCTTTGTTAGGGCTCCTAGACTAGATTCGACATCCATTCAAAGCGTCAGGTAAGTGGCCAACTGCCTTACCCTAGCTCTCTTGTACCCAATATGCCTCGTGAGGGTTAAATATTCCAATCCCTACTTCCTCATTGGAATATTTAATTTCACGATGCATATTAAGAACAATCCTTACTTCCTCATTATCGAATATGCGTTGTGGTGCAGTGGATATCGACTCGGAACGACAAATCGGGGGGCCGAGTTCGAATTCCAGTTGAATTCTTGGCATTCACTTAAACACAAATATCCTTGGAAAAGTTATTAATCCGTCTTTTCCTTCCAGTTATGGGTTAAATAATAGAACAGTTCTATGGCCTTGGCTGGCAACCGGTCTACAGCCAGAAAGCAATGGCAACCTACTGCGGGATAATCTTCTGCCCACTCAGTCATTTCCCTTTCGATATATAATCGCCCAAAGCGCACAATTACATATGGCATTTAACTGACTTCCTCATTATGTGTCCAAAGAATTTTAGATATCTTTGGCTAGAAGTTTTCTTTCTTTTGCTATTTTCTTTTAAGACTTTTTTGTTGCTTCCTCGCACTGTTCATCTACTTTTCAGCTTCTTCTGTAAAAATGATAGATTTCTGCAGCCTCTATTTTTTCCTCATCTATAAAGTGATTGTTAAATATTCGCTACTATATAAAACGATGGATAAGACAAAAGAATACAACACTTTTTTCTTTGTTTCTAATTAAATGTTTTTTTTTATTTCTTTGGTAGATTTTCAATTGCTTCTTTTGCTCGTCCAGTGTTGCATTTTTCTTCCCTCTGTTAAAACACTCCCCACATATCTAAACATCTTCACCGGCTGGTTTTCTTTTCATCCCACCCTTGCACATAAGAATAACCTACGAAAATATTAACCTATTCAACACTATTCACCCAATATTACATCAACTGATTAATAGCTGTTTGATTGCTGCAAAACGCTTTGAATTGAGAAATTTTATCTATTTAAAACTACATTCAAGTGTTCACTGAAAACTGTTCATATCAAAACATGCATAATCTTTCTCAAAATGTATCAAATAATTGCCAGATAAATAGCAACTGTAATTTAAGTCTGAAATTCTGGCATGAGGAGGTATCATTATTTAAACTTTGGAAAATTGTCCTCATTTTTATTGTTTTTGTCACAACGTATTTGTCATTGTGACTCCCGGTCTTCCTCTTAACAATAATTGAACACTACTAAATAAAAAATACGAACTAGACAAGATATCCGTAGACATGTTTTGTGTAACGAGAATAGTATACCGCTGCATATTAATAAAGGGCTCAGTTCGAAATTACCTGCAGGTTACCCAGATCGATATCCATCTGGGGAAATCTGGAGTGCACAACGGCCGAAACGTTGTGACAGAAACAACCATGATGAGGGCAATAGTCCGAATATGAATAGTGTAAATAAATAATCGCAAACAATGTTGAATATCTAAGTAAATAAAAAACAATTGTACTTTATTTTTTGAAGAATAAGTTTGATAAGTGTTGTGGGGAGTTACCTACTTAATAATGGACTCTTCTTTGCCTATATTAACCGATAGTTAATTACTCTCGAGGACAAAGCCGGGGTGTTAGAGACACTGGCGACGAAGATGAGATCAGTTGATATGGACCCGGTATGGGAACATAAAATAATGAGTCAACACGGTGGTAGGTCAAGAACATATATTACGTCAACAAGAGATACAAACAGATACAAAGAATAAGAGTAATAATAGCTTGTCTACAAGTGACTGACCGACAGAGAGACAGACTAGGCTGAACTGAACTGAAGTCGTACTTGGAAATCAGTGTCTCTGTCGCCCCGGCTCTAACTCTCGGTTAATATAGGCAAAGAAAAATCCATTATTAAATGGGTAATTCCCCCACCCCAGCAATAATCATAAATGGAAATTATTTATGCTTTTACCTACTACTGAGTTGAATAGAGTTATTTCAAAATCTTCTTGTCTCCCCCAAAAAAAGAAAAACCTAGAAGACCTTCATTTTGATGTCATTTTTGTGTCGCTAATAGAAATACTGAGGTTACATCTGCAATGTAATCGGTCCTGACTTGGCATATTGACTTCTGTCACATTCTCAATAACGTTTCATGACAACAGCTATGACGAGATTTCTTTTCCTGGTTCCCCGACCTCATGAATTGAAGTGCAATACTATGTTGGCATCTAGGTCTCACCCTTTTATCGTTAAAATAGTTAAATGTAACCATCATGTTTACTCCAACAGTTTCTTTTCTCGCATTTCCCGCCTGAGAAACTTCCTTCCGTTTACCTCTCTGATAACTACAATCTTTAAAATTTTATATCCAATGTCAACTGCCATCCTCTATATTCTATAACACCGTTCATATTTTATCCTTTCCTGTATTCCGTGTTTTCTCTTCACTGTAAACCCCTGCGCCCTAGTAGCGGTTCCGCCTTGCTTGGGTGGAAATGATTAAAAAACGTGTTCAAAAACTGGATTAGCAGTTGTATAAAGCTTTGAAATCTACCACGCAAAAGGGTAATTTTATAAACACTTATTTTATGTTTTGTTTGTATTTTCTTCCTAAACCATTTTCGCGATTAAATTTTAGTTTTTATTCACGCTATTTAAAATCAAATTCAAAAAAGAAAAATTAAAGCAAAAAATTTTTTTTAAATTTTCACTAATTGCCCCTAAAACGAAAGTTACAGCTACATTTAGAAAACGGCTAATGAGCTACTCTAGTTGCATCTGATGCGTTAACTCGATAAACTCACAGGCTCTACATTTCATTCTCGGTGTCAATTTTCGATTTAAGGCTAACAGAATTAAATCCAAAAATACATTTCCACTAGAATTGGCAAAAAGCAATATCTGTTCTCAATTGATATTTAAATTATTAAATTCCAACTTTTATTTATTTATTTCATCGATTAACAACAATTTGGCTAGAATTCAGTTGGAATAGGTGTACAGTTACTATCTCTACAGTTATTTTTTAAAATTGCGGCCCCTCTGAACACAAGTAAAAAACAAAAGACTCTTGAACCTATTGAGTTATACCTGACAGAATAAGAAAAATACTATAGCCATGGACGAACTTGAAGTATAGTACAATCACTGTTCAATGGTCTGGCCAAAGTGGGTTCAAAGAATTCGTATAGAATTCATAAAATACCAAAGGACTCTGCATAAAAGAGACAATCTGAGGGTAACAATTTTTCAATGATTATGTAGTGAAAGAGACAACTCGTAAATGGCGCACTATAAGATATTTTAGTAAAATAAATCTAGAAAATTGTTCAAACAAATATTTGAGGTAACATTAAACTATGAGCACAAAACAAAGACAGACAAAACGACTCGAGTATAAAAACATACAAAAATTTATTCTTAACGCATAAAAAGCGAATTACACAAATTAAGTGCTTTGTATGCCAAATGATGGCCAATAACTTGTATGCAAATTATCAATGAAAAATGAATCACACATTTTGACAATTAAAATTATATTGCTGCATTAGAAGGTCATCAGAAAAGAAAACTACAGAAAGTGAAGAAAAGCAAACATACTTCTCTGATTTTTTTTTCCAAAAATAATTTGGTACATTTTTTGTAGAAAACTTTTGGTAACAACGAAGATCAAGTACAGCAACCAAAGTCTTTTCTTTGAGGTGCCAGATATTTTATTGTTCCGTCTCGTTTTCTTTCTGGACCAGGGGGAACTTGATTTCTATAGCAGGTGTTGTTCAACTCTGAAAATCAAATCCAAGGCACACTATAATTACCTATAGGTAGGCTCCAAATACGCTGCTTGGGATTTGGAGGGAAACCCTTGCATTGGTTTTGGGCAAAAAACAAACACAACTGTTTTACCTCTGATCGATATGTAACATAAATTTTTTCGAAATTCAAAATATTAAGCAAAGGCACATCACAACGTCTGTTTTCTCACTGAAAGCTCGATAGCTTAAGTTTCTTATCAAACAAAACAACCAAGATGATTCATAATGGAGAGTATATATAAGTTCATTCTAAGTAATAATACTTTGATTAAGAAGGAAAAGGGCAATGTAGAGAACGATATTTGGAATTCTAAAACATTTCTATGTTTTATGAACATCTACTCGTAAAATTGTTGTAATCAAAGAAGAGTAAATATTATTTTTTTGACCGAGCCTCATACCAAGATCAAGAAAAATGCTGACGGTTATAAGGATTGGAATCCCGAGATTTCCATGCTTATTTTATTATATTGTGTGTGTGCGTTCGCACGCGCATGTGTATGGCATTGAAGCTCAGAGCAAACGCCAGGTTTACTCCGAGGACGCATCTTCTTCCAGTCAAAACCTTGTGGCTTAAAAATAAACGTTACACACAAAATAAAACCAGGAGACGATTGTAGTTGTCGGCAAATTTTATTCTGGTTGTAACTATATGTATATACAGGTGCGATAGATGAATTGTCAGCTAAATTTCCGCAAAATGAAAATGACACCAGCATCACATTTTAAAAGATATATTTACAAAATTACTCAAAAATATCTTGAAATACTAAACAGTAAATTTATTCAAGAAAATCGCCATTGGCTTCAACCACGGTCCCAGAAAACTTCGGAATCTCCTGCATCTCTTATGAACGGTCCCCTTGTTTAGGTTGGTGAATGCTGACATTATCCTTGACTGCAGTTCATCTTTGGTATTATGAGGAGTTTTTTTTTGTTGTTGTTGTTGTTTGTGGGGGGTCTCTCTCAACTGTACCTCACACATAACAATCAAAATCTGGGGAGATAGGTGGCCAGATGTAAGGGATCATGTGGTCGCAGAAATTGTCTGACAGTCATGTCTGAGTACTCCTGCTTGTGTGGCATGGTGCGGAGTCTTGTTGCTAGACATAGGTTCTTTCAGCAGTCACTCTCTTGACACAGGGAAGCACTACCTCCTCAATGCGGTTGATATAGGCCTCCGCGTTGAGTCTGAGGCTACTGTGGGAAAATGAACGGAGGCATAACATCGCCATCACTATTAATCACGTGAAACACATTTGCAATCACCATTTAACTCATCCAACTCTTTCCGAGCCATCACTAGTTTTCTCAGATTGACACAAAACATACTGAAATTTTTAAATTAGAGCTTCCGAATGCGAATTCCAAGCCATACAGCATGCTGTTTACAAATTTCTGTAGGAGTTAATTGCGTCATGGTGCTCTTTTTCTCACAAACGGTGCCCAACTGACCCTACTATACAGTGCAGTGAACAAAATTAAAAACATCGCGCATGCACGAAATTAAAAAATAAAATAAAACAGCGACAATTTACTCATCGTACCTTTTATTTATATCGGTAGATAGGTACGAATATATGTGTCTAATTTCCAAGTATACTTATAAATTATACAAACCTTCAAACAAATATATTTACATATTTTGATGCAATTTCCCGTCACAGAAAGCGAGAATAATCCTGATCATCTTTGTTGTCCAGATTCATTTCACAAGCTCTCTTTGAAAAAACGAAAAACAAATGTCCGGATGTAAATATCCAACCACAAGTGTTAAAGTCGAATATAAATATAGCTTCAGTTAAGATCAATTTAGAAAGTTGTTTTACTCGACTATATTTATTGTTTGGTATCGATTTTTCTTTTATAATCAAATCGCCCCAAGGAAGGCATTTTACTGCCACTGGTGCGCATGGGGTTACATAGAAGGAAGGTTATGAGAAAGAGTGACAGATTATAGGGGGTGTCAGGAAGTGGGTAAGAGAAGGATGAGAATATTGATGAGAGTGGAGTGGACGGGGAAAGGAGCATGAGAGAAAGTTATGAGAAAGAGTGACAGGTTATAGGGGGTGTCAGGAAGTGGGTAAGAGAAGGATGAGAATACTGATGAGAGTGGAGTGGGCGGAGAAACGAGCATGAGAGAAAGTTATGAAAAAGAGTGACAGGTTATAGGGGGTGTCAGGAAGTGGGTAAGAGAAGGATGAGAATACTGATGAGCGTGAAGTGGGCGGAGAAAGGATCATGAGAGAAGGGATGCAAGTTAGTAAGATAGGAGATAACTATTGATTTTACATTTAAATTCTTGGAGGTGGTAGCTGCTGGGGAAGCAAGTAAACGGAAGGGAATTCCATAGACGGGAAGTGCGAGAAAAGAAGCTGATGGAGTCGAATTTGCGTTTACATTTTATTGATCTTACAGTAAAAGGGTGGGACCTAATTGCTAATCTTGTTGCTTGAGTAAATTCATATATAGGGGGCACCAGTGAGCTAAGTTCATCGGAGCAGAAGCCGTGAAAGTATTTGAAGAAGAGACACAGGGAAGCAAGATTGCGCCGGTGAGAAAGTGACTGTATCTGCCAAGTCGGGATCGATCACATTATAGATTCTCCGTTGGCTTTTGTCAAGGACCCCTGAGTGGATACCAGGGGCTACCGAACAGATACGGATTTATAGGAATAATGTGCATGTTGAAACATTAAGAAGCATTCACATCGGGGGCTTATTACCAGCAATAAGTACATAGCTTCATGTCACTTTTTGTATTTGTCGATTAAACAATAGATATTATTTCGACCTTCCTATATTCATTTCAGTTTTCTAATGCACAGAAATTGCAAATAGTACAAACCTTCAGTATGTGTCTATACTTCTGTACTCAAGGACAGTGAATATAGGCGTTAGTTAGTTCCAGTGATTTGACTTAAAGAGTTTTGTTTTCTATATTTTGCTACAGCAGTGGTGAACAAACAACTTAGAGAGTTGAGTGAAAGGAAGTTAACTACATGACATCTGGAAGTGGCATTGATGAGAATGATGAATGAGAATGAAATACCCCAGTGTTTGAAATAAAGGGTTCTGTTCAAACTTCCTGGCCCATTAAAGAAGTTCGAAGCGTACAACGATTGAAATGTCATAAACATTCCAGTAAAGATGAGGACAACAGTTCGAACAGTGTAAATAATGTAGTACAAACCTGATATGCCTAGTGTATTATGATCCTCACCCCATCCCCATAAAGTAGCCTGGTATTGAACTCACAACTCTAAGAGTCAAGTCAGGAACTAACCAACGTCTATATCCATTTGGCCATGTGTCCATAAGGACACATGGTCCAGAGATCAAAACCAGGCTACAGCAGTCGTGAACAAGTAAGTTGCAGGTTTATAATTCATGACTTACAATCGAGGCTTTATGCAAGGAATGAGAATGATATACCCCAGTGATTGTAATAAAGGGTTCGGTTCGAAATTCCTATCACCTGAAGAAAGCCGGAGCATACAACGGCCGAAACGTCGTATAAATGGCAACAAAGATGAGGACGACAATAGTCCGAATAATGCAAAAACAGTAAACACTACCTCATTTCAGAAATATAGACGAATATGTGTGAATATTGTACATGTAGAATTGAATGGTGATGAATGAGTAAATTGTAATAGATGTATGTGTTGTGAATTTGATTAGCTATGTTTAAGATAATGTTGACCAGCCTCTCCCAGATTCCTATTCGGCCTTGTGCAACAATTGTTTATATAAATAAACAATAAATAATTATTCCTGTCAGGATTGAAAGCAACAAAATTCATACTATCAAAAGAAAATACCTTACTGATGTAAGCAATAAATTTCTTGTTTCGAAAATGTAGATACGCCGACTCTTTATTCAACGAGATATTTACCGTTCCACAGTCAATCTTTTATTATGTTATTGCTATGACATAAACGCTTTATGAAAGTTCAGCCCGTTTTGATATCAGCTTTCGTTCTGACTCGTTTTTATTAAATCTACCGATTATTTTTGATATCCTGTCGAGATAAAAAATATGCTACTTCACATGTATTGACATTCAAATATTCAGAGAAAGTTCCTTTATTCTGGAATGTGTAGAACATTCGAAACTGGTTATTTTGTACTTGCTTTGCTGAGATTTATCTATGAAAACGTATTTAGAAGTTACGTGGCATTTTGTCAACAAAGCGTGATGTTATGGAAGAGGGGCGTCAGTGTTCTATTAAATGTGTCTAGTAAAAAATAGTTTCTCTCCAAAAGTCTCTGCGACGAAATTTCTCTCAGTGATTCGACGTCAACCTTTTTAAGTGAAAATTAAAAAAAAAATTCTTCCAGTATTTTATGTTATATAATCTTTTTTTAATTGGTTTCCAAATAAATAATATAGACCAAACAGTTAAACACAAAGTTCTTTCTATTTTCAATTTCTTTAACTGGAAATAACTCAGAGACTAGCCAAATGTGAAACATCCAATCAAAAAAAAAAATCAAAGAAATTAGGTATTCAGGTTTATTTTTTTATTTTACCTGCGCATTTCTCTTCCAACCATCTTGGAAAAAAACACTTAAAAAACAAACGGAATCGTAATCAACACATATCAGTCAGTCAGTTAAGTGTCATACGTGATACACGCTTAAGTGACCATGTATAAAAAAAGACAGACTGGGCAGAAGATTTTCGCGCAGTAGGTTGCTGTTACTTTCTAGACTGGTTGCCAACCAATGCTACAGAACCCAATCAGTCCTGCTATTTAATCCATAGCTGGAAGGAGAAGAGACAGATGAAAACGTTTCTCAAGGGTATTTGTGTGTAAGTGAATGCAATGAATTCAACAGGAATTCAAATTCAGCTCCTTAATTTCTCGTTCTGAACCAACATCTACCGAATTACAACGCATATATACTTGCTTTATTTGTATTATATATATGCAACTAAAATCTTCACGTTTTTTCTTCTACTTTTTTGTTATTACCACAACGTTTCGACATTCATCAGGTGCTTCGCTATCTGGGTAATTATTAAAAATATTTCAAACTGAAACCTCTGTTTAACTTACGTGTGTAGATTGTTCCTGTTCACCACCCAAATTTTGGTTTATATCGTCTAGTTCTTATTTAATCCTGCTCATTTATTGCTTAACTTGTTTCCACCGTTTTAACCGAACTTGGCAATTGTTGGGGATCCTTATAGCTGATTGTCACGCTTGACAGCGCTCCCGAAGCTTCTCATTTCTATGGCTTCTGCTGATATTTCTTCTGAAGGCTGCTACTTCTGGTTCTGCTTCTCTTGAAACTTTTCTGACACTTCTTTCTTTTTCTGTAAATGATATTAACCGATAGAAGTTTATATCAATTTCTACGTTTATATTTGTGCACAGAACTCACAAATAACTCCAGCTTTGTGTGTTTATCATTAATGAACACCAATTTAAAAATGTCTATTATCTACATTTTGTGGAACCTTACGTCCTGATTTAAAGCTAATATGTTTTTGCTAAATAGTTTCATAATATTATATTTAGTGGGCACACGTGTTAGAATAGACGGTTCTTATGTTTTAAACAGTGGAATAAATAACGACTTACTGAGAAATCAAAAGTTTTATTAAAAAAAATGTCTATATTCTCTTTATCTTGAAGACAGGCGTGTTTTATCAGTGAACTACATGAAGTCTTATAGCAAAGCAATGCACAATTCAGTCAGTTAAGAGACATACGTGATACACGCTTTGGGCGATCATGTCTCGAAAGCGACATGACCAACTGGGCAGAAGATTATTCTGACGTAGGTTGCCATTGCTTTCTGTGGTAGTTGCCAGACAAGGATATAGAACCCAATCTGTCCTGTTATTTAAACCATAACTGGAGGGAAGAGATGGATTAGTACCTTTCCCAAGGGTTTTTGTGAATGTAAGGAATTCAACTGAAATTCGAACTCGACACCCCGATTTGTCATTCCGAGTCGATATCCACTGCACCGCAATGCACTTCCTAATGCACAATTACCGTATTCAAAAAATGCACGTCTTGGCTACTTATTTTACATTAAAAAATCTTTTAAAATCATTTACTGAATTTGTAATACAGTATTATTGCTAATTAATATAAACGTTATATTTCTCATGATTAATAAAATGCAGGATCGATTCTGTTCGGAAGATGTACTTTCATTCATAAGACTTTCAATTTTTATGCCGGTAGATATTAATAGAGAAGGTATATTTCTCAGGATAAATGAAAACTATATACTCTTTAAAAAAATATGCAGAATAATTGAGAAGTAAGGACTGTTACACCCTGGTGCGATTAGAAATATATATTTGCATGTATCTGGGAGCAAATAAAGTCATGTTTAAACGAATTCTTTAGTTTAACCTTCTCGGCTAAGAGCCACCATACGACGCACATTGAAGCGATTCACGTTCATTTCATTGGTGAAGATGCAAATTCCACAAGAGCAGCTTCTTCTCACAAATTGCTGCTTTGTTGAACCGACAAGAACATGCTTGATCGGCTTCACAATCTCTTGCTTAACTTTAGTGATCTTATGGGTACAACTTTTGTCAATGTCAGAAATTTTTGGATTTCCGACATTGACAAATGATATACCCATAAGATTTGATCTATGGTGATCTCAATATGTATTATGTGCATTCTCAGCGATAAAAATGTAGGTGTCGCAATAGGTCACACTTCAAAAGTTCAAAAGACCCCAGAGTTTCAAAGGATGACATAGAAGGTGTCCTCAAAAGGACGGAATCAGAGCTCGAATAATTTTAGTGGGTGAACCAATATAAACAAGGAGGTGAACCCGTTAAACTTAGGATAAATACACACAAGAAAATTGAATAACATGAAGTTGTATAAACGCCCGACCAACGGGAGGTGAAAGACAATGTCCAGCGGCCGGACAGTAAGTAAACTGAACGTTTGAGAAAAGACCTGAAACCACAGACTTTCGATTCAACCGATTTTATTTTTGACGAAATTGTCCACGCTTGGGAAATAAACACTTACGTGTAAACAAGTTCGTCTCTTATTCTTATAAGACGTTAGTATGATTATATTTGTTTTGTAAAAATCCTCATATTAAGTGCATCTTCCTTCCCAGTGACCATCGATTTAAAATATTATTTGATTCAATCTTGTGTGAAACAGATTTTTTTAGAATCAATGAAAATGTGTTAAGAGCGCCAGTTCCCCCTTTAAAAGGGTTCGTTGGGCGGTAGTTGAAGTAATTGAAAGAATCTATTGTTAATTATCCACTCTATTAATTAATAGATTTTCTGAAATAATGAGATTTCCTATTCGATGCATAACTCGGGATTAAATGATAAAAGGATTATTATTAATTTGATCCAATAATTGATAAAGAAAAATCAGTCGATGGCCGATAAAGTTGCAGCTGAAATATTCAATAAAATGAAATACGCAAATGGAAAAGGCGAAGTAGAGAAAAGTAAAATTTGGTGTTTCTCTTTATAAGATATCTGAAAGATAGCACCACAGAATGTCTTCGCTTTTTTTATGATATATCAATCTTTTCCATGTTATTTAATACCAAATTCTATAGTATTTGCATTGTTTGGATTATTGTCCTCATCTTTACCTCTATGTTTACGATGTTTCGACTGTTTTAATGCTCTGACCTTCTTCAAGGTTTAGGAATTTCAAACCGAACCATTTATTAGGGTGCTAGGAAACCGAAATTCTTAGCAGCTGAGGAAGGCCGGAGCGTACAACAGCCAAAATGTCGTAAACTTGGCAGTAAAAATGACGACAATAGTTTGAATAATGTAAATAGTGTAAATACTACCTCATCTTAGAAGTATATACAAATACCGAATTCTGAAGTTTTCATAATTGCCTATATATAGATGGATATAAATTCAGTTTGAACAAAAGTCAAAAATATTTGCTGAGGTTTGTTTGGATGAAAGTAAAAAAGGAGGAGAAAGGTTTGTTCTGTACGAGATTAAAGAAGTTTTAATTCACACAGAGTCTGAATGGTAGACATAGGTTTCGTTTTCATGATAGCCAAATTCGTAGACATAGTTGTGGTTTGCACAATAGTCAAAAATATAGATGAAGGTTTGATCTGAACGAGATTCGAAAAGATATACACAGGTTTGATTTGCAGAATATTCGATATTCGAAAGAGTAGACATTAGGTTTGGTTTACACGAGATCAGGAAAGGTAGGACTAGATTTGGTTTGCACGAGATTCAAAAAGGTAGACACCAGGTTTGGTTAATACAAAATCCGAAAAAGTAGACACTAGGTTTGGTTTGAACGAGATCCGGAAAAGTAGGCATAATAGTGGTTTCACGAGGTTACAAAAAAGTAGATAAATATTTGGTTTAGGCGAGGTTAAAAAGGTGAATATTGGTTTGATTTGTATGAGACGAAAAGCTAATTCAAGGTTTTGTCTCCACAAGATTTGAAAAGATAGACACAGGATTGAGCATTCCAACCCCGTGGCATCACTTTCCACGCTGCACTAACGTCAGCCTGGCAAAGGTGCTGAAATTCGGTAATTTATTGTCCTTGAGCCTCGTCTGGGAAAAATAGACAGATGCCCGACTCTGCCTAGTGCAGAGTCTACGAGAAATTTTTGCCCGAACTTACAGGCTCGGTGATCCCACTATAGATTGGCCTTGTGCCGCACCCAGCCTCAATGGGAGGTCAGTAGAGTTCCGAGTTTTGATATAGAGTTCATTAGAGTAATGTTGAGATAACCGTTAGTAGCGAGTTGTAACAGTAGCGACGAGGAATCGGAATTTATATGGAGTAAAAATAAATACCTTTTTGCTCCTCCACGCATAACAGTGATGACAAGAAATTAGGACCACGTGGTGCAATTTTATCTTTGCTGTGCGTAAATAAAACATATACTTAAAAATATGGAAGAATTATTAATCCAACTAGTAAAAAAATGCAGTCACAGCCACAATAGCAATGACAGTATTTTAGTTGGAACTCCAGAGATAACAAAATTTAATTGAAATAATTCAGAAAAAAAACGGAAACTTCTCCAAATTCTTTCTTTCTCAACGCGGTAGCAAATTCCATATCTGAATTTACATACAATCCAGAGTTGAAAAGACCTTTTCTGCTTGTTTAAGAAGACTGTTGTAATATGTGGTCGGGCATTCATCTCAGGGTTCTCAACAGGCTCTAAATGGGAATCTGTAACGTGATCGATCCTGACCTGGCAGCTCGATTCCAGCCACTTTCTTACCGTCGGGATGTGGCTTCCCTCTGTCTATTCTATAAATATTTTCATGGTTCTGCTCCGACAAACTTAGCTCACTGATGCCCTCTCCTCAAGAATTTACTCGAACAACCAGACTGGCAACAAGGTCCCATTCTTTTACAGTTAAATCAACTAAATTCAGCCTCTATTCTACTCCATCAGCTTTCTTTCTCGCACTTCCTGCATGTGGAACTCTCTTCCGTATACTTGCTTCCCTGACAGCTACAAGAATTTAAGCGCAACATCAATTCCCATCTCTTGTCCACTTGACCCCAGTCATTTCTCCATCACCTCGTGTATCTTGTTCTTTTCCTTTCTTCGCACCTATCTTTACACTGGTATTCCCATCCTTCTCTTGCTTTTTTTCTGACACCCCCAGTAACTGGTTCATTTTTCTCTTCGCTCTCCCTCTGCTTAAACTGTCACTCTTCTGTTATGTAGCCCCCTGCACACCAGTGACGGTACCGTCATGCTTGGGGTGAAACAATAACAAATGGAAGAAATTTACAGAGAATTCAGCGACTGGAAAGACTAGAAAAGAAAAACAAGGCTTTCATTGTGAAATTTAACACCAGTAGAACATTAAAAATACCGTAATTTTATGCTACCGAGAAAAAACAGGAGAAATTTGCTCTGAAGAAACAGTAAATATTTTGAGTAAAATTTTTACGAGAAAATTCGTTCCTTCAATACTCGATGGAATTGTGTGAATCTGACGAAAGAAGAAGATGAACATTTTGTCATATATGAAAGAATGGTTTATTAAGGTGTATGAATGATTCAAATTAAATGAGCGGACTCCGGATGTTGTTAAATCATTTGTTTTCGTTTAAGGGTTCACGACAAAACAAAAAAAGACGCAAAAATACCTGTTAGAATTCTAAAATTAGGACAGAATCTAAAGATTAATGTCAGAGAATCCTAAACATGAGACACGATTCAGAGGAAAGTGAAAAAAATGAGTGCTCATATATATACCAGTTATTTAAAATTTAATTCATGTTTCAGGTGTGGAAGTTTACATTTTGGAGATAACTTTCCTTTTAAGAATTTAAAGTGCTACAAATTTGAAAAAGTAGAATATCAAAGTCACACTGAAAACTAAAGCAAAGAAAAATTCTTACAGAAAAATTTAGTTCACTGCGTTGAAACAGAATAATAATTACAGAAACCCGAAATTTGTGAATGTGAATATGAATGATGTGGATGCAAAAATGCAATTAGACATTATTACATTAATCAATGAAGCCACGTGAAAAGCAAACAAAAAATCTATAATGAAAAGAACTTTGTAAATCGCATGTGTTGTGTCGGGTGAGAAATTATTTGTTATCGATGAAATGACTGGTAACGTTTCATTTTGCAATAAGTGTGATAAAACTTATTCTTATATGTTAAAAATACTACAAATGTTTTCGGTACAGACTGAATGGAATTATTCGAGTTATGAGATGTACCATTAAATATTTATTGCAAAAATGTAAGTGAACAAATTTAAAAAAAAACAATGTGAAAATTTAAAGGAAGAACTGAAAAAATGATTTTCAGATGTTTTTTTCGGATGAGTTGTGTCGGTTTTCTAAAATCAAACCTAAATTTCAAATGAAAAAAGGAACGACGTCAATATGTCTAAACTGAATCGTAGCGTATCGTTCGCAATTTTGGATCAAGTCAACGAAAACTTAGACGGACTTGAAAAAATGGGTGTAATTGAAAAAAAACTGACCATTCAAAATGGGTAGCACCAGCAGTGCATGTAAAAAAATATTCGTGTTTAGAATCACATAACTGCTCATTACCAACTGCAAAAATAACCAGTGAAGAATTTTTTTCGAAAGTAGATCTTTTTGTGGCGTATTTGCAAATACAGGTTGAAGAAGAATGTAAAAGAAGAAGGACAGAAAAAAAGAAAAAAAGAAAAAAATATTTATATAAAGAAACGAAAAATGGGAACACAAAAGTCACTAGAATTAGTTAAAGAGAAGATCTACTGAAAAAAAAACCGCAGAAAGGAAGAATCTATGCAACTTTTGTATATCTTTGACGTACCAACATCCCAAAAATTCGTTAAACGTATGAAAAAAAAAAGTACGTAAAAACTAGTGGTTCACCCAAAATGAAAAAAATACAAACTTTAGTTTGTAACGAACTCGTCAGGAGGGGGTAAATACTAAGAAATGAAATAAAATATTAAAGAAAATGAAAAAAAATCTAAAAATGGGGGATTTTGTAAAGTAAATAAGACACCCTCGGTAGCAAAAATACATGAGACAAGGTGCCTTAAATAAAGAACTCGAAGAAAGTTTAGAGACAGAATTCCAGGTCAAACTGGCACTTATTAGATTGTCAGCCTCTGGGCGGAGAGGAACCATCGTCTGGGAAAAAATAGACAGATGCTTGACCCTGTTTTGTGTATCGTCTAAAGGAAAGTTTTCCCGGGTTTAGGGACACGAAGTTCCCTTTATGAAATGGCCTTGGGCTGCATCCAGCCTTAGTAGGAAGGCCGGAAGAAACTGAGTGATTTACGTCGAGCTCCCACTTGTCGGACTCTCTGCCTCTGGGCAAAGAGGATTTCAGACAAGGCTCAACCGAAGGACAGAGTCTCATCTGGAGAAAAACAGACAGGTGCTCGACCCTGCTTTAAACTAGGTCTAAAGTAAACTTTAGCAGAATAATGAGAAGCGAGTTTACGAAAACAATAAAACAAATAGATCGATAGCAGCTACTTTCAGAAGGAGTTTGACGTAAAGATTAAACTAATTGAAACAAAGTTCTGGAAAAGACTAAAAGAGAACAAAAAACAGACGAAAAAATCCGAAACAGACTCTGCTTGAAGACAGAGAGATTGTCTATTTTTTCTCAAATGAGTCTCTGTCAGTAAATTCGCTTCTTATTATTCTGTACTAGCAGTATAGCCCGGCGTTGCTCGGGTGTAATGAAAGCTTTAAAACTAATCCATGGTCCTGGAGCTTAGACTCTTTAGACGTTGGCACGAAAAACTAAAAAGCAATAGTTGTTTCCAGTTAAAGCGAAACCGTAGACTGAAAGAAAAATTTTGATTTCCTGGTATCGATATCAAATAAGTTTTTTTTTAATTTTGAAGGCTAAAATAGTCCTCTGAGTAAATGGTATCATGGCTGAGACTAAGAACTACAATTATACCTACTTAAAGCCAAACCCGAAGTAAAAACTAAAATAAAACGGCTGAAAAAATACAGACATACAGGCAGATAAACAGACACACACACAAACATCTTGCCTTATATATATATATATATATATATATATATATATATATATATATATATATTGTCGATTTTCTGCACTACTGTAAGGACTGAAACCTTGAAACTTCTGAATATCGTTTCTTATGTCTTTGTCTATGAGTGTATCAAATTTGATTAAAATTGGACCACTCCTTCTATAACCCGATTTTTTGGATTATCGATCTTCTATATTTATCGGGGGTACCTCGACACAAAACCTAGCTAAGAACACTCGCAGACACTTATAGTACAACTGTGAAAATTTTCAAGAAAGTCGGTTCAGCCGTTTTGGAGTCTATAGGTAACGGACCCCCCCACCCACCCACACACACACACACACACACACACACACACACACACACACACAAAGTTCCATTTATGAATAAGTTTAGATCTTCAGCCTATTTATTGATTTAATTTTTTCTCTATTTTACTTAAAAAAGTAAAAGGAAATAAAATTTTAAATAATATATTAACAATTAACTGCCAAACAGATTTAAGGAAATGTATGTAGTCTAAGAATAGCCAAAATCAAAAAAAGGTTTTACCAACTGACTCCAGTAACAAGAGCAGCAAAATTAAAGATCATGCAGAGGCCGGTGACTCTCTTGCAAAGTGAATAATTAACATGATAAAGTTCACTGAGATAGGCAAGAAATATACACATCAAAGATGTGCTCCTGTTAGGTCCTCAAGAATTAGACCAAAGAGAATCTAGACTGCGGGATCTCTGTCCAGAGATGCCATCAAGTCAAAAGATTTAAACAGCCCCATTCTCTCTACCAGTTTTAAAGTGATGCCTCGGCCACATATACGGAAAAGATCCGACAACAAAGATTCCAATAGAACCCAGGTTCGAAATGTTTTACAGATTAGAGCAACTAAAGGCTAAAATGAGGGCTAAAGGAACACCAGAATTATTCCTCAGCACCGCCCCAACATCACTCAAAAAGCAAACCATGTCATCAATCACTCCTCATGACCAAATCATTAACTCCCACCACAACTAAAATACCCACCCTCAAAATCTCGAACAAACAAAATGACCACTCCTGTATCTATTCCCAAGCCATCTCCTTCACTTAAAACTATGAACTCACCCAAGAAATTGGAAAAACAGAAAAGACAGCACCGCCCGTCAGCTGAGAAAAGCATCGCCAACACAGAAAGAAGATCAAATCTTACAATTCTGGGGAGAGACACCTGAGCAGCCAGATGAAACAATTACACAGTCAAGAAAAATTCAAGATTTAAAAATTCTGCTAAACTTGAAATAAATCAGCGGAAAAGACGTTAAAGTCCCTGAAATTTTCCCAAAAGTAAAAATGGTATTGACCTTAGATCTGGACAGGGATCTCAAAACATTTGGGTGATGTTCTAAACGATGCGTTCTTCAGGTTCTTGCAGTTGACTTTTTTTATGAAGACAATATCATAAAGTTAAATCAGTTTTATTCAGGGTGGCTCCCGCTTTTAGTTCACCACTCCTTTTATAGAATCCATGTGCGTTCTGGTGCGGTTGTGTGTTCTGGTGCATTGGATATCGGTTCGGAACGAGATATTAGAGTGCCGAGTTCGAATTCCAGTTAAATTCATTGCATTCATTTACGCACAAAAACCCTTGAGAACGTATTAATCCGCCTCTTCCCTCCAACTATGGGTGAAAAAATGAGACAGATTGGGTTTTATCGCCTTGGCTGGCAACCAATCTACTGCAGAAAGCAATGACAAACCTACTGCGGGATAATCTTCTACTAAGTCAATAGTGTCTCTTTCGAGACATGATCGCCCAATCGTGTATCACGTATGGCTCTTAACTGACTGAAAGTTAACATTACCTTGAGACACTGAGAGTGAGATGGGCCATGTATCAATGGTAAAGGCCGTCGGCGGCAGTTTAAAGTCAAAATAAGGACAGAAAAGCAACATCTCCTTTCATCAAAATTTGGCAAATTTGAGTCTTCTGTTTGTTGAGTGAAAACTGACAGAATGGAATTTTGATGCCGGTCAAACATCAGGATATAAGGAGCCCTGTCTTAGAAATTGGCAATACTGCACAAAATAGAGTAGTTTAAGTTTGTTTTGTTTTTCACTCCAAGACTAAATGAGCTAGGGGATGGGCTCTTTTATTTATGACCCCACTTTCGTTAGTTTGATTCTACATCCTCTCTTCTGTTAGTTGTCCAGAAATGCCAGTTATCTGGTGGATGTAGGACACACTTTGTTTTCGAGTCTGTTCTTTCATAATTATTGTTGTTTGAATGAAGGTTGTAGGTCGAATGATTGGTTTTTAATTCATCCAAGTCCTGCATTAAATTCGTCTCGTTAAATGTTTATTTCTGCTGCAATATGTCTTTATTGCAATGTTTACGATGATTCGGCCGTTATACGCTCCGGCTTTCTTCAGGTGCTAGGAATTTGCTAGCATGACAGTAGTCGCGGGGACTAGATATGTTT
Source organism: Ascarosepion bandense (assembly GCA_037127315.1). Taxonomy (NCBI): domain Eukaryota; kingdom Metazoa; phylum Mollusca; class Cephalopoda; order Sepiida; family Sepiidae; genus Ascarosepion; species Ascarosepion bandense. The sequence goes on from JBBBDQ010000316.1 coordinate 5,190,474, forward strand.
TATCCTTGACCCATATGAAGACATATCGACATCCCGCAAATCGATTTCCATAGTGTTTTAACGTAAATATCCTCCCTACTCTCTATCTATCAATGTCTTTGTGTTCCCTGTTTGTATCCCAGAACAAAAGTTCTGATTTATTCTCTATCGTCATTATACAGTTTTATCAGTGTTTCAAAATGTCCTAACTTGCTTAAGAAATTAAATCACAATAAATACGTTGAAAAGTAAAAATTGAATCCTTTGGTTACGGAAAATAAAAAGCAAAGACGATTTCATTGGTACTGAATGAGAGCGAATTTTTGCCTAATTACTTTTAAAATAGACAATCGATTATTCTTCGTGTAATTATTGATATTAGGAACTGAGCAATGATTCCATTAGCGAACGAAGAACCAATGATTGTATTATAGATTTCAATTTTCAATATAAAATGGTTGATTCTTCTCTTTCCTTTTCCTCTTCTCTTGCTGAGATAAATTTCAATTTCTTTTTTATGTCGAAAATTGCGACGATTTCTGCCTTTCAGTCCTCAAATCTTTCTTTTCTCATTTAGCTCAAAAGTTTCGCAGTAGAACTTATTCATCTTAAGTAATTACAGGCAAATGAAAAGTCAAATAGATTCTTTTGACACACATTATCAAATAACTAAATGTAGAGACAAAATCTTTATAAGACATTTCTTTGCGCAACAAATGAATAAAATTAATTGAAGATATTTTAACTCTCTTCTTCAAATTCAAATAGGAACTATAAAAAATGGTTCTAGCAATCAGAAAGAGGCAAATAAAATTATGGGTTATAGATATTACTATTATTATTGTCATTATTTACATTGTTCGGATTGTTGTCCTCATCTTTATTGCTATATTCATGACATTTCTAAAAAAATAAACCCCTATGATCGAAATAAAGTTTTCGGTTCAAACTTTCATACACCTGAAGAAGGCCGGAGCGTGCAATTGCCGAAAGGTCATGAATAAGGCAATAAAAACGAGGACAACAATTTAAATAATGTAAATGCTACTTCATATCAGAAGTAGAAACAAATATGATTATTTTCTTTTATTTTTGTTGTATATTAATTTCTTTCTGAGTCCCACCAGGGATAAGAGTTAAAAAATTAAAAAAAAGTTTACACAAACTTTATATAGATAAGCCTCTTCGTAATCTGTGGCCTGTTCTTATTAGTACAACTTTTGGTATTTCTTTAAGTCATGGCTACCAGGGGTCCCTTCAATCAGAAACTTTTCCAGTCAATCCGTAGAATCCAACTACACCTGGAATTATTGATGTCCTAATGTGTTACATTTTTTAGATTTCCACTTCAAGGGCGTTTTATTTTGACAGTTTGTTTTTAAAGATTTTTAAAGTTACATTACAATCTGCAGGGACTATCATGTCAATGGGAAAGAACACCATGTTCTTGTGGTCTTTGATCACAATGTCTAGGCGATTAGCTTTGATTGATCTGTCTGTGTGTATTGTAAAGTCCCATAAAATCGTTACAAGTCCTATCTCTGTAACCGGGTCTGTGTGATGTTTCTATCAGCTTCTTAGAGTCTCCTCCTCGGAAAAGTTGCATATTTTCCACTGCAAATATTGAACCACTCTATTAAGTTTCATATTCAATCAGTGTTAACATCGTGTATAAAAAATTTTATGGATATTTATCACAGAATCTGCATTTCGGGCTAATTTTTCAGTATGCGTGCTTGGTAATTCAATATTATTATTATTATTATTATTATTATTATTATTATTATTATTATGCTTGTCTCTCACTCCATTCGTTAGTCAGTGCCTTAGTTCACATGATCGTTACGCCTTGCTAATATCTCATAAATAATGGATTTTTCCGTTTTATTCTCGTAAAAAAACTGACAAATCAGAGCTGCTACAGAGTTTTATTGAGAAAACGAAAGAAAGAAATGTTTAGCGTCTGCTTCAGTGAAATTGTCAATCTCAAATATTTGTTTTCCATTACGTATAGATAAATTTATTAATAAACATGTTTTCAAGGTAGATTATTGGATAAATATTATGATTCTACTTGTCTTTCCCTTTATTAGAATGACCCTTGTGTTGAAAGACAGCTTTGTTTCAGTGATAAAAAGAAAGAAAGAAAGAAAGAAACGAACGAACGAACGAACGAACGAACGAAAGAAAGAAAGAAAGAAAGAAAGAAACGACCAAACAAAAGAAAGAAAGCATGGCGACAGAAGTGCTTAACACTCGCTGCCAATACATCATAAATAATCGACTATTCCGTTTGGGTCGCGTGGTTAGACGAAAGGACATTACATAGACGATACTTGGTTTCAGTGGGAAAATAAAAGAAAAAAAAGAAAGACAAAACAATGGAAGATGCATGTATTTAACGTCTGTTTCAGTGAGATGGGAAAGTTAACAAATTAATTTTTTTTCATTTGTACCCTATTACTTCTTAAAATATTTATAAGCATTAATTTTTATGAGTTTTTGCAAAATCTTATTAAGCTCAAATATTTAACGATGTCATAGGAGAATATCAACGAATAGTTTAATGTTGTAGAAGTCACTATTATCTTCTTCAATCATTAACTAAATAATTAAGGGCATTTTTAGTAATAATAAGAATGACTGCTCATTTCCAAGTACCCTCGTCTGTTATGGCAGCTACATAATTCATATTGCAATCGTCTGCTTGTGTCTTTCAAACACCAGAACTAACCTATGGCATATGTTAAAACTATGCTAAGCAAACATTAGTTGCAATTTTATGGACAGGCAGAATCTCGCGGCCAAGATAATTGAATGCTAGTTCGTCAACCTAATTTCATTCACAAAACTCTATTATATAAATACGCGGTCGATCGATAAAATCATTCGTCTTTTAACCATAAGGGTTAGGTTTTCATTGCGGTCGTTTTGTTAAAGAGGAGACGATCCCAGCGTGTGACATCGTTGGAAAGTATCTGAAAAACCATACCACTGTGAATGAATTTTGGTAGATGGTTGTTTTGCTAGCACAAAATGACAATTCAACGTGAACTGAGGGTGTAAACATACTAACTTTTTTGAAAATACTGTTTATCACACCAGAAGATGCACTCATTTCTAGAAACGAACTAATGTCTGCTTACTTGTAATATAAAGCCACGGGTTAGCTGATGAAGGAAGAAAGTGTGCTAGTTAAGGCGTTTACAACAGAGTGAAGTAACAAAATCAAGCAAGTACAAAAATTTGAAATTTAAATATCTGGGGAATGTTTTGACATTGGATTGGAAATTGTGACACCGCAATCCGAAGGGGCTTTAGGATAGCGAAATATGCCCCCCTAAAAGCTGTTTAAAGCATTAAAAAACATAAAAATTGTTAGAAACAAAAAAAGTTTACTGATCTGTTATAAAGTCTTCCTTCATGGCAACTAATGCTGTGCAATTCCTCAAAGAAGAGATTTGAAGCAACAGAAATGTGACTTGAATATTTATGATTTGATCGCGCTACACGTTCACAGAAAGACCCGATTTTCATCGTGTAAATAGAAAAATTAAATTCAGTTAAAAAAGAAACAAATATACGAACCCGATTTACGACTCGGAATTGTCAGAATCAACCAAGTGTAGACATTTCAATATCTGGAAAGGGTTTTGACAGGCGTATTTGGATAGCGGAACATGCCTTCCGAAAGCTAAGCAGTGTATTAAGATAGAAACAAACATCGTTAGAAAAAAAGAAGAGTACTGAACAGTTAAGTTATATCTCTACTCTTATATGGAAGTTAATGCTGGACAATCTCCTCAAAGAATCCTTTAGTATTCGTGTGGTGAGATGAAAGTTGTGGTGCAGTGGATATAGGCTCGGAACAAGAAATCGGAGAGCTGAGTTCGAATTAGAGTTGAATTCGTTGTATTTACTTCAGAAAGGTATTAATCCGTCTCTTCTCTCTCCAGGTATGGGATAAATTGGGTTCAGTACAGATTGGTCTATATAGCATTGGTTAGAAACCAGCTCAATGCAGAAAGTAATGGCAACCTACTGTGGAAAAATATTCTGCCCAGTCAGTCATGTCTGTTTCGAGACAAAAGGGATGCATCACGAATGGTATTCTGTATTTATCACGTATGGCATTCTGCTGACTGACTAAGACGGAAGTTCCACTCAAGCCGGTTTCTTCTCATGAACCACTGCTTTGTAGAATGAATCCCAAGAAGATGTTCTCCGATCATTACAATTTTAACCTAGGGTTTAAATATTATCCTCCGCATTACCGTATGAATTGCGCCTTTTTTCTGTAACTATGGACCTTGAGTGATTCTCTGGCTTTGTACAGAGTAAAAATTGTTGTTAAAAGTTTTTATAGCTAGATTAACAAACAGATTGACAGACAGGTTGATGGACAGACAGACAGACAGATAGACAGGAAGCTATAATGACATACAGTCAGACACCAAACTAGTTTAATAAACCGGCAAAAATGTAGCTAGTTCGAAATACAGCCACTTAGCTAGATTGACAAATATAGCTCTGTTGACAGAGATATAGCCAATTTGGCAGACTGCTTAACAGACAGGTAGATTACCTGAAAGACAGACAGATGTAGACACATTATAAGATATATAACTAGATTGACACATAGGGTGGAATAGACTGATAGATTTGAAGAGCCTGAAATACATAGATAGATAGATAGATAGATAGATAGGTAGATAGATAGATAGATAGATAGATAGATAGATGTGGACAAGCGTAAACAAATACATAAATTTATTTTGAATATATATATATATATATATATATATATATATATATATATATATATATATTCTCTGTTATAAATTAATGAAAGACTCTAATATCGTCTTTTTAATTCCCCCCCCACGACGAAAAAAAAGGAAATTGATAATAATTTATTTCAATTTTTTTCTTGAATCAGTCTTTCCTTGAATATAGATCTCAGAACAAGAAAGAACCCAGCCAAGAGCGTTTCCCGCTTGCCTCCACACGCACGCATAGAAATGAATAGAGTCGATCGATTAAAGAGAATCTTCACTGTCTAAGATCCGTTCGAATAAAGGTTGTTTACGATTGCTTCGAGCGTTTTCATTATTTTGTTATTACTACAACGTTTCAGCTGTTATCCGGCCTTTTTCAGGTGTCTATCGACCCGTTTAGCCTTCAAGGATTTTCAAAATAAACCGTTTATTTAATCTATTTATCCGTATCTTCAGACACCGGAAGAAGGTCGAAGGCCACAAATGTCGAAACGTTTTGACAATAGCAACAAAAATGAAGACTTTAGTTGGACTGCAAATAACGTAAATAATGATCACCTCAGTCTTTTTTAATCATTTCACCCCAAGCAAGGCGATAATTTCACATTTGGATGTTGAGGCTGACACGGAATGAAAGAGTATGAGACGATTTTAGTGAGGTCAAGTGAGGAAAAGAACAAAAAAGAACAAAATTCATATAGAAAATGGCGATTGAGATTGAATTAAGTTTTTTGTAGATTATAGGTTGTACGAGAGCAAGTAATCAGATGGAGATCAGTGCCATAAAAATAAACTATTAAAATAGAATTGATGGTTGCATACAGTTCAACGTTGAGACCTAATTTCTAATCTAATTAAATTCATGCAGTCGATGCATTGATAAGGAAAGCTAATCAGATTAATGCTCATGAAACTATTTGTAGAAAAGGCAGCGGGAAGTCACATTAAGACGGTGAGAAAGTGACTGGAGACGAGATACCATGCCAGGGCCGATTACATTATAGAATGTTGTCTAGAATCTTGAGATATATAACAGGATGACCTGACCATATATGGCAATAGTATTCAATAAACCGACGAATCATAGATTTATAAACATGCAAGAAGGATTTTTACGAGAAAAGCTGTCAGGCAAAATAAAATGTACCAAATGAACTCAAATTCTTCCATCACCAACACAATCGTTGGTTCAACATACTGAGTCCTTCAAACATACTGAGTCCTTCAATTTCAATAGAAGTGCCGGGTTGTTTAAAAGTATCTCAATCCCTCTGAGACAGTTTTATTAGGCTCTGGTCTCAACAGCAAGGAAAACTTTCCCTGATATATTAAAGATGGTTTCGTGTTTTTCCAACGTAGATATCAACTACCTCAATTGAAATTTAAACTCGGTTTGCTGGTTAACTATTTTGTACTTCTGTTTATCACTTCTGGTTCGCATCTCGCTGATAAAATACGAAGTCAATATGGAAAGTGTTCAACCATTTACAACGGATATATAACCTGCCAATGTTCACTGGGCCATAGTCCGTTTCAAAGTACTCTTTATATGACTTCACATACTTATCATAGCGTCCTTTTCACTTTTCAGCCTGCGATGTTTCCATTCGGGATCGCCATGAGTTGACGTCACTTTCTCCTTAATCTCGTTCATGAGCTGATGTGTCCCTTTCACCAATAGTTTTAGCTTGGATACAAAACAGAATCCCTAGTAATATAAATTATGTACGCAGTCGTATTGGCAGAGCTTGATGAAAGGAAGTCATTGTTCGCTACGAATGAAATGAATTGAAAATGATGAAAAAATGTTAATTTATACAAACTAATGAATAACACAATACTATTTTTCATATATTTAACATTACTTTTCATTTCAGCTTAATACCTCGTCAGTTAAAAGTGCATAGTTTATCTCCTCCAATAACGGAACATTACATTCTCTAACTGCGATACATGAAAGACTGCCCAATTTCTCCCTCAGCCTTTTTCTCGTACCTCCCGCCTGTGGAACTCTCTTCCATATCCTCGCTTCTCTGACAGCTACAATTTTCACGAATTAAAATGCAATGTGAATTGTCCCCTCATTATCTCCTTGTCTCGCTTTCTTGTTCTTTTTGTATCTTGTTCTTCTTCCTTTCTACTCTTCTCTCACGCAGCTCTCTTCACACCAGTGTTCCTATCCTTCTCTTACCCATTCTCTGTTACCCCTTGTAATATGTTCCTCTTTCTCTTCACTTTCTTCCTGCGCAACACCCTGCGTACCATTCACAGTACTGCCTTCCTTGGGATGAAATGATTATAAAAAAGAAAAAAATATAAGAATCCTCTAGTCGTTGGTTAAAAAACTGACTTCATCCTGGTTTGGTAGCGCCTGTTAGGGTCCCAGCTATAGTCAAATAGTTGTAACTCACAATGGGCCCAAAAAACTTTAAAGTATAAAAATACATTTTCATAGAAAAAAAAAACACCGGTAATATATTTTTAAAAAATATTGCCAGCAATTAATATATATTTTTCAGATATACCTCACGAAAAACAAATTAAGTCGAATTTACTTGTTTCTGAATTTACTTTTGACTGGGCTAAATCACACATAACCATTTCCAGTTGTGTATTTTAATAATAAATGCATTTTTAACAATATGTAGTCAACAAGAATCTATTTTAAGCCTACAAATAAATAATTTTTTGCTTTTAATATAGTACAGAAAAAAGAAATATAAATTTACGAATACATGTACGTACATACTTGTAAATTTAGACATTTACAATTTGAGAATCTTTACAGTGCATTACGGACTTTTTATTTATAAATCTGGTTTGCTCTAAGATATTATAAAAATGATTTTGTAAGATTAAATAACAATTACAGATACTAAAATAGTACTTTAATATGATAGTATGATCGTATATGATAGTATTTTAATATGATTTTATATACTTTTATTCTTATTTATTGTACATTAACATGATTTCATGTGATTTTAAGGCTTTTCTAGTGATATTACGACTTCAATATTTGTGACGGACAGACGTACAGTTGAATAAAATGACTTAAACTTGATTTTTATTTTTCCATATATTTTTTGACGAACTACGCATAATCGAGAACGATTTAACTCAAAACGACGTAACCCGAGGTATACCTCTATTCATACAAACCTATCCTAAAAATCTTGTCGTCATTAAATAAGATATTGATGTTGGTATACCCTAAAACAAAAACAAAAACCCAAGCCAAGCTGACTTCATTGCTTTCGCTTATTCTAACGTTGTATTAGTCAATGTTTCTCGTTTCTTATTCTTTTCGTTCTTCGAAGGCAACTTATTCGGCAAACAAGCAAGATGTCACATTAAACACTCATTCGTTGTGATTGACTTTGTTGATTGCCAAACGCTTTATTTCAGTGAAGTAATCCCAGAAGAAGGAGAGACTTAAGTCGAATTCGGATTTACATATAATTTATTTCGCCAGCTAACAGTCAGTCAGTCCTTATTTAGCGTATAGGTTAGACGGACTTGACGCCTCAATTATCTTTCTTTGAACACGAATCGGCAATGTTGCCATTTTCTCGAAGTAAATGTCGACGCAAGTTGAATTATGAGTTTGGCCTCCCAATACTTTGTCCGCCAGCCAAAATAGAACGCCAGCGTGCTTCGTGGGAACATCATCTGACTTTTATTGGACTTTAGACAATGGTCATAAATAATTTAAATTTCCCATTTCTAACACATGATCCATTTACCTTACTATTTTGTCTACCTCTTTCGGAATATTGCGCAAATAGACTTACACAGACATGAAGGAATGTTAAATGGAAATGAATCATCCCAAACATTCATTTTCGATGTTTGTTTCTTTGCTTCAATTTCAGGGCGTGTTTATATAACCTAAAATAAGTTGTTTTTTTCTTTTTTAGTAAAAGTCGATTGATTTTGGCATCTCAATCTTAAGTAGAATATTGTATTGTTTCTAAATTTTTTGGTTTTGTTTTAAATATCGATCAAGGAATCCTTTCAATATTCGCTTCTTTTTCTTCATTTTCGTATGCATATCTCTCTGAAATAATATTATCATCTGCTTAAAGTAAGAAACCAGTGAACAATTAGTTCCTTTCTACTGTTGTCAAGTAAATTTCTAGCTATCGTAAAGAGAGTGGTTGATTGTATTACATTCAAAAACAATTATAAAAATGTTGCAATACTATGTACAGGGTGTATCAAAAATACTTTTCTACAAACTAAAACAAGGACAATAAAAACATATGTCCGCAAATCGTTCGTTTTTTAGTTATTAAGTTTAAAGAAAGTTTACGATTTATAGCTTCCTGTTGCCACGTAGACTAGGTTACATTTGTCATTCGTGTACCTTCGTGGTTAGTCTGTCTTCAGCGTTTAATGTGTTAGTAGGGAATTTACTGACAAGTGTTCCGTTTAACAATTGTAAGATATTCATATCGTGAACAGGCGTATATGATTTTTTCACGCGAATGGTAATAGACGCGATGCTGCACAGATTGTATCAGATTGCGTTTCTAGACCGAAGTTAGCCTAATCATCCAACCTTTGCTGTTGTTTATCGTCGCGTTACTTAGATAGGATCCATGGCACCACAAACTATGAATCGAAGATGACCGTGATGCACACGTACGTTTGACCTCCAACAATACATTCTGCAAGCTGTTGGAGAGGATTTAGGTATCAGCACAAGTTAATAAGCTCTAGCATGTTGAACATCTCATAATATCACATGAAAGGTACCTCAAGAATGTCTTCTGTATCCTTATCGTTTGAAATGTGTGCAGGATCTATCGGCCTCTGATTACACATTACGAGAGAATATTTGCCGATGGTTTATTGCACAAACTGCCGATTCATTTTTGAGTCACTTTAGTCTTATTTACAGATAAGGACAACATTTGGAAAAGGTTAAGTAACAAATTTACACAAGCACATTTACGAGCGGTTCGGAATCCCTATAGGACAAAACCGTAAACTTTAAATTTAATAAAAAAAACGAAGGATTTGTGAACGTATATTTATATGAATTTTTGTTCTTGTTTTGGTATAAGAAATATGCGCCACTAAAGTTTGAAAAAGTATTTTTGATGCACCCTCTATAAGAGATTATAAGAGATTATAAGAGATTATAAGAGATTAGGCCGATACGTCAAAGAGAATGTAGTGAGTTATGATAAAAAAATAAACAAATTATAAAAATCAAATATATAACAAAAATAAAAAGGATTCAAATTAAAATAAGGTACTTGAGCGTTTCTTTAAAACTCTTATCTGCTTTTCTCTTTCCTTCTCTCTCTCTCTCTTTCTCTTTCCTTCTCTTAATATACATATATCTCAACTAACCCTCAAAGAACAGAAGAAGAAGAAGAAGAAAAGAGTGAACTCGGCCAAAAATGCTAGTAGCTTGTGGAATCAGAGTCTACTTATTTGTGAAAAATACTAAAACTCAGGGAGGCTCCATGCAAAAAAAGAGAAAAGAACGCCGGAAAATTAAGTACTTTTATCCAATCAAAAAAACTGAAACAAAGAAACTTTTGCTGTTAAATGCAACCAATATTTGCGCCAAGATCTCAGAGCCTGATCAAAAGGAAATAAATCTAACACTTCTCATCTAGAGGAATTTTGTTTCATTCTCTCCTCATGGGACGAGGAGAGAATGAAACAAAAGTAGCTACTGCGTAGAGGCCAACCTGTGCGACAAATTAAGAAACAGTTAAGAGATCATCGGCTAATTATACTTCTATCTAGTTTAAGACCTAGAAAAGCACAGTAGACTGACACTAACCTAAAATGTCTAATATTGCTACTATCCATACCATGGTCTGATTTAAAACACGAATAGATATTTCTTCAGATTGCTACCAATATTTTACCAATTTTATTCTCGAAGTTCTGATAAAAGAATATCTTACAACGCATCCTCACTGGTGAACTCTTAAGGTGATATAAACAATAAAGTTCTTATAAGAAAGGACTTATTCACAAGAATATGCAGTTCATGAGAGTATTGTAAAGTGACACAATCCAACACACATGACTCAGCAATAAAAAGTAAAACCTCGTTCTGAAAAAATATGGCCAAAAATGCTTCGTAAGTCATTGTGTGCAAGAAGTACAAAGATGGAGTTGGTCAGCTATTAAACATAAAGCAGGGTAGAAATGGATGGAGACTGATTAAAATCTGATATAAATGATAATGTGGTAAGGGAGAGAACTCGTATCAACTTCTTCAGAATTAAAACATTTTATAAGACAGAAAACTGCACTGAGCGAGAATAATTAGGAAGGAATTGTGAAGCAAAAGTTGAAATGCTAATGATATTTCCCTGACTTGCATAAAGCTTATGGATTCAATTTCTTGGTCATGGAAAACAGTGCAAAAATCTTGCAGGGTAATACGGTCACATCACACTAAAACATAGGTTCCCGTACGATCACGGGATTACCTAGATGGACGACTGCTTGGGAATAGGTTATTATAATTTAAAATGGCAAAATGGAAACGGCAAAAAAAAAAAAAGCCAAAAGACTTATCTTGAAACAGTGTAACCGATATCTATAGCCGTCTGCATTTCACTTCCGACCAAAATTTAAAATTTCTCTCTTCTGGCCGTTTCCATTGTCTCTCCCCATTGTTTCCCTCTCTACATTTTCTCGGCTTTTTCGTATTTATTTTCATCTTCACTTTCTATTCCTTCTGCACCTTTCTTTTTCCTCTTTCTTTTCTTTTTCTCTAAAGAAGTGCAATTCTCTTTTTTAAAAATTGCCAAAAGATTTTATCCTAGATACTGTGTAACCGCTGTCAATATCTCTTTGCAATTAACTTCTGACCAAATTTTAAAAAATTTCTCTCTTAGCCGTTTTCATTCGCTTTTTCTCTACATATTTTCTTATTTATTTTCCTCTTCATTTTCTATTTATTCAGTATCATTCCTTTTCCTCTTTCTTTTTCTTTTCTTGTTTCCTCTTATTTTCTGATCTTTTCTTCCCTCTTTCTTTCTCCAATTTTAATATCTTTTTACCTCGTACAAAAAAAAAATACAAAAATAAAGAGAAGTGGTGTTTTTTAATCTTTTTTTAATAAAACGTTTATTACCATATTGTTTTTTCAATGTCGAAACAAAATCTCTCTTCCGATTTCAACTAACCCAAGATGGCGGATAACACCAGTAAATTCTCTGGGAAAATTAAAGAACGGAATCCTAGTTCGGTTTTTCTGCTCAACTTTTTCAGTCTGTCTTACCTAACTGGTATGTTGAGTTTCGCTTTTTATTTTAATTTTGTATTTTAATTTTAATTATTGTCTGTTTGTCTTTAATTTGTCTGAATTTTTTAACAGGGGTAGTACTCTGATATTGTAAATAATTTTTGCGTTTAAATTTCGTTTCGACGTAAATGGTGAAAGTTTTCATAGTGGTTTCACTGTTTGAAGGCATTCTTTAAGGGTAGGGTCGGTGTAGCATCGGTCATGAACTCCTCTTCGCAGCGGGCCATCCTCTCTCTCTCTCTCTCTCTTTCTCTCTCTCTCTCTCTCTCTCTTTCTCTCTCTCTCTCTCTCTCTCTCTCTTCCGATTTCAACTAACCCAAGATGGCGGATAACACCAGTAAATTCTCTGGGAAAATTAAAGAACGGAATCGTAGTTCGGTATTTCTGCTCAACTTTTTCAGTCTGTCTTACCTAACTGGTATGCTGATTTCCGCTTTTTTTTAAATTTTTAATTTTAATTTTAATTTTTGTCTGATTAATTTTTGTCTTTAATTTGTCTGAATTTTTTAACAGGAGTAGTATTCTGCTATTGTAAATAATTTTTGCGTTTAAATCTCGTTTCGACTCATACTAAGTTAAAAAATTATTATTATTATTATTATTGGAGTAGATAGTACCCACCATCACCTGGTTTTACACTCCACCCACTTCTTTTGAACAGGAGTAGAGGTGATCGCCTTGTTTCTTGTTTAGGAAGGGGTTTCCGGTACATTTTCCTTCGACTTCGGTTGTGGTTTCCAATCTTCTCACTTTCCTTTTTTTGTTTATTTTTTTTTTCAATTGGAGTAGATAGACTAAATTATCGCCCGGTTCACACCCCACCCACGTCTATTGAGCAGATGTAGATGCTCATCCCTTGTTCCCTGTTTAGGATGTGGTTTCCGGCTTTCTCTTTTCCAATCTATTCACTCTTACGTAGCCCCCTGCACACCAGTAGCCTTACCACCTTGCTTGGGGTGATGTGATTAAAAAAAATGTACAATTTTGTAGTAGTTCGCACATGTTTTGACGTAATAATTAATTATATATATATATATATATATATATATATATATATATATATATCTGTTCATGCTGCATTAAGCACTGTTAAATTAAGAACTGAATAATACTACTGTACATATGTGCTCTCTACTATTGGTTATCTTACATTGAGAGAAAAAACAAACTAATCTAACGAACAGGAGGTATATATATATATATATATATATATATGAGCGTTCACATTTAATAAATGAACACATGAGGGTGCACATATGTACAGTATTATTATTCAGTCGTTAATTAAGCAGTGGTTAATGCAGCATGAAAAGAGCTATATATATATATATATATATGTGTGTGTGTGTGTGTGTGTGTGTGTGTGTGTTATTACTTCAAAACATGTGCAAACTACTATAACATTGTACATTTTGTTTTGACATTGAGAGAACAATGTCTCATCAGGTTGTTAACAATGATGATAATAAACGTTTTATTTAAAAACAAGACTAAAAACACCACTGCCCTTTAATTTTGTAATTTTTTTTTTTTTTTTTGTACGAGGTAAAAAAAATATTTTATAAGTGGGGAAAGAAAGAGGGAAGAAAAGATCAGAAAATAAGAGGAGAAAACAAGAAAAGGAAAAGAAAGAGGAAAGGGAAAGATACTGAAGAAATAGAAAGTGAAAGGGAAAATAAATGAGAAAATATTGAGAGAAAAGATCGAATGGAAATGGCTAAGAGAAAGAAATGTAGGTACCTCACTATATGTTGCCGTCATTTTAGATGACATATCAATAAAAAATATTTTTGATGTCCTTTTTTACGGCACGTTCTCACTCGTATTAAATGTAGTGTAAATGCTACACAAAATAATGTATGCAAATTTGGTCCGGAATGAATGAAAATCTACCTTATTATCAGAAGAGCTTTTTTAACACTGGACAGTTCACCACGCCAAAGTCTGGTGACACCTGCTACAAAATTCATACTTACAGAAAAAACAAAAACGATGAGCTTTTAAATGGATAAATGAGGAGTTTAAAGCTAAAAGTGAAATGAAAGAATTGCGCATTATCAGTGACATTAGATGTAGAAGGTCATCTTTATAGAAAGCCTCATTCATAATAAATCCACTGTCAAAGAAGGAACTTGATTAAAGGAATTCAAGCGAGAGCAATTATTGATTCGTAAAGATGATCGCCCAAGATCAATCCGCCTTTTGATGTCCGACGTCGCTGCCCAGCGATTGGCTGGTTTAAATTCTAATAATCTTGTTCATGGCATCCAAGTTAGTTTTCGCTAGGAACTTGTCTGCTCTCTTCCGGTAGCGATATGAATTAAGTCGAAGGCCAGGGCACAGAAAGCAGCGCAGATGCAAGCAAGTTTCATTGAACCCGATTTCATGAACGAGTAGCAACCTCAGCTTCATAAAAGTTTGCAGAATGTGTCATCATTCATCAATATAAAGTCAATGTGTCAGGTAAGAAGATTCTACCGGTAGACATTTACAAGCCAGTAGGGAATTATATATTTATTTTCGCAGGCAGTTAATTTTGTTTGTAAAATTTATGGTATACATGAAGCATAAATTTACTTTTCATATGGATAAATATTGATTAATGTGTAATACAGTAAGAAATTGCAGAAATATAAGCCAATAAGCCTAGCCATAGTGTTGCAAGACAACATAGAATTTTTGAAGGCAAATAACATTTTTCTTGGAGATTAGTTTCATCTTTACTGTAAATAAATCTTATATTAATAAACTCATTAAATATAATTAGCGTCAGAAGAAATACCATAGTGAACAATTTATTTTTGCTTGTCGGTACGTGTTGCCAAATGGCTAGATGCAACCTTAAGTTCCATATTAATTGTTTATTCTCCAGCACTTCTTGCTGGTGGGACTCTCTTCTGGCTCTTTACTTTACAGTCAACTTTGATCTTCAAAAAATTAAATGCAATGTCAGCTGTTATCTTCTGTCTTTTTAAATTGCTGTCCTTTTATTGTTCTGCCTAGTTAATAGTTTTTCTCTATATTCTATAACACTCAGTAACCGCTTGCATCTTAGTGGCTTTATTGCTTTGCTTAGGGGAAATGAATAAAAAAAATAAACATATGATGAAAATGAATTTATACATACATTTGTTCTTTAGAATTCACAGTAAAATATTAATGTTACTTATTAGATTTTTTGTTTACAAGAATAATTTTATATTTACAACATGCTTAAAACTAATTAGAACTAATGCAAAGTAATATTTATAATTTACCCATTTATAAAGAAAAAGATTCGAAAACTATTTTTATTCATAAATTTATAAACGTTTACTAAATTATTAAAATATGTGAACCAATTATGAGGTAATCCTTATTATTTATAATTTTGTAAAGTTTGAATCAATTGGCAATTAACCAATATTTTTCCAACCTTTCCAACAAACAATCGAATAAATAAATAGTGTAATTAGCAATCTAACAAATAAATAGTGTTTAATTCTCAAAACAAAAAAAAAATGTATAAATTCACTTTCATATGTTTAGGTTTTATTAAAATGCAAATTTAAAAAAAAAAAATTAAAAAAAAAAACAGTCGATATTGACGAGGAGTGAAAGTAGTTAAGAAATCGCGGTATCAAGTGAAAAACCATCCTTTTGACTCTATGATTTCTGTGAGTACGAAGGTTAAAACTTGCCGTCTAATTTCTATCTGTTAAACATTATGTACAAGTTGCTGCGCCAACAGCAGCACTACCGCCTATAAAGCCATTCTTCTTTATGTGCCGTGTCATTTCAGGACGTAGGCGATCATGGACTTCCACTTGGCCCTGTCTCTTGTCTTGGTATCTCTCCCGAACCTTGCTCCGTCATCTATTTCCTCAAGCCTATCAAATATGTCTTGCACTATCTCTCTTTCCTTCTATCTATTATGTGAGTATTAAACTCTCCAGGCCCTCCTTGCTCATTATGTGTCTCAGGAACCTCAGTTGTCTCTTCCCGATGTTAAGTATGAGTTTTCCTCTCATTTGCATCTTCCCTAATACGTTGATCACGTCTTTGGTCCACGATATCCTCAGCATTTTTCTGTAGAACCACATTTCTGCTGTCTCAAGCTTCTCCTTCATTCTTGAGCAGATCATCCAACATTCACTGTCATAAAGAAGAACAGATATCACAAAGCAATCCAGCACTTTTTCCTTTGTTTCTAATGAGATTTTCCTGTCTCTCAGTACTCTGGTTAGCTTTTGAAATGCGTCCTTGGCCATGTCAATGCGTCTTTGGATCTCAATGTCGCACTTTCCATCCTCTGTCAGAACGGTTCCCATGTATTTAAATTTCTTTACTTGTTTTATTTTAGATTCTCCGACTTGTGTTTGGCATTTTAGGGTTTTCCTTTTGCTGATAACCATACATTCAGTGTTCTTGAAGTTTATGCTTAGTCCTTTCTTCTCACTTTCTTTTGTTATCTTTTATAGGCGGTCCTGCATTTTGTTTTGCTACCAGCACCGTGTCATGAGTGTATCTTACATTGTTGAGATTGTAGCCGCCAATGACGAATCCTGACAAAGATTTTCCATTAACAAATGATAAACCTGAGAGATACTTTACTATTAATCAAGAACACTACAGCATTCTCTTACGATAGCACCAAACATTGTTTTCATCAGAGCACAGGAATGTCAGATTCATGTCAATGTTCATGAGCTAAGTCATATTTCCAAGATGAAACATTAATTCAATGACGTGAATTTTGAATGAACTGTGAGGGAAAAGACAGAGAAAAACAGCAACTATAGAGAAAATTTCCGAGAGACATGATTGCCCATGACTTGAAGCGACATGATATAAAAATATTAGAAAGAGATAGATGGAATTTCCGAGACACGTAGTGAAGAAAGAGGTCTTAGAAAATTTGATACACACAAAATATATTGAGGGCAGGAAGAACAGAGGCAAACAGCAAATAATCTAAGTAACTTGAACAGGAAGTTATCGTAAAAACAATATTGATACTAGCTACAAACATTGGAAGTTGTGGAGAGCTATGATCACCCAAGTTCTGAACGGACACGACACATTGAAGAATGAAGAAGGACTAGAAACAATATCAAGGTGTAAACTTCGAATGTAAACGTGAGATCATTTTTTTCATTTTTCAAGCCGATTCCTTCCTTTCTTAGGTGCCATGCGTGATGCCACTTGGTCTATCATGTCTCTTTCGATTCATGACTAACTTGACAGAAGAATCCCCGCAGTAGACTGTTGTCACTTTCTACGATAGACTGGTTGCCAACCAAGGCTATATGACCAAGTCTGTCTTGCCATTTAGCTCATATCTGGAGTGTGAGAAGTTGGATTCATTTCTCGACGGTATTTTTGCGTAAGTGAATGTAACGAACTTAACTAGGATTCGAACTCTACCCTCCGATTTCTCATTTCAAACCGTTATACTTCACTTCATACACACACACACACACACACACACACACACACACACACATCTATGCTTAAAGCAACTGGTATTTACAAGTGGCCTCGACGCTGATCGAATAAGAAGCGTTATGGCCATGATATAACAATTTTACGATTTGTTAAATGAAACTTTCTCTTATGAAAACGAGATTCAAGAGTTTGTAGAAGAATTTTTCACGTCAAAACCTGCGGAATTTCACTGAAATTCTATCTAAGATCTATCTGGTAAGTGGCAAAAAATCGTTGCGAGCAACGGTGA
The DNA here is from genome assembly GCA_037127315.1 of Ascarosepion bandense. Lineage (NCBI taxonomy): Eukaryota > Metazoa > Mollusca > Cephalopoda > Sepiida > Sepiidae > Ascarosepion > Ascarosepion bandense. Next base: position 5,208,235 of record JBBBDQ010000316.1, read on the forward strand.
CTATGCAATTAAATAAAATATAATTTTACTTTATTTTCTGAAGAAGAAAATTGATATACAAAGAAAACAATATCTATGACTCAACCTAATATAAAGATAAAAATTAAAAGAAAAAACAGAACATATAATCCAAATCGAGACAAATATTAAATTGGGTAAAATGTCAGAAATAATGGCAAAATGTCTTCTCAGATATCATGACAGATCGATGAGAGGCTTTTATCAGCTACTCTGAAAATATTGAAAATTTCTACGCCAACCATTATCGTTGTTAGTCTACTAAGAACATCTCAATCAAAAAACTTTTACTCCACAGATAGCGTAATGTCATATTCACATACACACACGTCAATCCTATCAATTTCAAAAATGTTTTTAAAATCTTTTTGCTAGGTTAAATCAAATTTACCTAGTTTGACACAAGGCTACAGCGACTGAATTCGCTTCTTTCTTTTAATATTCAACCAAAATAATAATCAGTAATACTAGGTAGTGATATCTGCTTTCATTTTCATCTCCAACAAATTTGTCTAGTTTGACACAAGGCTACAAGTATGGGGTATCCAGTGTTAATTGAAATCCTTTTTTCTGTTGAAGGTCCCCAATAAGGATTAAAGTCACTTTTCAGTTCAATCAGAATAATAAGTAGTAATGCTAGATGATGAGATAAGATTTTATTTACATCGCCAGCAAATTAAAAAAGTTTACCAAAAGGACAAAGAAGGACGTACAATATAATCAGTCCTGAATCGACTGGCATGAATTGGCCTCCCTCTCTCTTTTCTACAAATAATTTTTATGGCAACTGCTCTGACGAGCTTTTCTCGATCACCTGAATTGAAGCGTGCTACTAAATTGGCTTACGGCCACATCACGTTGAATACACTGGTTCTTGTCCGATCACCGAAGTTAAGCAACATCCAGCCTCGTCAGTACTTAGATGGGTGACCGCTTGGGAATATCAAGCGTCTATTTTGAATGTGCGCTGTAGTGCAGTGAATGTCGACTCGGAACGACAAATCGGGGCCGAGTTCGAATTCCAGTAGAATTCCCTGCATTCACTTCCTCACAAATACCCTTGGGAGAGGTATTAATTCGTCTCTTCTCCCCGGTTATGGGTTAAATAACAGGACAAATTGGGTTCTATAGCCTTGGCTGGCAACCAGTCTACCACAGAAAGCAGCTGCAACCTACTGCAGGATAATCTTTTGCCAATCAAACATGTCTCCAAAGAGACATGATCGCCAAAGCGTGTATTAGTCAGTGAGTTGCCATAACTCACTGACTGACTAGATTGGCATCTCGGTCCTACCTTTTAACCGTTAAAATAGTTAAACGTAACCGCCACTTCTACAACAACTTCTTTTCTTGCACCTCCAGCCTGTGAAATTCTCTTCCATTTACTTGCTTCCCTGATACCTACAATCTTCAAAAAATGAAATGCAACGTCATTTGCTCTCTTCTATCTTCTTGAATCAGGTTCATCTTTTAACCTTTCTTCAATACAGTTTCTTGCTCTTATATATGTTGTTTGTTTTGAGCTCCTATTATGAACAATTCAATTTCACTTTTCAAGTTTTCTCTGCGCATCCATGTAACTCTTAGTTATATTTTCTTTTTCTATTCCACTCGCTCTCTGTCCTGCCATCTATTTACACAAACTTATTAAATCGATTACTCGCTATTTCACTCTGTCTCTCATTCAGTACGTCATGTCAAATTTTTCAAAACATCTTTTCTCATTATGTTTCGGACATAATGACAAAATTGTCTTTTTCTGAATGTATAATCGTTTTTGTCTTTTATTTTCCTCAGAACATTCTCATTTACTCACATATTCTGTCCATAATATTATCAGTATTCTTTTGCAAAACAACATCTCTGAAGACCGAAGTCTCTGCATCATCTGTGAGAAAATTCTTTAACAGCCACGTAGCAGTTCAAAACTCTTTTTTTGTTCCTAAAGAGATTTTTTTCATTTTTTAATACTTTGCTTAGCTTTTTGAAAGACAGCTTTCACTATTCCAATGCCCCTTCGGATTTCAGTGTTACGCTTTCCGTCCTCTGTTACAACACTTCCCAGATATTCATACTGTTGTACTTGTTTGATTTTGACATCTCCAATTTGTTATTTGCTTGTTGGACTGTTCCTTTTGCTAACATCCATGCATTCCATCTTTTTGCAATTGATGGTTAATACCTTCTTTTCGCTTTCTTCACTACCTTCCATAGGAGTTCTTGTAGCTCCCTTTTTGTAGTAAAACTGTTCACATACATTCGGGAGGTTAAGAAAATAAAAATAAAACACATTTATTTAATTTTCGAATTTAGTTCTTTTGAATTTATTCAAACATTTGAAAATCGAGGTGAGCCGACGTTCACTTCGCTTGCGACCATGGCTGCACGTCAGATCAAGCCGACTTGTGGTCGCGCGGGAGAATTTAGGCGATCTTGTTTAACATCACGAATTTTTCCCGATGACACTGATGCGGCGATCAACACTGTGTCATCTGCATATATCAAGTTATTAAGATTATGGCCACCAATAATGAATCCTGATAGAACTTCTAATTCTCTCAGAATTGTTATGCAATTTGAAAAATGTGTATAATCTGTGATAATCTGTGATAATCTGTGATAATCTGTGATGAAACGTGGTTTTAAAGAAGATTGACTTTTGTTTTAATGGAGATTTATAAATGGCCGTTGAAAACATCAAATGAATTTGATGGCAAATTTAGCAAATGGAGAAGAAAATTCATGCATATAATTTCTACTGAATAGTTTTATAAGTTTTATTTTTTACCCCATTGTGACATTCCCTTTTTGAGACTTAGCAAAGATTGATATTTTTGTTCATTCTTTGCAAAAAAAGATAATCTGTCAAATTGAGAAGTTTACATTTTCAATAGAACACAGAGAATTTGAAAGAAAGTGAAAATGCAGATTATTTACTAGATATTGTAGAATATAAACGTGACTGTATTTCTAGTCATTATAGGAGTACTGGAAACGGTCCCGAATATCTCGGGGAAAAGACTGAAGAAGATAGAGATTAGAGGAAGAGCTGGAATCACATAAACGATGACTTTATTAAAAGAGCTACAATATTAAGGAGGGTCCTTGTGTATTGACGAGGTTTGCTGCTACTAAGTTTCCAGCTCAGTTACTAGTGGTGTGAATACTCAGTAAGTAAAATAATGATAATAAAGTCTAACTTCTCACGTCAGCCAAAATCTACCCTACAATGGACAGAACGGATACATACCTGGGAAATATAAAAAAAGAGCCGAAAATAACAAACTATTACAAGTAAACATCAAATGACAACAACTTAATTGCAGATACATCTACATGGGTATTGCTGCGCGGGGCTAACCTGAAAACGAAAGTGTTTTGTCCTTGATAGGGGATCAAAACAACATCATATGAATCAACTATATAAATCACAACTGAGATAAAATATGGGACAATAGCAAATGTAGACTGCAGGGAAATAAGGATTCCACATTGCAGTGAATGTGGTAAACTAGTTCAGAAAGTATACAAAAACTGAGATGAGTGGGTTGGAAAGATAAGCTGCTGGGAACTGTACACTCTGCTACATTTTGGAGATATGAACCGTTGGTATATGCGTAAAGCAGTATCTACCCTACAAAAAGAAACGTATAAACTTAGGTACTGTGAAATTAAAACAGACAATTAATCCAGATCTGAAAACTGAATTCGGTTGTCTACAAAAATAAGTAAATATGGTATATCATAAGAATGTAATTTACACATTTATAAATCTACCTTTCGTCTATGCATTAAATATTACTGCCAAATCTGGTCTGCTGCTTCTGCTATGTATTTAGAGATTCTTGATAAAATACAAACGAAAAGCTGCAATGCTATCAGTCTTGACCTGGCATCTCAGCTTTAGTTACTTTCCCACCACCATAACATAGCTTCTCTCTGTTTTTTCAACAAATATTTTCATGTAATTATTCACTCTATAAGATCTAGACACTCCGAATTTAAGCGCAGTAATAAATTGGCAGATAGGTCTCATCATTTACAGATGAAATGTCTAGATGTAACCGTAAGTTCTATGTTAACAGTTTCTTCTATCGTACCTCTGGATTGAGGAAATCTCTTGCGGCTTCTCGCTTTTTAATCAAATTTTATATTCAAAAATGCAAATACAAATCAATCGTTGTCTTTTGTTCTAATTACTTTTCATTTATAGCTCGCACTTCTTAATAATGTTTTTCTTTTTCCCATATTTTCACATTCGGTATCCTTGCTTCCGTCTTAGTGGTTTTATTACCTTGCTTAAGGTTAAACGATTTAAATAAAAATGATAGATTTTGATGTCCCACAAGTCGGAGAATGTAACTGAAAGAAAATGAAACGATATAAGGAAACTAAGGGAATTATGCCTCAGGTAAGAGTTTTGTTAAAAGAATGCATCAAACAACAACTCAAAATATTTCATCAAATACATCTATTGGATGCTTCAGTACACATCATCAGTGATGTTTCTAGCCGAAATTCATTAGGGGTTTCGGGTCTTTCAACATCATACCTCCTCTCCACGGTAACCCAGCCGATACTGATCAGGTATCGACTGGTGTACCTTCCGTCAATTACAACTTTGACCACCTTACAAAATGCACACCATACGACTCTTCTTGGCAATTTGTTGTCTAATTGCGGATGACTTCTGGTTCACCAGTAGTAGTAGTAGTAGTAGTATAATAATAATAATAATAATAATAATAATAATAATAATAATAATAATAATAATACCTCAAAGTCAACAAAGTGAGATTTTTTGTTTGCGTAATAAATTTGTCGTATTTCACTTTAAATTTAATCTCCTCCAGCGTGATTAGTAGTTCTTTTACTGTGTTGCATAATACATATTTTATGTCCATTTCAGACGCAATTATTGGTTCTTCTAGTTGGTCCGTGGATTTCGGTATTAATCTTTATAAGCCATCCTTGTATACTATTTCCTTTTATGGTAAATATTCCATTTTAAATGAGTAGTTTAACAATATTGTCGCCTACTTTTGTAAACTATTCGCTGTGTTTGTAGGACTTCCTGTCTTTGAACCAAATATTGTGAATAACGGTCGGTGGTCCGTTTCTAAAATGAACTTCCTTCCGTATATGTATTTATGGAATTTTTTATCGCGAAAATAATCACTAAACTCTCTTTCTCAATATGAGAATAGTTTAATTCCGCTGAAAGCAGCGTTCTCGATACCTGATGTATCAGTTTTAATTTACCGTTTTCTTCTTTATGTAATGGCGCATCCCCAATGCCATAATTGCTTGCGTTGCTGGCGACATATATGCGTTTTTTAGGGTTAAAATATGTCAATGTAAGTCTAAGGTCAGCGCCGTTTTAATTTTGTGAACGCTTTTTGGCATTCCTCTGACTATTTTTTTTTTTTTTTTTTTTAATCATATCACCCCGAGCAAGGCGGTAACGCCACTGATGCGCAGGGGGCTACGTAAGGGTAAAAAGAATGGAAAAGAGAAAACCGGAAACCGCATCCTAAACAGGAAACAAGAGATGAGCCTCTTAACCTGTTCAATAGATGTGGGTGGAGTGTGAACCGGGCGATAGTTTAGTCTATCTACTCCAATTGAAAAAAAAAAAGAAAAAAAAGGAAAAGAGTGAAAAGATTGGAAAAGAGAAAACCGGAAACCGCATCCTAAACAGGAAACAAGGGATGAGCCTCTTCACCTGTTCAATAGATGTGGGTGGAGTGTGAAACCGGGCGATAGTTTAGTCTATCTACTCCAACTGAAAAAAAAAATAATAATAATAAAGGAAAAGAGTGAAAAGATTGGAAAAGAGAAAACCGGAAACCGCATCCTAAACAGGAAACAAGGGATGAGCCTCTTCACCTGTTCAATAGATGTGGTTGGGAAATTTCACGTTTTTTTTTTTTTTGTTTTGTTTTTAGAAGATGATTTAGTGGAGCTCTTAATATGTACATGTTTGGAATGTAGCTATTATAACAATTCGCTAGACCCAAACATGACTGTAAAGCAGCAAGGTTCGTCGGTGCTGGTATATTTTTTATTGCGTCCACCCGATTAAGATCGAGTTTTCTGCCATTTTCATCAATCACCTGAACCAACTATTTAACATTTCTAGGTTTTAGTTTAAGCCATATTCCTTTATTTTCTTAAATACTCCCAAATTATGCCTTGAGGGATCTACTATTTTTACTTTTAATCAGAATATCCTCTTAGTACGCAGTAGCAAAATCGACGTCTGCTAGCATATTATCCATGACTTGCTGAAAAATTGTCGGCGCTAATTTTATACCATATTAAAGCCTATTTATCTTATAAAGACCTCTGTGCGTATTTATAGTTAACCATTCTGCGTATTTTTCCTCCACTGGTATCAGTAAGTATGCTCCGACAAGTCAAGTTTTGAAAATATCCGAAATATTTAAATTTGCAAAAATATCTTCCGCTGTTGGGAGGAGGTAATTTGCATCTTTTAAGCAGTCGCTTAGACCTGTTGAATAGTCGGCACAAATTCTGATTCTGATTTTTCTTTTTCTTAACATATACCGTTGGTGCAGCCCACGGACTCTAGTTAATCCTTTTAATTAACACCTTCTGTTTCTAGTCTTTCGAGTTCTTTGTCAATCACCTCTATTAATGCATATGGAACTTGCCTTTTTGGACGAAAAACTGGGATAGCATTTTCTTTTAATTCAAATTTTGCTTTGACTTTTGTACACAAACCAAGACCATCAGAAAAAATTTTGGGGTATTTTTGTTTTAGTTCTTTTTTACCTTGTCTGAACTTGTAGTACTACCGTCAATATTATTGCAAAATGAATTTAATAGTACGTTAAATAAATCAAACTCCTCCATCCAGTCTGAACCGAAAAGTTTTTGTGAGTTTTGCATAACGTATGCTTTCAAATTCCTTTCTGTTCCATTAAAACGAACCTTTACGAAAGTTTCTCCCATAAATTTTAGTTTTTGTCTGGTATACCCTCTTGCTAATTTTTTTTAATTTTTATTATTCAGGGGTGGGCATTAATTTTATTGTCATTTATCCGCGTTCATTATCGTTAAGTCCGATCCTGTGTCAATCTGTAGTCTATTTTTTTCTTATTTGCATAGACATTAACATGTTTTTTTTTAACTTTTTAAACAACAAGCAAAACATTTTTATGCTTGAATAGACAATATATTTTTAAATGCAACTCTCCGCACCCGTAAAACGGATTTATCTTGAACTGAAAATTAGTTTTCTTACTTTTATTTTCCTTTTTGATCGCAGGAATATTCGAAATCTATAATGTTTTGATTTTAACCGTGTCCGCTCTAAGGTTTAATATAAGCTGACACTTTTCTGAAGCGTAATTTTTTGGTCCTGTTCAAGTTTTGCTAGTAATCTTGTTCGAACTTCTTTGTTTGATGGTGAGGCTAATCCTTGAATAAAAATCACACATTTAAACATATCAGGAGTTATTTCGTTTTTGACGGTGCCTGGACAAAATGTAGTTTGCGTATTTTTCCTGTTTCGAGCAGATGTCGAACCTTCTTTTCGTCTGACCAGTTTTCACAAACTTTCTTAAAATTTTCTCCATACTTACGAAAGTAAACCTCAAACGTTACTTCTTCTTCTGGTTTATAAATAAATTCACCTACTGAGTTAACTACTGAATCTTGCGGAAATGTATTAGACTTGCCTGAGTTACTTTCTTTTTAGTAACAGGGTTCCAACTGTTCTCCGAATCTCTGTCCTTGTCGTTCCATATTTTGTTGTAGCTTCTCGAACTTTTCTTGTTCGCGTTGACGTTATATTTGTTGCCGTTTAAAAAAAATGTAGCATACAAGTTTGAAATCCTCCATTGTATATATATATATATATATATATATATATATATTTCCGAAAGGCCACTCTGTAGGTAGTTAGTTCAAGATGAATCTTTCGTCGCTGGATCTGTTGGTGCTCTGTAGTGAGTTTAGATCGAATCATTCGCGGCTAGACCTGTTGTATAGTGAAGAGATGACAATACACAGATATAAGTAAGGCCGAAGGTATGGGTAGCCAGTGAGGATCGCTGGATCTGTTGGTGCTCTGTAGTGAGTTTAGATCGAATCTCTCGCCGCCAGATCCCTGTGCCTTCTGGCACAGGGAAGCTACATTATCGTGGAGGGATGACAATACACAGATATAAGTACGTAATACGTTTATTCTCGATAGATACAGTGGTACACGTCCGTGTAAGATAGCAACAAGCTAAGTAGACAAGGGCCGTGCTAGCCGTCTGCTGCCGACTCCACGGTCGCTACTCGATATTAGTCCTTTATATATTGTGAACCGTATGTCACGTATTCGAGCTACGTTACAACAAATACAAAATAAGTCATTTACAAAGCAATTGTGCATGACTTGAATTGTCAAAACGAAACATATTTAGGATCAAACAAAGACACCTTTAAAACCAGGTGGTTCAATCACAGGGCTACATTTAAAATTAGTCAGTCAGTTCAGTGCCATACGTGATACACGCTTAGGCGATCATATCTCGAAAGAGACATGACTGACTAGGAAGAGGATTATCCCGCAGTAGGTTGCCATTACTCTCTGCGGTAGACCGGTTGCTGGCCAAGGCTAAATAACCCCATCTGTCCTGTTATTTAATCTATAATTTTAAAATAGAAAACTTTAAAAATTGGAGAAAATTGGCTAGCCACGTGTGGGAATTGAAATTAAAATATGGAAAAGACCCAGACATAACATGGAGTATAGTGAAAGAAGCCAAGCCTTACAACGGTGGCAAAATATGTAAACTGTGACAGGAAGAAAAATTGGCGATTATGTTATTCCCAAACAAAAATGAATTATTGAACGAAAGAACAGAAATTATGTCTAAAGGTAATCATACCATAAAATACCTATTAGGTTCATACAACCATGGATGAAAACGTTATAATTTCTTCTAATTTTAAAAATTGCGCGATCAAAACAACCCCGTTACAAGTGCGTTCTTAAAAATAACAGTAAAAACAAACAAACGGTAAAATCAGTTATTGCAAATCGCCTGAAGACACCACATGGTAGAAACCTAGGTTGCGTAATAACTCGTTTACAAATGAAGAATATAAAAGAGTAAGAACAAAAATCCACAGTTCGTATCATTTGCTTTTTAAAAAACAGTTCAAAATACAAAGTAGGGAAATATATATATATAGTCATCCGCAGGCAGATCTGTTTCGCTCATCAGTACGGTTAGACTCCGAGTGTTTTTTAACCCAGGATTGAAGCCCGACCGAAGTGGCATCAGTCGGCAATTCTACCTCTAGGCTATGGGCGATCGGTAGAAGAAGGCAAACTTTTTAGCGTGTATATCATCATTATACACGCCCAATAGCCAGAGTGCTCTAATTCATTACTGAATGAGCGATGCGTACATGCCAGAGTAGCTACTGTTTTTCAAAGTCTACCATTCTTCCAAAGTGCTCAATCAGGGTGTGAGAACGTAAATAGTCATCCGCAGAGAGAGAGAGAGAGAGAGAGAGAGAGAGAGAGAGAGAGTATTTTACTACGAAAACTTTTTTGTTTTGTTTGAACTTTTCATGTATTGATGTTGTCGTATGTTTTGTACGCCTTATATTAGCTTTCATATTTATACTAATACAAAAATATTACTAAGGATTCCTTTCGCCTGGTACGATTAGAGTTTCCTAAGGGGGACAGAATATGTTTCTGTACTCGATGACATGGACGGGATATTGCACTCAGGAAATGTTATGAAAAAACTCGGATGAAAAAGAAACGTTTAGAAAAATATTAGATTACAATTAGAATTAGAATTGAATAATTCGGCATTATATTTATTTATATTTCCTGTTAAGAAAATTTGCATGAAACTCCTTTTATGGAAATGTTTCATTAAAAAAAAATTAATAATAGCAATTAAACTAAAAAGAAAAGACACAAGGTGACAATCTTCAGTGATGACGGCGTTAATAATCCACCAACTGAAATGCGCCTATGTCCATGGTAAATAACTCTTTCAACTTTACATAGGAGTTGTTTCCCTTAGAAGCTTTCTACGTTGTGGTGCAGTTGATATCAGGTCGGAACGGGATATCGGAAAGCCGATTTCGAATTCCAGTAGAGCACTTTGCATTGACATACGTTGATTCACGGGTATGAATCCATCCCATTTCCCTCTAGCTATGGTTTAAATAGCAGGACAGATTGGGTTCTATAGCCTTGATTGGCAACTATTCTACCGCAGAAACGAATATCAACCTACTGAGGGAAAATCTTCTGATTAGTCAGTCATGTCTCTTCTAGATATGATCACCCAAGCGTGTATCACGTGTGGCACTTAACTGATTCACTTACCTAACAACGAATATTGATAAATTCTGGATATATGTATACATTTCACACAAAGAAATGGGTTCATATCATATGTATATATTGGAAATATATCTTTTTTTAAGCATGTTTGATTAGATAATTTAGACATACTATGTGTATTTAGTTGTATTTTAATTCTCTTGTAGTCACGAATATGTATCCTGGAATGGTGATTAAAAACAACAAGAAAAGCGCTGTGTATATTTTCATTATTTTTATAGTTCTAAGTACTTTCAATCTTATCCACAGTCATCTTTAGGGGATTGATTGTAAACAGGTAATTAATATAGTTGTGCGTATGAAAAGGTGTAAGCTATGAATATCTTATGGTTTAACCATTATAAGCTTTGAGCATACACGTAGAAACACGACGCCGATTTGTAAATTATATGATTACTTTTTGATATCGCTAAAAACTGCAGTTTACATGTTTTAAACTATGACGTTTTTATTTAAAAAATTACCACTTAGATCATTTAAAAACCTACTGTTAGAAACAGTTTAGAACGTTGTTACTATACTCATAATTAATTTTGTTAAGTGTCAGTTTTAATTTTTTGATAGATAGCTTCTAGAATTTGAAGTTTTTGTGTATCATTTTCATAATCCTCCACAATGAAAATGATAAACAAAAACAGTCGTTTGTCCAATGTCAACCTGGCTATACATGAGTATCTTAGGCATTCTATTTTATTCATTCTTGCAACATGATCAGCCGATCCATATGGTAACTGTATATTTTTTTTTCTTACGTATATAAATGTATTAATCTTAAATCTCTAATGAGCCTTAAATTACCATAGCTGTATTATTGGTATTTTTTCATGTTTTTTTAAGAAATGTGCTAGTGTTCTGACATTTCAACATAATCTTTTTGCTTATGCAACTATTCTGGGGCGGAGCATAAAGAAAAGCAGGTTAAAAATAAAAATTTGAAGAAATTGCAGTCTATGCTTGGAAGATGAAGTAGAGTATATAGCATGTGCGTTGTAGTTGTAATGGATATCGGCTCGGAATGGGAAATAGGAGAGCCGAGTTCGAATTCCAGTTAAATTAGTTTCATTCATTTGTGCGCAAATGTCCCTAGATACAGTATGAATCCATGCCTTCTCTCCAACGTATGGATTAAATAGCAGGACAATTAAGTTCTGTAGCCTTGGTTGACAACCAGTCTACCTCAAAAAGAAATGGCAACCTACTGCTGGAAAATCTTTTATTTAATCATTCATAGATGGAAAGAGAAATGATAGCCCAAGCGTGTCTCACGTATGACACTAAACTGACTGATATAGAATAAGTGCTTACACAACTTGGTTAAATGGTTGAAATAAAATTATTTTGAACTGTCGTGAAAAACTAGTTGGTTTGATAGTTGATTTGTTCAATGGCATATCAACTCCTGATGGATCATCTAATGCCGAAATTTAATTTTCTTGGGAGCTTTGAAGAAATAAAAATATGAAATATATTACTCTGCTTTCACAATTAAATACATGGTAGATGATACTTAGCTTTTGTGCACATACATGTTAGTGTGTACATGATTACCAGAGACGTTGATATGTGTTTTTTTTTTTTTTAAGTTATATTTTGGTTCGATTTAAAAAATACTAGGATATTCTATCGATTAATGTTATGATTTTGTTTATCGGTATATCAACATGCGTTGTGGTGCAGTGAATATCGACTTGGAACAAGAAAGTGGGGAGTCGAGTTCGAATTCCAGTTGAATTCATTGCATTCACTTATGCGCAAATACCCTTGGGAAATGTATTAATCCGTCTCTTCCCTCCAGTTATGGGTTAACTAACAGAACAGGTTGGGTTCTATAGCCTTGGCTGGCAAACAGTCTACCGCAGAAAGTAATGGCAACCTACTGCTGGATAATCTTCTACCTAGTCAGTCATGTCTCTTTCGAGACATGATCGCCCAAGCGTGTATCACGAATGGCACTGAACTGACTGACTGATATCAACATATCAACATTTAATGCAGAAATCTAAATAATTTGAACACAATTTTATGACTTCAGCTAAATATGTTTTGAACGCATTTGTATGCCTTAAACTACAGATATATATATTGCCAATTATGTATTGTTTGTCTTTTATATAAAATGTATTGCTGATATTTTTACTATTAAAATATATTTTTATGATTACTCATTGTTTTTGTTGAAGGGTTCCCTATTTGCTCATGGATGGGACCCTCATAGGTGCTACCACACCGAGTCAAGATGGACCTGGGGACAACGGCAATTAGGAGGTGGTTTCACTCCCCTCAAATTCTCCAAATTTCCCGATCAGAGGCCTGGTTGCCAGAATGGTTGACCTGCAAACAAGAGAAGTTAAGAGGCGGTTCCTGGCTCCTCAAAACCTCGAATCTCCCAATCAGAGTCCTTACTGTCGGATGTAGTTTATCGTTATACGCAACCAACCCATTTATTTTGTATTTCTCATTTTTGGAAAAAAAAAGGTTTGGCATTAGCTGAATAAAATAGTATCATTTATTCTGCTTCACAAATCAACTATTTCACACCAAAATTGTACAATGAAGTCAGTAGAGATTTTTACAGTAACTATTCAGTCAAATTTGTAGTTTTTAAAACAACAAACAAGTAATGGTAAATGTGCATGAAGTTATTTTATTCCATAAAAGATTAAACAGTCCTTTGTAATTTTCCTAACGCATTTGACAGTGATCTTAGATAATAATTATATCCACAACAGAAATAAAATGTAAGGGAAAAAATGTTCCATAGTTATCTCCCTTTGATCAAACAAAACTAACGTAGTAGGGTTTTTTTAAAAATATTTACACGACTGACAATCAATCAATAGTATGCCTTTAGTCCTATTTCAGTAAATGAAATGGTAATCCATATTAATAAGAAATTAATCATTTAGATTTCAAGTCAAATCTGAAAATCACTTCGCAGGAACTATATGAAAAGAAGATATTAAAATTGCTAATGTAAATAATAGAAACATGTCCGATTAGATTCATACATTTTTCAAGGGGATTTGTGTGTAAGTGAATGAGAGTGTAGATCTCGTTAGACTCATTTACATAGAAATACTCATAGGAAATATATGAATCCATCCCTTCTCCCTCTAGCTATTGGTTAAATAGGAAGACAAACTGGGTTCTTTAACCTTGGTTGGTAACCAGTCTACCGCAGAAAGTAAAGGCAACCTACTGCGGAAAAATCTGATGCCTATTCAGTCATAGATTGAAAGAGACATGATCACCCAAGCGTGTATCATATGTGGCAGTTAACTGACTGACTGTATTTTGATAAAATTTTGTTTGATGTCAAGTTTTCTGGTAGTTGTTCTCATCTTGATTTTTTAAAACCCCGGAATCGGAGATCAGTATAATAAGCAGACTATTATTTTGATAAAATTTTAATATTTAAAATTTTTAAAATATCTTTTATGTTTTATTTTTCTAATTTTAAAATTTTAATTTAATTTTAAAATTTTAATCTAAATTTTACACACTATTATTATTTCCATAATACTAATTTTTGCTGATTTGTAATAAATCTAAATAAGTTACCCTAAAATCTGTTTCCCAGTTCATTTCAAACTTCAAACCGTTACCAGCATTAAGGCAACCTTGCCTATCGTTCGATTTACTGTTATCCTTTCCTGCATGATTAAGAATGGTCGAACGTGTTAAGAAAATAACACAAAATTTCTAAAAAAATTATTTTAAATGTTTCTGCAAGGTATTAAACGTCTTATTCAGAAGTATGCTTTAAAGTAAATATATAATTATTTATGAAAAAAACTATTACTGCTGCCATATCTGGTCGGGTGACCCTGCTATCCACCTAGGGGTCCTTGACAAAATCCAGCGGAGAATTTGTAATGTGATCGATCCCGACTTGGCAGCTCAGATACAGTCACTTTCTCACCGACGCAATGTGCCTTCTCTGTGTCTCTTCTACAACTACTTTTACGGCTTCTTCTCCCTGGTGCCCCCTATGTATGAATTTACTCGGGCAACAAGATGAGCAACTAAGTCCCACCCTTTTACTGTGGAACCAATAAAATGTAAACGAAAATTCTACTCCAGCAGCTTCTTTTCTCGCACTTTCTTTTTCTTGCTTACCCGACAGCTACAATGTCCAATAATTTAAATGTAAAATCAAGGGACATCTTCTTTCTCACTGACTTGCACTCTCTCTCTCTCTCTCTCTCTCTCTCTCTCTCTCTCTCTTGCTCCTTTTTCCGTCTACTCTACTCTCATCAGTATTCTCATCCTTCTCTTACCCACTTCCTGACACCACCTGTCCCTCTTCCTCATAACTTTTCTCCTATATAACCCCCTGCGCACCAGTGGCAGTAAACTGCCTTGCTTGGGGCGATATGATTATGAAAAATATAGCTGAAAAGACCAAGAAGAATCATTCATGGGGTGAACGGTAACCTGGGTGCGTTGGCGCATGCGCGCCTCTCTCTCTCTCTCTCTCTCTCTCTCTCTCTCTCTCTCTCCCTCCCTCATGCTCCTTTTTCCGTCCACTTCACGCTCATCAGTATTCTCATCCTTCTCTTACCCACTTCCTGTCACTCTTTCTCATAACTTTCCTCCGGTATAACCCCCTGCGCACCAGTGGCAGTAAACTACCTTGCTTGATTATTTTTAAAAAAATACAGAATGCAGCTTTTTAGTAGATGTTGTGAGTGCGAAATAATGATGGCTCCATTGACCCACTCCCTTAAGATTTACGAAAAAACGGAAATGAATTCGAGTGCATATGTAAAATTTTCTTTGAACCAATAAAAACCTTGTCTTCATAGAAATTGACCGTTGAGCTGACAAAAAGAAGGAAATAAATTCGTGAGCCTATCTGAAATTAGCAAATAGCCGTTGAGCCAATAAGATTGTAAAGAAAGTAGCTCACCTATGTAAAATCCCTTATATAAGATGAGGAGAAAAATTGAATTAATAAGAGAAGTGTTTGAAGTCATGTGAAAGGTTTCGTTATAACTTCAACGCTGGTCCCGGGGAACTGAAACGAAACCAATCATATTATCGGCCTTTAACTAAGCAGTTTAAAGAATTTTCTCTCGACAATCCATGGAATCTAAGTATTTCAAACTATCTCACTTCGTCTAGTTTCGAACGTGTGCAAACCCTATAACCCTTCGAACTCTCTTACCGTTAATATTATTTTTTCTTATTATTTTGTGTCAGATCATTTAAACTGTTGTATGAACATTTCCTCTTAGTGACAATTTGTTAAAACTACGGACTTTAAGAATTCTGATATATTTTCCTGAAACGAGCTACTGACACTACTTCGTTAATAAATTCTTTATCTTGCACGCTATAGGGGACCAAGTCGCCGCCGCTCATTGTGGTAGTTGACGACAAGGAATCAGTCTTTTCAACCGCGTTGCGGACGGTGAACGTCCCGATCGCGAGCCGCAGCAGCCTAACTGGCGATGCCGACAGTTTCGCCTCCCTCCGGCTATTGACGGTGGTTCTTGTCACTTCTGAAGCACATACTCGTACATTTTTTTTACCAAAACCACACAGAGATACCACGAAAGAAAACGGCTCCTCAGTCGATGAAGAGCGCGGCCAGCCGCGAGAACTGATGCGAATTGCAGGACTCAGTGAACATCAACACCTCGAACGCACATTTGCGGCCTCGAGATACTTTGTCTCTGGGCCCTATCCGTTCGAGAAACGGAAAATTGCGTCTGCCTTTTCTCGCGTAGTGGAAACCGGAACGTCGCAGGATAAAAGCACCACCGCGCTAGTTTTCTTCGTCTCCCGTTTACAGACCGCAGGGTCGCTTCCGTAACGACCGCGAGTGCGTTTTCTAGTCATTATCATCTTTCATTAATCTTCTTGGCGGGGATAAATTAACTGTTCATTTCCAACCCCTAAGAACCACGCCACCATATAGACGCCATCATGCTACTTGCTATGCACGCAGAAATTTCTTCAATGAAAATCTCTGTTGTAATACAATTTAGAAATCAAATCGGAAACTTTTGCGGACGTTTAAGCTTGGTTTCGGGAAAAAAAACAACAACAAACAAACGGTGTGACACTGCTATTATTTTAATTACTTTCACTCCTCGTAAATGTTTATTGTTTTAAAAAAGCTGTGATTAGACTTGTAATAAAGCCTAAACATATGAAAGTAAATTTATACAAAATGTTTATACATAATATGCCAGTCAGTTAAGTGCTATGCGTGATACACGCGTGGGCGATCATGTGTAGAAAGAGACATGACTGACTAGGCAGAAGATTATCCAGCAGTAGGTTGCCATTACTCTCTGCGGTAGACTGGTTGCCGACCAAGGCTATAGAACCCAATCTGCCCTATTATTTAACCTATAATTGGAGAGAAGAGATGGATTAATACCGTTCCCAACGGTATTTGTGCGTAAGTGAATGCAAGGAATTCAACTGGAATTCGAACTCGGCTTTCCGATTTGTTGTTTCGAGTAGATATCCACTGCACCACAACGCACATCCAAAAACTTAGCAGAGCGTAGTTTCGATCTACGGACCTCTGGGTTATGGACCCAGCACGTTTCCACTGCACCACTCTGCTTAATGCAATTATATTCCACTGCGCCGCTAAAGCTTAATACAAATGTATTAAAACAAATGCAATGCAATGATTAATAAATATGAAACCAATGTTTATTTATTACTTTATCAATATGTGTTAAAATATGTGAATGAACTATAAAAAAAAATCCTTATTATTCTCCCACTTTTGACGCTGAAATAAATTATTTCTGAGAGAATATCAAATGTTATGAGAATTTGGTAAAAACTGCTGACTGAATTCTACCAGAATTTATACAATAACTTTTTACTATTTTTATAGTGGTAATATATATAAAACTATGAATTAAATGTACATTGTGACACTAAAATTTCAATGCTTCGTGATAAAATCTTGTTATCAGGCAATGTTGGATGTTAGCTGTCAAAATGATTTACATAAATGCCAGGGTACTCAAAACCGTAAAACCTCGGATCCTCTTCAGCTGGATATATATATATATATATATATATATATATATATATATATATCTGTAAATTTAGATAAAACTTAGAGGGGAAATGTCCATTTTCAACATGTCATTTTAAGACATGCATTCTCAGCATTCCCCATTTAAACAAATATATATATATATATATATATATATATATATATTAGACACAGTGTATCTGTAAAGAAACATAAAAGATAAAACCAAGACCTATTCTTAGGAGACGCATTTCAGCTTCTGAGGGACTTTACTAAGGCAAATGTAGAATCTATTTCGTTGAATGTGTTTATATACCAGAGCAAGCGTGTCATTGGTTTATCAAGGCTTTATAAATATGAGTTTGTTCATGAATATTCATATTTTGACTGACCTTTCAACGATTTGATGAGTATTCATGAATGTTTAAATGTATAAAGCCTTGATAAATCAGTGGCATCCTCGCTGTTCTATATAAACATGTGCAGCAAAATAAATCCTACACTTGCTTTGATAAAGTTCCTTCAGAGGGGTAAACGTGTCGACTAATAGTAGCTTTTCCTCTTGTCTT
Source organism: Ascarosepion bandense (assembly GCA_037127315.1). NCBI lineage: Eukaryota > Metazoa > Mollusca > Cephalopoda > Sepiida > Sepiidae > Ascarosepion > Ascarosepion bandense. The sequence goes on from JBBBDQ010000316.1 coordinate 5,226,233, forward strand.
TTAGTTAATTTTATTCATTTACAGATACACTCTATCTGAAAATAATTCACAAACACACACACACAAACACACACACGCGCGTGCGCACACACACACACACATACACATACACACACACATATATATATATATATATTAATGTATACTTGGGCAACAATCTTTCTTTTAAACGTGTTTCATTAAAAACAACCGACAAGGAAGATTTTATGACTTTTTTTATTTAATTTTTCCAGTTAAGACTGGGAAAATTAAATAAAAAATAAATAAAATCTCCCTTGTCTGCTGTTTTTAACAAAACACATACACACACATACACACACACGTACGCACACACAAACACACAAACACACATAAATTAAATATGCCGGTTTTTAGTTCTATTTCGTTAATTGCCGGAAATTCCGTAACATCTGTAAACATTTTTACATTACGATACATTTCGGAGATGATTATTTACGAAAAATCAAAAATTGTGTATATAAAGCATGATTTAACTTTTTTTAGACTGCGAAATAATTCGTAGTCGCGTGGTTTAAGACACACCAAAACAATAGGTTACTTCCCCGATATTGTTATGGTTCGCTGGTTCGAATCCAGCCGAATGATACGCGTTTTGCTAACAAAATTTCTCATGAATAATCAGGCCAATAATACATATTTTAATAAATATGCATATTATCCTCCGTCTATGGTACGGCTTGGAGTTTCATGCGTTATGTAATCTTTCACCAGCAATATTACTTTTTATAATTATGAATTAAACCCCTTAGTTGAATTCATTGCATTCAATTACGCGCAAATACCCTTGGGAAAGGTATTAATCCGTCTCTTCCCTCCAGTTATGGGTTAAATAACAGGACAGATTGGGTTCTATAGCCTTGGCTGGCAACCAGTCTACCGCAGAAAGCAATGGCAACTTACTACGGGAAAATCTTCTGCCCAGTCAGTCATGTCTCTTTCGGGACATGATCGCCCAAGCGTGTTTCACGTATGGCACTTAACTGACTGACTGACATTTATAATTCTTAATTCGAAATTTTATCTTAATTTTTCCTTTCATTTTTATTTTTTTATTTAACATTTATCTTATTTTTATTTTATTTTATTTTTATTTTTTATTTAACATTTCAAAATTTTAATTATCCCTACATTTTCTATGTGCATGTAATATTTGAATATTTAAATTTTTAAGACTCATGATTTACACCCCTTTGATTTCTTCTTGTTATTAAAAAAGCCGTAACATAACTTTTATAAATTCATGGAATTTGATGTTCATGGGAATTTAATCTTATAGATTAAATACCCATGAACATCGAGTGAACTTGAATTTAATTCTATTAAACCGTCAATTTTAAATATATGCACCTGATGATTGCATAACTTATGAAATTCCGAGTCGTGCCCTAGACGTAGGACAATATGTATACTTCTTGATATATATATATATATATATATATATATATATATATATATATATATATATAATACAGCTCTGTTCATGCATTGAGCACTGTTTTATTAATACCTGAATAATAATACCATACATATGTACACTTTTTTTTTTTTTTTTTTAATCATCTCACCCCAAGCAAGGCATTCCACTGCCACTATTGCGCATGGGGCTACATAGGGGAAGGTAAAGAGAAGGATTGGATAGACATAGGGAATGTCAGGAGAAAGGTGATAGATGAGTAAGGATAGCGAGGATGAGTGTCGGGCAGATGGGAAGAGTGTTTGATAGAATGGGAGCAGGTTAGTGTGTTAGGAGGTGTCTATTGACCTTACATTTAAACTCCTGGAGATTGTAGCCGTCGGGGAAGCAATCGTTTGGAAGAGAATTCCACAGTCGGGAAGTGCGAGGAAAGAAACTGTTGGAGTAGAAGTTACGGCTGCATATGTATATGTATTAATTTACGTCACTATACACACACACACACACACACACACACACACACACACACACATATATATATATATATATATATATATATACATATATATGCTGCTTAATTAAGAACAGAATATCTACTCAGATGCGAGTATCAAATAAAAATAATGTATGTTCAATCAAACAAATAAATTATATATATATATATATATATATATATATATATATATATTGTGTGTGTGTATTTTGGCAGCATTTTTTCATTAATGCAGGTTTCATTGAATAATATAGACAATTTTTGTCTATGAATTTTGTGTAGGATCCGTTCGTACCGTCTGATATACTTGATGGTGATATCGTTGAAAGACAACAAAAAATCACAGTAATTGTTGATTTTTTTATCGGGTCTAAGCTTTCGGCTCACATAAGCCATTATCAAAGAGTAAATATTATCACACTTTACATTTAAGTTATTAACAATAAAGAGAAGTAAATTGAAAATACAAGTTCATCCCTACCGTGGCGGATGGCCGAAGACAGTGACAAAATCGTGGCGTTGTGGTCCCTGATCTGATTACAGGCATTTGATATTTCCAATAACGTACTCAAATGCCTGTAATCAGATCAGGGATCTTTATTGTATAAAGTATATCAGACGGTACGAACGGATCCTACACAAAATTAATAGAAAAAACTTATCTATATTATTCAATGAAACCTGCATTAATATATATATATATATATATATATATATGTGTGTGTGTGTGTGTGTGTGTGTGTGTGTGTGTGTGTGTGTATGTATGACGTAGAATCCTTGGTATTTTGAAAGGTAAATCCCAATAGAGACAAACTCTAAATAGAACTCAATGTTAAAATTTATTGCTAAATTTAACAGAGTAATATAATCAAGAAAAAAGTTTTTGCATATTTTACAATCTATGGGTAATAAATATTTCGCAGACAAAGCCGCTCTTCAGACCCAAATTATACAACAGTGAATGTTTAATTATACAACAGTGAATGTTTAAAATCTATTTTCTGGGGATTTTAAAACATTCCCTGTTGCATGATTTGGCTCTGAAGAGTGGCTTCGGCTGCGAAATATTTATTACCCATGGATTTGTAAAATATCTAAACTTTTTCTTGTGTATATACGTAGAATCCTTCGTATTTTGTAAGGTAAATTCCAACGGAGACAAATTCCAAATAGCTAAAATGTATTGCTAAATTTAACAGAGTAATATAATCAAGAAAAGGGTTTTGGCATATTTTTTTATATTTTTGTTCATATATATATATATATATATATATATATATATATATATATATATATATAATTAATAATTTTATTTCAGCGTCAAAAATTATTGATGCTTAAATGAAATAAAAGAAACTTACAAGAATCATTTTCTACGTAGTTTTCTATATTGTTCTTTGTGTTACGACAGGTTTTCAAAAGATGACTGAAATTATTTAAATGTATATTTTGATTTACTTTATAAAATTCCAATTGTTTCAGTGCAAAATTAATGTTATTGATAACCTATTCACGTATTTTTGTTAAGACTTTTACTAATACTTTTCAAATTGAAGTTCCCAACTGCTTAAAACCCACCCTTTTTAATAACTTCATTCATTGGATGATTCTTTTTACAGTTTATCAACCCTTTGCAGTTTATTTAAAGCCATAAAATATTTTTAGATTGTAAGAATATTTTTCTGTAGAAAATAATGTTTTAATGATACAAGCCTTACTAATTAACACATAGTTTTGCGGAAGAGGTTGATTCATACCTTTTCCAGTGATATTTACTTGTAAGTAAATATAACGAACGGGAATTAAAACTCTGCTTTTATATTCCGTACCATTATATATTTAACCCTTCGCACATCTAAGCTTACAGCACCAAGTGGTCACCTATCTAGGTACTGACCAGGCTCAACGTTGCTTAACTTCGGGGATCGTACGAAAGACGTTGTTTTAACGTAATCTAGCATAAACCTATTTTTAATATGTAGCATTCGCTGGAGGATTTCTTTTTTCTTTTTTAAGTTCTCTCCCTTTGATTAATAAAATCTGCTACTTCGGTTTTGCAACAGTGACCAGACTTTTTTAAAGGCATTTTAAAATTTATTTTTGGGATGGCTAGAGAACTTCAGAGGTAAATACATTTTGTTTAAAATATGTTCTTATCTTTTTACAAACTAAGAATCTTTTGTCCAAAAATCTTGGGACCAGAAATGTTTTGGTTTTCAGATTTATTTTCGGATCTAGAAATAGAGTTTAATTTGGACATAGCATCGATAAGATAGGGCAGCTTGGGAATGGAACCCAAACAAAGACGATGTCCCTTTACATTTCATAACACTGCTTATACGTATACACTGAAGTTAGTTTTATAAAAGGTAATGTCAGTAGTCATGGAATGTTCACATGGATTTTTAAATGGGGAAATTAAGATTTCACATAAAAATAATGTTTTGTATGTGTACGTGTACAAAAAAGAAAAAAAACATTATAGATAATTATAAAAATATATAAATGCAGGACCGTTTGACATTTTGAATAATATCTTTACTGAGCACGAAACACATGATTAGTAAACCACGAATGAATGTGTTGCTATTACAATCGCTAATAAGAAATTGGTTGCTACGTAGCTGGGCTGGCAAACCCCAGCCCAGGGCAGATGAGGTCAATTACAACAGCTACACATCACTTGGAAACATTACCAGTGCTTTTGGAATTTTTCCATTTGTGGCAAGTTATGCCAGCATCTGAAAAAGCATTCGGATTTGGAGGTTTTTAGATTTTGGAATTTCGGATAAAGAATAATCAACCTGTATTAAAATCTGTTGTTTGGTTTCATTAAAAATAACAAAAATAAAAACTTAGTGTAATTTTGCACCACTTCATTAATAATGTCAACGTGGCAATTTTTGTCCACACAAGGTAAAACCTTTGCCTTCACACAGGTATCAACGATATATAGAACGCCGCACACACACATTTGCCAGCTGATTTACAGTAATGTCTGAAATCACATTAGTTATTTTAGCTTTCAAATCTTCTAATGAGCTAGGTTTGGTTGCATATTTTCCCATGTTCCATAAAAAAATCTAATGGTGTCAAATCTGGCGAACGTGAAGGCCAATAAAATGGTCCACCCGTTCCGATCAATCTGCTAGGAAATTCCTGATTTAGAAACTGTCTAACACGCAGAGCAAAGTGACAAAGAGCTCCATCTTGTTAATTTATAAGATTTTTACAGATTATTTCTATCACAAATGCAAATAAAATTCTAAATATTTTGAAGTGCACACGAACTTTATGGACAACCTGAGACAAAGCAGAAAATACGTCGTGATTTTTGATTGCCTCTCTTATCTTCAAAATTCCCAACTGATTTCCTTCAGACAAAGTTTTTTTGTTTTTCATTCCGAGCTGAAGAAATCGAACCCAAAACACATCGTGTTGGTGAAATCCGCCATTTACAAACTTTTACAGTTTGTCTTATCTCCATATTTTTTACCAGATGCTATTATACATCCCCTCACTCACACACACACACACACACACACACACACACACACACACACACACACACACACATATATATATATATTGGTACTGTAAAAAGGTAAATATTATCATTTAAATTCTAATTATTTGCCAAGTTTACGTTAACAGAGTTAAGGATTTCGGAAATAGTTTTTTTTTTTACTTCTCTTCATTTTTTTGTTTTTATATCTGAGAATATTTAATAATCCAATAAATGCAGAAATTTATCTTATTTCACTGATCAAATATACCATTTAACGCTGATCGAAGCGTTACATATCACATATTTGAACATTCCACAACCTGGAACAGAAACGAAACCTTTCATATGAGTTCAGACATTAAATTAATCTTTTCCTCACTTTATATAAAAAAAAAATAATTTCCGATATGTTCGCTATTTTATTTCTATCTTTTTCCTCAACTTTGAAGCGAGTTAGCAAAGAAAGTAATTATAATTTCGTTCTCACCACACCTGTATTGACCAGGGAAATACAGATCTACACACACACACACACACACACATATTAATAATAAGAGAAGTGGCAAATGTTTTTTTATGAAATATATAGTATTCTATTTTTTCATAAAAATAAACCATAAAGAATAAAAATTTAAAAAAAGATGCAATATATTTTATAAAGTTTCTTTGCAGTTTCTCTTTTCATCCCAAAAATACGCTTTTCTTTCGTTGTAACCACAGTAACATCATATATATATATATATATATATATATATATATGTGTGTGTGTGTGTGTGTGTGTGTGTGTGTGTGTGTGTGTGATGGGGGCAACAATCTTTCATTTAAACATGTTTCGTTAAAAACGACCGACAAGGAACATTTTATTAAAGATTTTAAAATGTTTTCCAGTAATCTTACAAGTTTACTTTTTGCTGGAGATAAGCAATGTAGAAATGTTCCATAAATTTTGACTTTCCAAAAGCTTTTAGCCTCTTCACAGGCCATTTTCAAGGATGTTATTTTTCCAGTGTTGTTATGTTATGTTTTTCTGTAATGTATCTTTTTTTGTTTTGTTTTAGTGTTTTTTGAAAAAGGTAGTTTTTTTAAAGATGTCACGTGATGCGCGAGGGTTGGGCATCGTGTGAGCGTCTGCTAATATTTTTTTTTTAAACTTTAAAAACTCAATCCCACTGATAAATAATGTAAGGTTGATGGTAGAAGAAAACTGTTTAATATATAGTGTCTGTTTTATAGCGAGGTGCCTTTGATATTGTGATTTAAATAGTATTTTTGTATTTTTAACCAAAATTTTTCTTAAGTTTTCTTGTGAGTTATGGGTTAATGTTTTTATTGCACTATTATTACTAGATATGTGGCATGTAAGATGTCTACCCAGGAAAGTGGTAGTATAGCCAATATAGGTAATTGATTTATAACAAGAAACACAATTTTGTACAAGGCATTGAAATTTATACACTACATTAGTCATCGCTAGTTTAGATTTGATAGTATTATTATTATTATTATTATTACAAACAACAAGGTTTGTTCTCTTCCATTTTCTATAATATATTATAAATTTTACATAATTTTGAGGAATTACAGTAGAAATATGTTGTTTAATAATTTTTCGTATGGAAATTCGTTGTGTTTATAATTAATGTGCATTTGGCTGTCATAAAATATGTTTATGTTTTCTTGTGCGTTATTTTTAATGCTAGTATCGTGTATTTTTGTAAGAATAATTTTATTTGTTTATTAATGTTGTAATTTGGAAAATTATTGTTGACTAGTGTTTATTTTATGTGTTTTAGTTCACTCAAAAATATTTTTTGAGGGGAGAAACTTTTATTTGCTCTATTTAAGAAGTTCTTTTTATATCTTTCTGGGAATTGGCTATTATAACTAAAATGGCGAGAGTTCTTACTGGTGGGTTTTTTATAGAGATAAGTGATACATTCCTTGTTTTACGCTCTATATTGAAGTCAAGAACGGGATTTTGTGATTGCCCATGAGTTCATAAGTAAATTTCAGCTAGGGGTTATTTTCAAAATTTAATTTTAGGTTTAGAATTTCCTCCATATTTTTCATCAAAACAAAAATGTCGTCGACGTACCTTGTGTAAATCTCCGGTTTATCGATCGTTTTAAACACTTTGTTTTCGATATGCGACATGTAAAAATTCAAGAAAGTAGGACCTAATGGGTTTTCCCAAGCTGACACTTGTTAGCTTGTATGTAGATGTTACCATTATGGTCCGAAAATGGAATTTGTGTGGTGCAAGCGGTAAGTAGTTTCCGAACAATTGCTGGTTGAATATTTGGTGGAGTGATAGATGGGTGTTTTTAAACGCAGTCGCTAATTATATTCAATGTTTCTTCAATTGGGACGTTAGTGAAAAGGGTTTCAACATCCATCGAAGCTAGAATGTTACCTTCGGGATTAGTTCTTTTTAATATATGGAAGAATTCGTTAGTTGATGCGATACTGTAATTGTTAGGTATGTATAGAGAAATTATATGATTTAAGGTTTTAGATTGTTACTATGCTGGTGTTGGTATTTGTTATATGATGGGTCTCAGAGGAAAACCTGGTTTATGGGTTTTTATCGCCCAAGCGTGTATCACGTATGACACTTAACTGACTGACATTACCATAAAGATATCCCGGTTGGTAATCACCGACATTTTTTTTTTTATTTTTAAACTACTAACGCCCGCATTGTTCCCTATTATTAATTTATTTGCGTACTTTTTATGAATCAGTGGAAGTTTCTCTTAATTTAATAACTTTTGTTAGGTTATCTATGATAGATTGTAATTTTGGTTGTAATCTTGTCGGTTGAGAACTACGTAATTTTTAGTTTTGTTAGCATGTCTAATGTTGATAGTGGTGTTGTTCTGTAAATATTTTGCAGCTAATTTTAGTTTGTTTGTAAGCATATCATTATGTTTGTTGTGTGAGAACGTTTTTTAAAACCTTCAGCTTTTAAAAGATTTTTCAGATTTGGATTCTGTAATTAAATTTTCTGTTGTTTACTGCTGAATATATTGGTAGAATATTTGGATTTAACTTCTTTTAATTGTGCCATATCGAGACTGGAGATGGCAACTCGGGCCGTTATTCAAGAATTATATCAGGTAATAGATTTTTTTCTTTATATAGCTTGCAAAGATGTTTAGTAATACTGTGTTTTTGTTTTGGTTCTAACGTGCTACTGATGTAGTCTAGATAACGTTTGGTAGTTATTAATTCTGTCGTACTCATTGTATTTTGAAGAATATTCTTGTGTCTTTGAATTTCTGTTTTAACACTGCGAATCTTTTCTTTGCATATTTTCGCTTGCCATTCCATGAGATTTCTCTGGAATGTGCTGGTGTTGTGTTCCTTGCTGGCTGCCGGTTTGTGTAGTTTATCTTTCATTTAAAACTATTTCGTTAAAAACGACCAACGAGGGAGATCTCATTAATTTTTTATATGATTCTTACAGTATTCTTACATGTTTCCTTTTTCCTGGAGATAAGGAATATAAAAATGTTCCATAATTTTCCACTTTCCAAGCGCTTTCAGCCTCTTCACAGGCCATTTTCAAGGATGTTATTTTCCGGTGTTTTATGTTCTCATGTTTGACAGTAATATATTTTTTCTGTTTTTAGTGTTTATTCTCATCTCCATCAAAAAGGAAACATGTGAGAATACTCGAAAAATCTTACCAAATATTAATAAAATCTCTCTCTCCGGTTGTTTTTAACGATATATATATACTTCTACTTCTACTAATACTACTAGTAATAAAAATATGCTTGAAATATATCAGAGTATTTTACTTACTGGAAATAGTAAATTTAATTATTTAGCTTTCAATTATAACTAAAATAAATTTTCAAGAATCTTTTTTATTTTTCAAAATTCAATTTAATAGTTAGCTATCAAAAATGAGTGGAGGTAGCTAAAAAAAACTTTCTTGAAGTTTTTCTTTTAGCTTTAATTGAAAGCTAAATGATTAAATTTACTATTTCTAGTAAACAAAATACACTGGTGTATTTCAAATAGAAATAACATTGATTGGAATCTCAACTTTTTAAAGTATTCAAAAGTTATCATATTTTTTCATCCATTTTGACAGATTGTCAAGTTAATTCTCGGTTTTAAAAACCTTGAAAAAATAGAATATACATTATGTGACACGTTATTTTTAGAAAGTTAGAAAGTTTAAAGTTAAATTAATCGGATTTGAAAAAATAATTCTTAATTACGGAGGCCATAGCTTTCTGACTTGGTAAGTGATTGATGACAGTTAGATATGGTGATAAGCTAAGTCTGGTTGACTAGAATTGACATAATTGCTTAAATGTTTTTACTGTAAGGGAAGAAACCATGAAACACGTGACCTTTTCATATTAAACACAAAATACCATACTTAAAAAATATTTCTCTACAAAAAAATAAAAAGAATTAAATATATTTTAAATTTCGTTTGGCTCGATGATTTGTATTAAGATTTTCAATTTTTAATTAGTAAATATAATCTTAACTTATTCACTTTAACACCTAAATGTAACAAGGCTTTGTAGAATTTTTTGAAAATTTGAAACTTTATAAATTATTATAATTAAAAAGAAAAAGTGAAAGCAATTATTGTAAAAAGTCATTATTCATCAGGGTAAGAAGTAATTTGTGGTGTTCTGTTCTTTCACTATATATATATATATATATATATATATATATATATATATATACAGAAATTTGCGAAACTAGCATTAGCTGACAGTTTTCATTTGTTTAACATTAATAATGATGTTAAACAAATAAAAATTAAAATATGTCGGTTACTATTTTAATGCATTTGTGAACAAGTCCTGAAAGTTTCATTAAAATCCAACTATTATTTGATTTTTGTCAGAATTTTCAAATTAATATATTTTTCACAGGGGAAAAATAGTTTCGTAATATTACAGAAAACATAGTAAACCCTGGTAACAATTTGGTCACCCGCTAACGAAAAAAATGAAAAACATTTTACTAAAATTTTGAACCTGTTAGTAAGGATTATAAATTAAAAAATAATAATTTAAAAATTCTTGGCTCTTTCCTCTTAATGGCATAAACATTTTGACAGAAAAACCTTGTTTTTATTAAGTTTGGGGCCGTTTTTCTTTTCATACCATGATGTTTTATTTTGCTTGTTTTATTGTTTTCAGTGAATTAGGAGAGGTACCTAATCTAAATAATTTGTCCTTTTAAAAATATATATATTTAGTTCAATTTTTGCTTTAAATATTGATATATATTTTTTCGACACATCAATCTTTTGCAGATTACATAACACTAGAAAATATTATTGATTTTTTTCGATAATAATGGTTTACTGATACAACACTTACTAATTAACCCATAGCTGTGAGGAAGGAGAAGAGGTTGATTCATAGCTTTCCCAATGGTAATATCTATAAATTATATATATAAACACTCAATCACGACAAATGTGAATATAACAAACCCGACTGGGATTGGAACGCTGCCCTCTGATTTCCAATTATCTATTACATCACCCACACACCCAAGCATACAACACCTGGTATTTCTAAGCGGTCACTCTGATCAGGCTTGATGTTCCTTAACTTTGCTGATCGCAAGCGAGTCAAACAGAGAAGGAGACATAAAAGCTGATTTCTAATAGTCGCACTGTTTCTCTTATCCAGATGTTGGCCCTCTCAATCCAAATGCCCATTTCATTTTCTTTCAATTTATGTGCATGTACGTTTGCAGATGGTTAACTGCTTTTTAATGCTGTTTAGTGTGTTTAGTTTGCTGTAGTGTCTGCAGCTGACTAATTGCTTTTTATTGTATTGACTTCATCTTAGCGCGCTTAAGTGGATATATGCTTAATTGATTTATAGTGAGTTGCCCTCTTTTTATAATTCTGTGTTGACCTCTTTTTACTCTGTTGGATTAGCCGTTTTCTTACCATGTTAATATATGTGACCGTTTAAAAAATAGGGCATGGTTAGGAGTTTGTGTTCTTGGGTGTAAAATTAGCAATAATTTTCTTTCAAATCTCAAGTAAAATATTAAAAAAGAAAAGTGAGATAATGGGGAAATGTGGGCATTCGAAGAAATATCTACTTTGCTACTTAAATTCCAACAAACAAATATATACAACACAAAACGCAAACAAAACTATCACATATAAATATAAATATATAAACACTCTATCAAGACTAAAATAACAAAAAACAGAAGACAAAGAAATAATGTAACAATCACCAAATGGGAAAAAAATCACACACCAAACCCACATATATAAATACACACAAAAATGCAAACATATAACCATGGACCAACTTTTTTTTAAGCGGTCACATATATCAGCTCTGTAAAAACCGTCTGAATAATTACTCGTATAAAAATGTATTAAATTACACCAACTCTATATAAATAAGGAAAAAAACGGGATACACCAGCAGAGGAAACAAAGGCCCTGAATAGTGAAAACATCACAATAATGTCTTTACGAAACTTCGAAGTTGGCATAATTCTGCTTCGATAAGTTACATACTTCGCCACATAAACACTATAAAACATTCTCTATTTCTATAACGAGCAATCTATGAGAAAAAGCCTTTTGTATTTATTTCTGAGATGAGTAATTTTCAATAGTCTTGGAATTATTTCGAGTATTTTTTTCTCATTTTGGTTGATATAGCTGTTATAATAGAAAGAGCGTTTCGACCAAGTACCCTCTGGTCATCATCAGGTGTCCATAGATTGGCTGACGGGGATTATTGCGAAATATCCTGTGAAATCAATTATTGTTCTTTCAGGTTGGAATTTGGTTCGTCACTATCAAGTCTAAGGATCGAACCCAAGATGATACTAAAACATGTATAACCAGCTTCTATATCCACTACGCCACCGTTCCGAAGAATTTTAGTGGTGTATTTTTGGAGCCTTTTATATTCAGTGTCAGATGGATTTTGACAACTGGATTATGTTAGTGGGTTCGTGCCACTTTTCATAATTTGTATTTATTTCTGAGATGAGTAATTTTCAATCATCTTGGAATTATTTCGAACTTTTGTTCTCATGTCATAAGTTCGATCATTTGTTCTCATATCATGAGTTCGATCCTTGGATTTGATAGTGACGAACCAAATTCTAACATACAAGAACAATAATTGATTTCACAGAATATTTAGCAATAATCAACGAGGTAATCCTCATCAGCCAATCTATGAACACCTGATGATGACCAGAGGGTACTTGGTCGAAACGTTGTGTCTGTTATAACACCTATATCAACCAAGATGAGAACAAAAGTTCGAAATAATTCAAAGATTATTGAAAAAAAACTTTTTTTTCAAAAAATTCCTTTCTATCAGTAAACTACTGACAACACAGCCATTTTGACATTAAGCATCACCACAATTTAACAATATTTATATATATGGATATCAATAAATATGCTTATGCACGTAATTACACGTACATATATAAATAACATTCTGGTGTAAATAAAACAGCGCTGAATGAAATATTAAGTATATATATCTAGGTAAATATACATTTTATCCTACGTCTATAGTATGACACGGTAAAATTGCTAAATTAGGGTTAAACAAAAGAAGTAAATTGATGATCACTTGCAAACATAGAAATATGTAAGTATCTGCTCAAATACGTGAACACGAATTAACGTAGATTCTTATTTTGGAAAAATATCTAATTTCTGGCATTATCCGAAACTGAAACTCCCATACACCGGAGAGATGCCGTCATTAGATCTGACGTGTCTTACCACTCGACCACAGACGATTTCATCGTAATGATGGCATCTTCCCAGTGTTTTGGTATTGCAGGTTCGAATCCTGCTGGAAGAAAGATTTCTAGAATATTTAGGTCAGTGGATATTAAAAATGTCATGTTTAATTGTTTAAAAAAGCAAACTATTACCTCGTATATGAGTATTCATTAAAAATAATGTTCAAAACACATAAATTTATATATATATATATATATATATATATATATATATATATATATATATATATATATATGTATGTATATAATCCAGTTTCAGAACTAAAAATATTTCTAAAAAATGAGTAAAGAAAATTATTACTCAATAATTAAGGAAAAATTCTATAAATACAATTCATTGATTATGTAAGGCTTCGGAAATTAAACGGCTTTTCACCGAAAAATTAGTTGTGACATTTTTTTATCGAACAAGAATTTGATGTGTGTTGAAATCTTCACAGAATCTAATATTGTTGAAGTCATCGTTATCATTTCTGTTGTGATTTTTAAACTCTACATTATATTCAATTTGGCATACCAATCGATGGAAAACTGAATAAGCTGATTTATTTAGAAATATAATTTAGACAAAAATTCCAGTTCGCGGTTTATTAATTTCTTTAATTTAATTTTATTTTATAGGACTGCATGGGAAACAATATTTTTTTAAGAAAAGATTTTTCTTTTTCTATTTTTGACAGCGAAGAATAAATTCTTAGGATTTCTTACGCTTGAGCATGCAACATACAACTAACTAGTCATGCGTAAATATTTCTTTCTGGATTCAAATTTTTAAGCATTTGGCTTGGTGGTTTCTTTATAGTTCTTGCAAACTCGGAGCGAATTGGAAACGCAGAGCAAATTATAAACTGAATTCTTGTATATAAAAATTAGTATTTGCAATGTTACGAAAAGTAGTCAAAACCAAGATGTTTTCACTCAAAAACATTTGATTTCAACTAGCTTAGGCAGTTTACGTAAAATTATATTAAATAAAAATTAACAGTATACTTGTAACCCCTTATAAATGGGCATTTATTTTCAAAATTTGATTTCAATCGGTCAATGAATAGTTATTTTAAAGGGTGTTAGTGCGGACGGACATACTAACAGAAGTCACAGAATTTTATATATAGATTCAGTTTGCTCCATTTTTACATGAATTCTCTTATTATGACTATTACGTAATATCAGTCTTCTTAAATGGTAGTGAATACTAAATAATATTCTTGCAGATGAAGAAGAGACTTGAAGAAACAGAAATGTGGTTCTACAGAAGGATGCTGAGAATACCATAGCCGAACATGAGAGCGACGACGAAACTTGAAAGAAAATGGAAACAAAAAGAACACTCCATCTTGGTGCCAAGAACAGACAGCTGAAATTGAAGTCTGAATTCACTGCAGCAGTAATCTGTTTCAAACAAGATCGGTTACTTCTATTCTGTGGCGCGACACTTACAACGCAGATATTAATTAAAACTTGAAAGAATAAAAATTGGTCGCATTGCAGATTGCACAAAAGAAAGAATACTATTCAAATACTGTGTGTTCAGTGAGTCTCTTTGAACATTTATTTAAATTGTTGACTTTATGTTTCGTCAACATTTTAAATCAAAAACCAACGAGAGGCGTTTATTAAATGAAAATAAACACTCGCTCAATTTTCGGTCGATAGCAAATTAAGAAAACTTTATTTTTAAAGGTGAATTAAATCAAAGAAGTGTTTTGGTGACAATGCTTAAAATTTTAATCAGACGACTAACTACATATTTGCCACAAATTAATTTTCTGAACAATTTACACTCTTTAAACATTTTAAAGCGAAGCCATTTGAAAATTAACTACAAACAAAATCATTAAAATATCATAAAGGATAAAATTAATCTTTCATTACTGATTGAGAAAAATAAATGTATTTTTATTATTACATTGTTTAGTGGCAGAAAGATACAAATTTCAATTTTCAGAAAAAAACAAAATGAATAAAAGAAGCCGAAACGTCATCATTCCTAAATGTAGGTGAAGGTAAAGGGATTTGTCAAATGAGTCACACCTGTGAACCAATCAGAAACTAAGCGACAATTCTGAAATGAAATCCTTTGTCTTGGAAAAGTGTATAAACACAAAGACAACCAGACAAAAAAAAAAAAAAAAAAAAAAAAGAACGAGAGTGTCGATGAAATAATTTTACACTTTTACCATGCTTCTGGGCCTTCCACACAAGGAACAAATCTTCACTGCTTAGCCGCTTCACAAACAACATATGTCTCCTATTGCCATATTCCTCCCATATATTATTTTACTTAAACCCTTAAACACTGATGGGGACGGGGTTTCTCTGCACCAGCTTGTTTGGTACGTGCAAATTATTGACCATGAAGAGGCATACTTTTGCTTTTCTTAAAGTCCCTTGCCACAGGATTATGGTTTACTTACACTTCTTTATCCATATGGAATTCCATTTTGAATGTATTGGCTCCATTTATCTCTGAATATATATTATTATTATTATTGAATAAATGTGCTAAAGCTACAGTTTTACGTGGATCAATATAAGAAACATCCTCAATTAGCTTAGACCCTGCTGTAACAATAAAAGAATTGAAACCAGAAGAAGCTTATAAATACCTAGGTGTAAATGAGAGTGAAAACATTCACCATAAAAAAAATGAAAGAAATAGTGCGTAAAGAGTACTATAGAAGGCTTCGAATGATATTAAAAACTGAATTAAATTCACAGAACAGAGTTATGGCCATTAATAGCCTTGCAATCCCAGTTGTTCAATATAGCTTTAACATCTTAAACTGGACTCTAAACGACATCAGGCGAATGGATGCTAAAACAAGAAAGCTTCTTTCTAAGCATAAGATGCATCATCCAAAGGCTGATGTAGACCGTCTATACATATCCCGTAAAGAAGGTGGAAGAGGTCTTATTCAGCTGGAATTGTCATACAAGACAACAACTATTGGCTTACTAACATACATAGAAACAACAAAAGATTGGATGATACAATTAGTAAGGCAACATGAAGAAAGAAAGAAAAAATATTCAATAATAAAAGAAGGCAGTAAATACAAACAAGATTTACAGTTAGTAGATTCTGTAGAAAAGCAAAACAGAAGCCAAGAACCAACTATTGCGGCAAAAAATATGAAAATGAAAGCCAAAGATAAAGCTCTTGAACAGATGAAACAGCGCTGGCAAGACAAACCTCTGCATGGCCAATATCCAGAACGTGCCAATAAATCCAATGTTGACAAAGTTAATACTCATCGATGGTTACGTGCATCTGGATTAAAGTCTGAAACTGAAGGCTTTATTCTTGCAGCACAAGACCAAAGTCTTTTCACTAGAAACTTCCAGGCAAATATTATGCATAATAATATGAATCCAAAATGCAGGTTTTGTGATAAACACCAAGAAACAATAGACCACCTAATCTCAGGCTGTTCTGTGCTTGCTCCAAATGAATATAAAAATCGCCACGATATAGTTGGGCAATATTTACATTGGGCAATGTGCAAACATTATGGAAAAGCTGTAAACAAACACTGGTATGAACATCACCCAGCACCGGTTACAGAAATAGAAGATGTAACCATTCTATGGGATTACACCATCTACACAGACAGAAAAATTGAAGCAAACAGGCCAGACATTATTGTTAAAAACCAGAAGGAGAAAACTTGTCTATTAATTGATATGGCTTGTCCAGCGGATTGTAACATAGCAATCAAGGAATTTGAAAAACTGTCAAAATATAAAGACCTGGAAATTGAAATAGAAAAAATGTGGAAATTGAAAACAAGAGTTGTGCCAGTGATAGTAGGTGCACTTGGAATGATAAAAAATGGAACAAAACAACACATTAAAAGAATCCCTGGAAACCCCAGCTTAAGAGATATACAAAAAATTGTCTTATTAAGTACAGCCCACACACTAAGGAAAACTTTATCTATGTAATGCTAGGGATGATAGGGAAGATAGAAAAACATGAAATGGAGTCATAACAACACGCAACTACCTGCCTTAGGTCTCCCCGCAGACTTGGTTGGTAGTGAGACCAAAGCAGAAATCGAAATATGATGAAAAAATGACATAATAATAATAATAAAGAAATTAGGAAGACGAATATAACGATTGACATTGCATTTAAATTTTTGAAGATCAAAGTTTACTGGGAGGCGAGAAGCCGGAAGAAAGTTCTATAAGCATAAAGAAATTGTTAGCATAGAACTTACGATTACATCAAGTCATTTCAACTGCAAATGTTGGGACCTTGCCACCAATCTAGCACTGTGCTTAAATTCATAAAATCTAGGTATCATTGAGGAAAGGAATATTTATTTTGCGTAATGCAAAAATGTACCACAAGACTAAAAGGTGAAGTCACTGAATCCAACCAACTAGGTGAATGAAAATGTTGGTTGCATCCACTGAGACTCCTCAAAGAGTGGTGAGTTTAATATCTGGATTCAACAACGATGTACAAAAAACTTAAATAGTTGAGTTAAATGGAAATAACTGCGACATCTGGAAGTGACATGACTCGTGGAACGAGAACAGTGAGCGAAATAAAATGTTCAGTTCAAAATTCTAATCACCTGAAGAATGCCGGAGCGTACAACGGCCGAAACTTTGTGAATATGGTAAGAAAGATGAAGCTAACTGTCCGAACAAAGTAAATAATATAAATAACACATTTTTACTTACCATTCTTACTACGGCTACTATAATACCTCCAGATCTCCAGGTACACCTAAGTAGTCCCCATATGTACAATTTATTTGTGTGGCTGGTTAGGGAATAAAATAACAATATTTAAAAATGAAACCCCTATAATATTTACAAAGAATAAAATTTATATACAAGAAACTAAACGAAATAGTGTACTATAGAAGAACGTTCATCTTAAATATGACAATGAAAGTATTTATAGAAAAAACATGGAAAAGATACATTACGGCGGTGGGAAGTGGCTGAAGGTGAGATGCCACGGCCGGTCTAATAACATTGCAGATTCTTCTTTAGATTTCATCAAGACTCTCTAAATATATAGCTGGAGCACCAGACCAGGTTTATATAAAAGCAATATAGAAATGACTTGTTAAAGATGGACACAGTATTCAATATTATCATCATAAATAGTCTGTAAGTTTACAGTGATTTATTAAATTTAGATACGACTCAATGCCAAGAGTGAGGATCGAAATCGCTATCCATTCATAATGGATAAGCTTATTAGTTTATATCTATTTGCCCTTTGAAGTCATGATCGGAATACAAACATTAAATATTATATGAATTTTGAAAGAAATCATGAGATTCTTGACAAAACATTCAAAGCATCAGGAATGTAATCGATCCTTACTCGCCGACGTAATATGTCTTCCCTCTGTTTGGTCTACAAACATTTTCATGCTAATTGTTTTGATGAGATTTTCTCCTTGGCAGCTTGACTTCATGAATTTAAGCGTGCTATTAAAGTAACAACTAGGGCTCATAATCTGACTGTTGAAATAACTCGATATAAATGTAACTTCTATTCTAACAGTTTCTTTTCTCGCACTTTTCAGCTGAAGAACTTCTTCCCCTTTTCTCGCTTCTCTCCCAAATAAAATCTGCAAAAAATTAAAATTAACACCAATCGCTATCTTTTATCTTATTGAACCTATTCTTTTATTATCCTTTCTCCTCACAAGCGTCTTCTTTTTCTCTTTAACTCTTATGAAGCCAGGTGCATACAAATGTGAACTCAACTGAACGATGAATTTAATGAATCACGTAACAAAATTCATCATCCTAATTCTGATGAACAGAGCGAGCAGCAGAATCAGACCGGAAATAGGACAAGAACATGGTGGTTCCGGCAAGTACACTGGAATAAAGAACGCGATATTTATGCTTAGAATGTTATCAGAAAGGGCAATAGAAATGCAAAAGAACGTGTACCTGCGTTACATCGGCTGCGCAAAGGCATTCGACAAAGTACGCCACAAAGACCTGATACAGACGCTCGGCAACCTTGAAATATTCGAGAAAGACCTTAGAGTAATCAAGAACTTCTACTGGCAACAAACTGTCTGCATATGAACAGGAAACGAGTTCAGTAGATACACAAAGACGGACAGAGGTGTAAGATAAGGATGTGCATTCTCACCAGATATATTCAACCTATAGAGCGAGACCATTCTGAGAGCTCTAGAAATCCTGTCAGGATCTGTCTATTGTGGCCGCAATCTGAACAATATAAGATACGCAAATGATACAATGCTGATAGCAGAAACAGGAGAGGAACTACCAGACACTCCTACAAGAAGTAGTTAAAGAAAGCGTAAAGAAAGAACTAGATATCAACTACAAGAAAACTGAATGTATGTTAATCAGTAAAAAGAAGAGCTCAAGATGACAACTAAAAGTTGGTGATATTAAATTCAAACAGGTGCAAACATTTAAATACCTGGGAAGTGTTCTTCTAACAGAGGACGGAAAATTCGATACAGTGATCCGGGGGCGTATTGGTATAGTCAAGTATGTATTTCAGGATCTGAGTGGAGTATTAAGAGATAGGAAAATTTCACTGGAAACAGAGAAGAGAGTACTGGATTGTTATTTGTTGTCTGTCCTTCAGTATGGCAGTGAATACCGGACAGTCTCATCAAAGTTGAAGGATGCAACCAAAATGTGGATGCTGAGGATACCATTGATGGAACACATAAACAATGACGTGGTTTTGGAGAGAAGAGACACAAAAAGGAAACTGACACTTAGAGTTAGCTGAAGTTTTTGGGACATGCAATGAGGAAGGAGGGCTTAGAGAACCTGGTGCTCACGGGACGGATAGAGGGGATGAGAGACAGAGAAAACAATGCATGATATACATGATGAACTTGAGCAGATGGGTGTTGGCGCGGGGATTGAATAGGATAACAGGGGAATAGACAGGGAAATGTGGGAAGTCATTATCACCTACGTTCCTAAGGGATACGGCACATAGAAGAAGAAGGAGAACCCCATGCGTCCTAGTGGCTTTATCGCCTTGTGGGTGAAGCAATTAAGGGAAAATGTTCATTTAATTTTAGCAATTTATCACAAGGAGAACTTAACAAGGGTTATTGATTAATTCATTTTTTACGGTTTGTCAACACAGGTTATTCAAAGCCAGAAATAGTATTAATTTGAAAAAAATTTTTTGGTGGTAATAGTTTATTGATACAAGTTTTACTAATTAATACCTTAGCCAAAGATATTTGCGGGTACATAACTCATTAAATCCCGGGCCTGACTAATAAAACAACAACTTTTAGGCAAAATTTGACTTTATTCATCAACATAGTCTCCTTCTAGTTTGATGCACTGATTCCAACGCTTCTCTAACAATTCGATGCCTTTTTTGTAGAAAGGTTTGTGTTTGGCCTCAAAATACGCCTCATTTTCCGATATCACTTCTTCATTGAAGCCAAATATCTTTCTCTGGGGCATGCTTTTGAGGTCTGCAAACAGCCTGTAGTCGCTGGGGGCCAGATCTGGAGAATAGGGTGGATGCAGAAGCAATTCAAAAGGTAATTCATTTAGTTTCGCAATCGTTGCGATCGAATCGTGACACGGTGTGTTGTCTTGGTAAAAGATAACTTTTTTCTTCTTCATTTGTGGCTTTTTTGGTGATTTCTTCCTTTCAATGCGCCAATAATGCTATATAATAGCAAGGTAATCTATGAACAAAGCACATTGCGCATCCTAAAATACAGAGGCCAAATCCTTCATTCTGATGTTAGAGTTTTTAGTCGCTTTGAACGGCTTTCATCTGCTGTTGTCCACTCCGCTGACTGCCGATCTAACTCCGGAGTGAAGTGAGGGAACCATGTTTCGTCTATTGTCATATATTTACGCAAAAACTTCTTCTTGCTGCGTTGAAACAGTTGCAAACAACTGTGAAAAAAACGCGGCACCCACTTTCAAATGTTTTCTCATTGACAAATATTTATTCATCCAAAATCGTGAATACGCTGCCTTCTGATATGTTCAACTCCTCTGCTATCTCACGCAATTTCAATTTACGATCGGCCAAAACGAGTTAGAAGATCTTTTGGTGTTTTCCATTTTGGGCGACCTGAGCGTTCATCGTCATTTGTATCTGTATGATCGCGTTTAAAGTCAGCATATAACCTCTTAACCGTTGTTTCCGACGGAGCAGAGTCTAAATAACAATTATCAAGATATTGCTTTACTTGAACTGTATTTTCCTCATCAGAAAGCAATGCTTTATCAACACACGAAATTTTTCCATTGTTTTGAAAACTTGGAACAGTAGTTTCACTTAAATAAATGTAATTTGTAAACCAATCATTCGATTGGGCCCAAATTTTGTCATGTGCCATTTGAAGATTAGTACTTCATAAAAATCATATGGATTTTTTCATTAGTGGCAACATCTATATGTCAGGACCGGGACTTATTGAGTGACGTGTTATAACGAATCCAACTGGAACTCGGTTCCTAATAATTGCAAGCCCTGATCACCACCCGCACATCTAAACTTACAGCTGACATTTCCAAAAAGAAGAATAGAAGAAAATAGAAAATAATTCTCATAAGAGTTGTAGTAGTGGTATAGTGGTGAAAAAAATCTCTTTTCTGATAAAACAATTCGTTATAAGAGAGTTCAAGGCGTTCCTGCATGTGACGCTAATGGGTTTCTAATGTTCACTTCATGTGACCACTTGTGGCGGGGAAACGCAATGGCCACTTAGCCGTCATGCTCCAGCCGTGTGTTTTACGTGGGTTAATTGACACAAAAACGTAAGCGAATCATCTTCAGTCACTTGTATTATTCGCAACAACGACCGGATACAGGCATTTAAATGATAACCGCATTCCGATCATGATCAGTAAGGTAACGTGGGTCTACTCTGTAATATTTAAAATAGAACATCCCAATTGAGACATTTTCAAGTTTCTAGTTGTGTTTCATTGTAGAGTTGTGGCTCAGTGATTATCGTCTCAAAACGAGAAATTGGAGAACAGAGTTTGAATTCTAGTCGAATTTGTTGCATTCACTTACGCGCAAATACTACTGGCAAAGATATTAATCCATCTCCCTCCAGTTATGGGTAAAATAGCAGGACAGATTGGATTCTATAACCTTGGTTGTGTAGCAGTCTACCTCAGAAAGTAATGGCAACCTACTGAGGGAAAATCTTCTGCCCAGTCAATCATGTCGCTTTCTATACATGATCGCTCAAGTGAATATCACGTATGGCATTTAACTGATTATGCATCATAATATTAATAACTGTAATAGTAACATTTATAAGGAAAACATTCGGCATTTGTTAACCGAATACGAGTAACACTTTTCTTCACTGCCATCGGAATGCGATCAAAGTGTAGTATCTGCATTCGGGCGAACAAACTACTTTTTATCTCTCAATTGTGTTTCTGTTGTTTTCAGGGCGTAACACTGTTGTGTCTATACCTTCGGACAGAGTGCAACTGAAAATATTATTGAAAGGTGTCCGGACTCGAGGAACAAGAACCTTCCCCCCATTGAACGGAAGAGGGGTGATCGATAGTAATACCGATGCTAACACAAGCGACGTTTACGGGGGCTCGGCTATTTTTGGACTTTACCCGGGGCACGCGCTTGTGTTATCCAAATAAAACTGATTTTGGGTCACATCCTACCAATGTGGTGGTGACAAGAAATTACACTCTGCCCTTGGGCGGATAACCAACATTTCATCTCTGAGTTGTGCCTCGGTCTTAAGCGACAGCGCAACTAAAAACATTATTGAGAGGTGTCACGGGAAACAGCTGCTCACGGTAGTCCCACCTTCATTGCAATAAAGAAAGAGGTGGGTAGTCATAACGAGACCAGCGTAATAATGGGGATAGGTTATTTTTGGACCTGACCTGGATGCACGCGCTCAGGTTCCTCACATTAAATTGATAGTGCGTCACATCCTTCCAGTGTGGGGTAACAAGAAAAAACTATCTACCTTCGGGTGGACACACTAGATTTTGTTCAACTGTTTTTTGTTTGTTTTTTTGTTTGTTTTTTTGTTTGTTTTTTGTTTTTTGTTTTTTCGGACAGAGAGCAACTCAGTTGTGTCATTGTCTTCCGACAGAGCCTAACGAAAAATATTGATGGTACCCAGTTCAGAACAGCCGACCGCGGCAGTACCGCCTCCCTCATTCCGATAAAGAGGAATAAACGGTCGTAATACCGAGCTCAGAGCAACCGATCACTGTGGGGGTGGGGTTACTTTTGAACTTGTTCCGAGTGCACATTATTGTGGACATTAAACTAACCTTGTGTCCCATCCCCGCTAGCGTGGAAGCACAAGTAAATACAATCTGCCTTTGGAAGGACAAACTACTTTTTATCTCTCAATTTGTATTTCTGTCTTTGGACTAGAACGCAACAAATAAATGAGGGGTGCATGGTGCCGGAAATTCCAGCACTGTACCGAAGAAGAAGAATCAGTGGAATATCGACGCCAGCAAGACGTTGATTGCAGGGACTGAATAACATTTGGCTTGGGTCCATTGGCAAGTCACTTTTACAAATTTTAGTTCTAACACACTTTTAATATTTTACCATATCCTGTCGCTGTGGAAGTACGAGTAAATACAATGTGTAGTATCCGTTCTACTCATCTCTGATAAAAATAACAATATTAGCTATTTCCTTATAAGATAACACTCGGCATTTAGTGTTACTTTTGTTTGAAAATTCTAAAGTGTTTTAAAACAACTTTTCAGAGTTGATTGGGTTACTCTATCTGAAAGTATTTCTAACCAGGTCCCAAGTATTTCTGCCAGGTTATTTGATAATTTTATCAAAACTTATCATTATATCGCGCATATTTGGCTGTGAGGCATGTGCCTGGTACACCATTATCAGACTGGATGTCATAATGGATATATTTGTGTTCTTATAGGTGTACTCCAGCGACACTTTGTTGGCCTGCTGTACGCTTGCTAATAATAATGTTCTTGAATAACAGCGTTCAGACTATGGTCATTGAGTTACATTGTACTGCAGACGAACAAGTACAAACAATCCAAGCAAACTTTAACTAAGTTTGACGCAGATTTTCTTAGATCTTCTCAAGTGGCAACATAAAATTCTATAACAGTAATGTCCCATCAGTATGTAACAGGATAAATGTCGCTAACTCAGTCTATACTCGTAGGCAAATCAACAGTAAATGATTTTACCTGTGTTTGAAAGGCAGTTTGTACATTTAGAAAGCCACAGAAAGTATTAAGAAACAGAAAAATTTCGTGAGAAACAAAGAAAAGAGCACTGAACTGTTACATGAAACCAATCCTCCTATATGGAAGTGATTAATGGACAATCTCCTCAATAAGGGAATAAAGGAGGAAGGAGGTGAACAGTTAAGAGATATGTGTTAATGGATGCCAGAACAGTGAAGGACCTTAGCCACGAGATAGGAACTTGTTGAGAGCCGGTATCGCTAATGATTTAAAAGGACGCGTCATCTAAAAGAAGAAGAAATAACGCTTAAAATTAATTTAATTTTACCGTTTAGTAAACATTTGGTCAAACACTTTAAGAGTTCAAGTCAATTCTAAGTAAAAAAAAATGTGTAAGGAATAAAAGAAAAAATTAAAAACGTAAAATTAAGCCAAAATTAAAATTAAAAGATTTACTAAAAAATATATGTTATATTGTATTCAAGAATTCTATAATTTTTGCGAGTTAAGTTATATTATTATATTGAAATGTCTGTCTTTTTATTTAAATAAAAAGCTATCAGTACGTTTCAGCATTCGACTGCTTCTAGTCAGGATTGAAACCCGACCGAACTGACATCCGCTGGTGTTCCTACCTACGAGCGCTCGACTTTAGCGTGTTATATACAATGTAAACAGACGCCAATGTTGAAATTCATTACTGAATGGTGGTT
Source organism: Ascarosepion bandense (assembly GCA_037127315.1). NCBI lineage: Eukaryota > Metazoa > Mollusca > Cephalopoda > Sepiida > Sepiidae > Ascarosepion > Ascarosepion bandense. Next base: position 5,251,390 of record JBBBDQ010000316.1, read on the forward strand.
TTCTAAGCGCCAGGCTAAATTTTCTAAGCAGCACTTAGATGTGACACAAGTTCGAAAGTATGAGGCACCCAGTGAGGATCGAACTCACTTGTAACAGGTTCTAACGAGACAAACTTGCTAACCATTACACCAGGCCGAGGTGCACACATTCATTACTGAATGGACGATATATATATATAGCACTTTAAACGATATTTTTGGTTGATATTTGTATTTGAGTAGGTGCTCCGTTTATTTATTTAACAATATAGTTTATTTAGTTTGGTCTACCTGGCGAAATGCTCAAGAATTTAATTAAAGAAAAATATTCAAGCTCTCTTATTATATAATTTTATTAGTAAGTTTTTTTTTTCATAAGATTTTCTAATATTCAGTCTGGGAGACGAAAATAAATAAATATACTATTTAATAAATAAACGAAGTGGCTACGAAATTTACAGTGATAAACAATCTGTCGCGTGAAAAAATCAATTCATTTTCTTATATATATATATATATGTGTGTGTGTGTGTGTGTGTGTGTGTGTGTGTGTGTGTGTGTGTGTGTGTGCATAAATTCTTTTCCGATAGAGTGTATCTGTTAAGGAACAAAATAAATAGAAAGACAAAAAATTCTCTCAGAGGGCGAAACGCGTCGGCTAACTTCTTGTGTTTTATTCATATATATACATGTGTGTGTGTGTGTGTGTGTGTGTGTGTGTGTGTGTGTGTGTGTGTGTGTGTGTGTTGTAGCGGATAGGAAATGAAGAATTAAAAACAAACTTCTTCTTCACTTTTACAAAAGTTCGCAATGACGCGTGAAATCCTGGTTTTTCCCAAATAGAAAACGGATTGACCATGTGCTTAAAGAAAAAGTCGCAACTGGATTTCACGAGTAGATCTTAAATTGGTTTTCTGACCAATGGGAGTGATTTGCAAGACCAAAAAGTCTTCGTGATCCAGTGCGAAAAATCTCAAGGACTATATAAATGATTTCGATCAGCTTCAGTGAGCCAGATGGAAGCAAGAGAGAGACATAACTAAAATGTAATGGGAGAAACTTCAACCACAACCCGGGACGTAAGGTCGCGTAGCAGTTTGTTCACTTTCTCCTTCTTTCATTTAAGTATTCATGGAGACGCGTATTAATCTCGATGCAGAACCAATTCGTTGATAATATAAATATAATAGACTCATCCACATGTAAAAAGAGATAAAAGTAGTAGAAATACTATTAATAAAAAAAAGAAAAGGTCAACACTCAGTAATATCCAATATGAACATGGCCTGACCGTGTGTGGAAAATAAAACGTTTCTCTATCTCTAAATACATACATAAAACAATCCATACATTCAGTAATAAACAAAAACGAAAAACAAAAAAACAAAAAACAAACAATATCCAAATGGCCAAGAGTAGTATAGCCGAAAGCGTTCGGGTATGCAGAACATTAGGACAAGTTCTACATAATTTATGTTCAGAAAAGAAGAAAATTATAAGAACACACAAATGGCAACAAAGATGAGGACAATAGTGTGAATAACGTAAATACTGTAAAAACTACCTCATCTCAGAAATATAGACAAATACCAAAGAAATATTAAATAAAAAAAACATGACCGTAGTAACATGGCAATCGTTCTTAATGAAACTTATATAAAAGAGGAATAGTTGCCCAAATTCTAATCTAAACGCGCACGCGCACACACACACACACACACATTTATATATATATATATATATATATATAGTAATATAGATACTTCCAAAAAATCGCTAAAAAACAGCATAATATGAATAAAAAAAGGCGCCAAACTTAATTTTCCATCAAAATGTTTGTATTATTATTAAGAGGAAAGATAAAATTAATTTAAAATTATTTTTAAAAAATTTTTGATTTCCTTCTAACATTTTCGAAATTTTGTCAGAAATTTTTGTTTTGATTTGAGTTAGCGGTTAAACAAACGTTACGACTGTTTTACAACGGAAAACGTAAAAACCACTTTTTTTCGGTGACAAACACATTAATTTAGAAATTCTCGAAAAAATCAAATAATTCTTGGATTTCAATGAAACTTTCAGTACTCATTCACAAATGAATGAAATTATTTTTGAAATTATTATTTTTAAAAAAATATGGTAGAAATACTTTTTAAACTGTTACCCTATCTCCACGTAAATCCATGAAATTTTAATAAATTTTAATTACTCCGTAAACTTTTTTTATTAGTTAAACGCAGGACTCATTGGGGAATATAAATTAAATTTAACAACACTATCCGTAAATCTGCTCCGAAGAGTAAAATAAAAATGCAATAAAACTCTGATATAATTTAATTTGATAAGGTTTTAATTACTGGAATAAATAATAAAAATTAAGGACATTATAGTATAAAGAAAAAAAATTCGATTACTAATAAAAGTTTTAAAAGATTATTTTCATTTTTTTATTATAATAATTCATAGTTTTAAAATATTTTAAAAATCTTTTAAAGAACTGTTGCCTTTATTTTTTTAGGTTAAGAATTGATAATTATATTGCCTATCGAAAATTGAAAAGTTTAACAAAAATCGTTTCGCACAAATATTTTAAAAATAATTTAAACTATTTTTTGTGCATTTGATTTTTTTTGTATGGTATTTTCTAAGTACAAATTAAAAGTTCAGAATTTCCTCTCTTACCCGAAAAGAAATGAGGACAATTTTGTTGCTTATGAACGCCCTACTTTTTTTTAATCTCTAATCAAGAATCTGTGAACACCATCTTGATTTACGACGTGTACAGGTCAAAAAGTTCAAATTTGTGATTAAGAAATAGTTTTCTTCTAAATTTCACGCTATAAATAAGTAATATTTGTGTAAATCAAGTTAATTTAACATAAAATTTGCTAATTTTCCAAAAATAATGTATCACAGATATATATTTTATTTTTACAAGATTTTTAAAACCGAGAATGAACTTTTGTTTACAAAATGTGTCGATCGCTCAAAAATGGCGGAAAATTCAAAAATTGAAAAAAATCTCAAACTTTATATTCCAATCAATATAATTTCTGTTTGAAATAAACCAGAGTATTTTGCTTACTGGAAATAGTAAATTTAATCATTTCGCTTTCAATTAAAACTAAAATAAAAGTTTCAAGAAGATGTTTTCATTTTTAAAAATTCAGTTAAAAAGTGACCATGCTGTTTTTCCGTGATTTACTAGAGGTACCTGTAGTAGTATCCTTAGTAATTTGTAAGGTTAATTCCAGAGGTGATATTAATCCAATGAGAACTCTATGTTAGAATTTAACGGAGTATTATAATGAAAATAAATTGGAGGAATTTATAAATCCATTGATAATAGGTTCATTTCTCGGAAATTCTACAAATATCCATTCCTCAGACCAAACGTTCTCACAAAAATGAATGGTTAAGATTTATCCAGACGAAAGGAATCATTGGGAGAAGAACAGTGGAAGAAGGAAAGCATTTTATCGATTAAAGAGGGGGTTAGATATACAGTTTCAATCATTAAACGCGGCTGTGTTTCTATCCCAGGCGATAAGATGATCTTGGACTGAGCTTTCAGTTGGCCATTCACGTCATTAAATTTAGAGCCGTATTTTCACTCGAAGAATTGAATTTTTAGATTTTTATATTAATTTCGACGGTAATAATAATATCTTTTTAATTTACTGTTACTATTACTAATGGATTTATAAAGTCGTCCAATTTATTTCCATATACATGCATACATACATACATACATACATACATACATATATATATATATATATATATATATATATATATATATATATGTGTGTGTGTGTGTGTGTGTGTATGTATGTATGTATATATATATATGTATAGATAGATAGATAGATAGATAGATATGGTTATAACTCTCTCTCTCTCTCTCTCTCTCTCTCTCTCTCTCTCTATCTATCTATCTATATATATATATGCTTATTGAACGTCCCTCTTTTTTTAAATACATTTACACTGTATGAGTGCATATATTTATAAATATTTTAAAATATTCATTTTTAAAGTCCTAATAAAAATTTATATTTGCCACACACTATTTAATTCCTTTTTTATTTTAGCATGACAAATATACGAAATGGATTAACTAAATATACGAAATGGATTAGCTCCGACTTATTTTGAATTTATTTGTTTAAACATCATTTTTAATTGATACTCGTATTTGAGTAGATACTTTGTTTTTATAATTAAACAATATATTAAACAGGTTCGAATTTTGCCAGAGGACGCTTATTTTCTTGACACGATTTCTCGATTATTCAGGATGGTAAATATAAATAAGTATACATTTTGATTATATAAAAACAAAACAATGAAACTGATTATCTGCTCAAATACGCGTGTCCATTAAAAATAATTTTTAAACAAATAAATTAAAAATATGTCGGAGTTTAACCTTTTTCTAAAAATTTCGTAAATAATTTGTCTTAGTTTACATTAGGATACGAAAACAGAGTAGAAATGAATATTACGAAAACTCGGGAAAATGTGTGTCTAAAGGTGTTATTTCGGTCACTGAGTGACTATAAGTCTTCTTGCCTTAGCGGTTACGACATATCAAATCAATTGATGAATTCCCTTACGGAAGTCTGGTTTGTATTTTGTTAGAGGACGCATTATTTGTTAGAGGACGCATTATTTGTTAGAGGACGCATTATTTGTTAGAGGACGCATTATTTGCTTACAAAATTTTTTCAGGCCAGTGCATATAAATAAATATTCTGCTTAACTATGAAACAAAAAAAAAAAAGAAGACAGTGTCTACCCAAATACGAGTATCCATTTTAAAATGAAGTTTATATATATATATATATATATATATATATATATATATATATATATATTGATTTAAACAGAATAGACGTCATAATATAACTAACACTTTAGGACCCTTTCGGCCAACAAAATATTAAAAGTGAACGTTGGCAAAATTTTAAATAATTATCAGGACACATTAATTTGACGTTATAGCAGGGATGGTTGAACACGATTAAAAACAAATGTTAATCAAAAAATAAATAATTAAAATGTAAGGCGGGTGTAAACATATATTCCACAACAGTAGTAAAAAAGAGGGGACTCACAAACCCTCTAATAAACGTAAGGATCGAATGAAGTGTTCCTTTCGTCTGCACAAACTGGGCCTGTGTATTTTAAGTACACAGCCTCAAGAACTCGTAGATAATATGATATGATGATCTAGCACTGTGCAAAATAGAGAACCATGTGTCTTCATATTGATTGACACTGTCTTGTTTGTCGAGCAGATGTTGACCAATGGTAGAGCGTAAAAAAATAGGTCACATAATGACTTGTTTAGAAATGGAAAATATTCAAAAGTTCTACAATATAATTGTATTGAACACATTGTAATACAAATGTGCACTGTCGTGACCAAAAACTAAGTATTAAACAATCAATGCATACATGCATACACACACACACACACACATATATATATATATATATATATATATATATATATATATATATATATATGCGTGTGCGTGCGTATGTGTGTGCGTCCTTGCGTGTGTGTGCGTGCGTGTGTGAACATGAACATAATATTCAGAAATTTTCTTACTAACAATTCACTATTTGTTCACTCTACTAGCCTCTCAAGGTAGCGGTTTACTGATTGCGGTTCGCGCAAAGAAGTGAAGAGAGTGCAGTCTTAGAGGATATGTAGGAACGATAACGGTTAACTATTGATTAAAGAGGTTGTAAGGCTGCAAATTACCATTATTTTCCATTGGATAAGATAATTTCACGAGGTTCACGTGACGCTCGGTGAGTGATGTCACTTTTTTCTTTTTTTTTTTTTTGTTAAATGAATCTCAGTTGTTATGTAGACAGCAGAGAAGCAAGACATGACTTTCCACGGCAACTAGGAATAATATGGTCTCACCATGAACATAAAGGGCACCACCAGACTGGCCGTTTACCTTCGAGAAATATTACAAGTAAGACCCGCTCGATTTTTCATTCATTTAACACTGCTTGTTGTATTAATATATTATAATATCCCTTAAGGGAAAATTAGTGACAAGTGTGTCTCGTATAGTTATATATAACTTCTTGGACATAACAATATATCATTTTTTTTGGAAACATGTATACTTGTCATTCTTTTCTTTCAGCTATCCTATTCTGTCAGTGATATGAAGGTGTTAGTATATCATGGATATACTAATTCCTAGAATGTGAAGATGTAAAGACACCCAAAAGATTTTCCTAGCACCCCACCCATTATGGTTAAGATTGTAACATCTCAGAAGTTTGTTCAATGAAGCAGAGATTTCTGAGGGAAAAAACTACCCGAATAGGATATATAAGATATATAGGCACTATACACAGAAGCACAACTAACTTGTTATCTGCTTTGAAAGATATTATTTTAATCATTTTACTCCAAGTAACGCGATAATGTCACCAGTACATGTGTGGGAGCGGAATTACAGGGAGTGAAAGATAGCGAAAAGACTGTCTATAGGGAGGATTGAGGAAAGCACAGAAAATGAACGGAATTCAAGATAACAGAAGATGTTGATTGATGATGCATTTAAATTTTTGAAGATTGTAGTTACCAGGGAAGCAAGTAAACGGAAGGGAGCTCCACAGGCGGAACGTGCGAGGAAAGAAACTGTTGAACTAGAGGTGCTGGTGCATCTATGTATTTCAACAGTAAAAAGGTGAGACGATTTAATTCATGTGGTTGGGGCTCCAGTGAATGAAGTTCGTCAGAACAGTTAATATGAAAATATCTATAGAAAAAGACAGAGGGAAGCCACGTCACGTTGGTGAGAAAGTAAAAGAAAAAGAGATGCCAAGTCAGGATCGATTACATTATAGATCATTCAGTGACGCCACTAGACTTTCCATTAAATTGCTCTACTTTAAATAAGAAAGTTTGATTGATTCTTTTTCTACGGCTTATTAACCCATCGCAGGTTAATAATTTAATGCCAAAAATCATTTTTAGACTGTAAGAATATTTTGGCGTAATAATGGTTTATTGATACAAATCTTACTAATTAACTCAGAGCTGGTATGAGGGGGTGGCGAAGTAGAGGCTGATTCTTATCTTTTCCAATGTTATTTGTGCGTAAGTGAATATAACGAACCCAACCGGAATTAGAACTCGGCTTGCCGATTAGCAATTCCAATCCATTATCATTATATTATACACACATCCAAGCTTACGGTAGCGATTCCCCATCTAGGTACTGACCAGGCTTGACGTTGCTTAACTTCAGTGATCGTATGGGAGTCTGTGTTTCAACGTGGTGGAAAAAGAAAGAAATGAAAAAAGAAAGAGTTGAAGATAAATGGGTGAAATCTACATGTAAAAAATGAAAGGAATAAAAATGAATTTTTTATTTTTACTAATATTTGCCTCATATAAGGCTTAAGGGCCACTTAAGGTAGGGGGTTATTTTGTGGAATTGTATCAGCATAAGAAAGGGCAAAATAACTGGAAAGAAAAAACAGCTAATTCTAGACTTCGGAGGTCAAGATTAAATTAGCAAATAAAATTCCAACCGGAGACATTAGGAGTATAGAACCGAAGTAGACTTTAAAAGGCACCTGAAACACAATCCTCAGCAGGAGAAAAGGAAGAACCTCTACTCCTGTTCAAAAGAATGGAGAGGAGTGTGAACCGGGCGATAGGCGAATTTATCTATTCTTAAAAATGATTGGAGAAAAAGAGATAATCAAGTGAACATATCAGAAAGAAATTAATACGCAGGATAGAAAGACAGAATGTTAATAATAATAATAATAATAATAATAATAATAATAATAATAATAAATAGGCAAATTAAAAATTATAATAATAATAATAATAATTATAAATTATAATAATAATAATAATAATAATAATAATAATAATCACAACCCTTTACCTCAATCATATAAATGGAACCTATAAGTCTGATGAAATAAACATCAAAAGAGGTATATTTCAAGGTGATTCTTTATCTCCCTTACTATTCTGCATATCATTAATAGCACTAACCAGTCAACTTAATAAGACAGAATGTGGTTATAAAATAGGCCAAAAGAAAATAAGCCATCTATTTTACATGGATGACTTAAAGTTATATGCTAAGAATGATAATGAGCTGGAAGGTCTTCTGCAAACTGTAAAATGCTTCAGCGAAGACATTGGAATGAAATTTAATTTGAATAAATGTGCTAAAGCTACAGTTTTACGTGGATCAATACAAGAAACATCCTCAATTAGCCTAGACCCTGCTGTAACAATAAAAGAATTGAAACCAGAAGAAGCTTATAAATACCTAGGTGTAAATGAGAGCGAAAACATTCACCATAAAAAAATGAAAGAAATAGTGCGTAAAGAGTACTATAGAAGGCTACGAATGATATTAAAAACTGAATTAAATTCACAGAATAGAGTTATGGCCATTAATAGCCTTGCAATCCCAGTTGTCCAATATAGCTTCAACATCTTAAACTGGACTCTAAACGACATCAGGCGAATGGATGCTAAAACAAGAAAGCTTCTTTCTAAGCATAGGATGCATCACCCAAAGCCTGATGTAGACCGTCTATACATACCCCGTAAAGAAGGTGGAAGGGGTCTTATTCAGCTGGAATTGTCATACAAGACAACAACTATTGGCTTACTAACATACATAGAAACAACAAAGGATTGGATGATACAATTAGTAAGGCAACATGAAGAAAGAAAGAAAAAATATTCAATAATAAAAGAAGGCAGTAAATACAAACAAGAATTACAGTTAGTAGATTCTGTAGAAAAGCAAAACAATAGCCAAGAACCAACTATTGCGGCAAAAAATATGAAAATGAAAGCCAAAGATAAAGCTCTTGAAAAGATGAAACAGCGCTGGCAAGACAAACCTCTGCATGGCCAATATCCAGTACGTGCCAATAAATCCAATGTTGACAAAGTTAATACTCATCGATGGTTACGTGCATCTGGATTAAAGTCTGAAACTGAAGGATTTATACTTGCAGCACAAGACCAAAGTCTTTTCACGAGAAACTTTCAGGCAAATATTATGCATAATAATATGGATCCAAAATGCAGGTTTTGTGATAAACACCAAGAAACAATAGACCACCTAATCTCAGGCTGTTCTGTGCTTGCCCCAAACGAATATAAAAATCGCCACGATAGAGTTGGGCAATATTTACATTGGGCAATGTGCAAACATTATGGAAAAGCTGTAAACAAACACTGGTATGAACATCATCCAGCACCGGTTACAGAAATAGAAGATGTAACCATTCTATGGGATTACACCATCTACACAGACAGAAAAATTGAAGCAAACAGGCCAGACATTATTGTTAAAAACCAGAAGGAGAAAACTTGTCTATTAATTGATATGGCTTGTCCAGCGGATTGTAACATAGCAATCAAGGAATTTGAAAAACTGTCAAAATCTAAAGACCTGGAAATTGAAATAGAAAAAATGTGGAAATTGAAAACAAGAGTTGTGCCAGTGATAGTAGGTGCACTTGGAATGATAAAAAATGGAACAAAACAACACATTGAAAGAATCCCTGGAAACCCCAGCTTAAGAGATATACAAAAAATTGTATTATTAAGTACAGCCCACACACTAAGGAAAACGTTATCTATGTAATGCTGGGGATGATAGGGAGGATAGAAAAACATGAAATGGAGTCATAACAACACGCCACTACCTGCCTTAGGTCTCCCCGCAGACTTGGTTGGTAGTGAGACCAATGCAGAAATCGAAATATGATGAAAAATGACATAATAATCATATCAATGGAACCTATAAGTCTGATGAAATAAACATCAAAAGAGGTATATTTCAAGGTGATTCTTTATCTCCCTTACTATTCTGCATATCATTAATAGCACTAACCAGTCAACTTAATAAGACAGAATGTGGTTATAAAATAGGCCAAAAGAAAATAAGCCATCTATTTTACATGGATGACTTAAAGTTATATGCTAAGAATGATAATGAGCTGGAGGTCTTCTGCAAACTGTAAAATGCTTCAGCGAAGACATTGGAATGAAATTTAATTTGAATAAATGTGCTAAAGCTACAGTTTTACGTGGATCAATACAAGAAACATCCTCAATTAGCCTAGACCCTGCTGTAACAATAAAAGAATTAAAACCAGAAGAAGCTTATAAATACCTAGGTGTAAATGAGAGCGAAAACATTCACCATAAAAAAATGAAAGAAATAGTGCGTAAAGAGTACTATAGAAGGCTACGAATGATATTAAAAACTGAATTAAATTCACAGAACAGAGTTATGGCCATCAATAGCCTTGCAATCCCAGTTGTCCAATATAGCTTTAACATCTTAAACTGGACTCTAAACGACATCAGGCGAATGGATGCTAAAACAAGAAAGCTTCTTTCTAAGCATAAGATGCATCATCCAAAGGCTGATGTAGACCGTCTATACATACCCCGTAAAGAAGGTGGAAGGGGTCTTATTCAGCTGGAATTGTCATACAAGACAACAACTATTGGCTTACTAACATACATAGAAACAACAAAGGATTGGATGATACAATTAGTAAGGCAAACCCCAGCTTAAGAGATATACAAAAAATTGTCTTATTAAGTACAGCCCACACACTAAGGAAAACGTTATCTATGTAATGCTGGAGATGATAGGGAAGATAGAAAAACATGAAATGGAGTCATAACAACACGCCACTACCTGCCTTAGGTCTCCCCGCAGACTTGGTTGGTAGTGAGACCAATGCAGAAATCGAAATATGATGAAAAATGACATAATAATAATAATAATAATCAAGAACCAACTATTGCAGCAAAAAATATGAAAATGAAAGCCAAAGATAAAGCTCTTGAAAAGATGAAACAGCGTTGGCAAGACAAACCTCTGCATGGCCAATATCCAGTACGTGCCAATAAATCCAATGTTGACAAAGTTAATACTCATCGATGGTTACGTGCATCTGGATTAAAGTCTGAAACTGAAGGATTTATACTTGCAGCACAAGACCAAAGTCTTTTCACGAGAAACTTTCAGGCAAATATTATGCATAATAATATGGATCCAAAATGCAGGTTTTGTGATAAACACCAAGAAACAATAGACCACCTAATCTCAGGCTGTTCTGTGCTTGCCCCAAACGAATATAAAAATCGTCACGATAGAGTTGGGCAATATTTACATTGGGCAATGTGCAAACATTATGGAAAAGCTGTAAACAAACACTGGTATGAACATCATCCAGCACCGGTTACAGAAATAGAAGATGTAACCATTCTATGGGATTACACCATCTACACAGACAGAAAAATTGAAGCAAACAGGCCAGACATTATTGTTAAAAACCAGAAGGAGAAAACTTGTCTATTAATTGATATGGTTTGTCCAGCGGATTGTAACATAGCAATCAAGGAATTTGAAAAACTGTCAAAATCTAAAGACCTGGAAATTGAAATAGAAAAAATGTGGAAATTGAAAACAAGAGTTGTGCCAGTGATAGTAGGTGCACTTGGAATGATAAAAAATGGAACAAAACAACACATTGAAAGAATCCCTGGAAACCCCAGCTTAAGAGACATACAAAAAATTGTCTCATTAAGTACAGCCCACACACTAAGGAAAACTTTATCTATGTAATGCTGAGGATGATAGGGAAGATGGAAAAACATGAAATGCAGCCATAACAACACGCCACTACCTGCCTTAGGTCTCCCCGCAGACTTGGTTGGTAGTGAGACCAAAGCAGAAATCGAAATATGATGAAAAATGACATAATAACAATAATAAATAGGCAGTAAATTCAAACAAGATTTACAGTTAGTAGATTCTGTAGAAAAGCAGAACGGAAGCCAATAGCCGGCTATTGCGGCAAACAATATGAAAATGAAAGCCAAAGATAAAGCTCTTGAACAGATGAAACAGCGCTGGCAAGACAAACCTCTGCATGGCCAATATCCAGTACGTGCCAATAAATCCAATGTTGACAAAGTTAATACTCATCGATGGTTACGTGCATCTGGATTAAAGTCTGAAACTGAAGGCTTTATTCTTGCAGCACACGACCAAAGTCTTTTCACGAGAAACTTTCAGGCAAATATTATGCATAATAATATGGATCCAAAATGCAGGTTTTGTGATAAACACCAAGAAACAATAGACCACCTAATCTCAGGCTGTTCTGTGCTTGCCCCAAACGAATATAAAAATCGCCACGATAGAGTTGGGCAATATTTACATTGGGCAATATGCAAACATTATGGAAAAGCTGTAGGCAAACACTGGTATGAACATCACCCAGCACCGGTTACAGAAATAGAAGATGTAACCATTCTATGGGATTACACCATCTACACAGACAGAAAAATTGAAGCAAACAGGCCAGACATTATTGTTAAAAACCAGAAGGAGAAAACTTGTCTATTAATTGATATGGCTTGTCCAGCGGATTGTAACATAGCAATCAAGGAATTTGAAAAACTGTCAAAATCTAAAGACCTGGAAATTGAAATAGAAAAAATGTGGAAATTGAAAACAAGAGTTGTGCCAGTGATAGTAGGTGCACTTGGAATGATAAAAAATGGAACAAAACAACACATTGAAAGAATCCCTGGAAACCCCAGCTTAAGAGATATACAAAAAATTGTCTTATTAAGTACAGCCCACACACTAAGGAAAACTTTATCTATGTAATGCTGGAGATGATAGGGAAGATAGAAAAACATGAAATGGAGCCATAACAACACGCCACTACCTGCCTTAGGTCTCCCCGCAGACTTGGTTGGTAGTGAGACCAAAGCAGAAATCGAAATATGATGAAAAATGACATAATAATAAAAGCGAGTAATGATAATAAATATACTGATATTTGAAAGAACAATAAATTGGAGAAAGAAAAAAGAAAAAAAAATGATTTGTAAGAAAAAAGAGCGAATTAAAAAAAAAGAAGCAATAACTAATGTTTAATTCACAGTTTCATTTCAGATAAATTTTCCAAATTGAATGAAGGTTAAAAGCTCAGAGTAAACTTTCGAAAAACACCCAGAAAAAGGCTTGGAAAGTATTTGTGATTTCTAACTGTCATCTCAGATATATTTTGTTTCTCTGAATCGGAAGCGTCTTGCAGAGGACATCTCCCCAGGGCAACTAACCTTTTATTTCGCACTGTAGGAAATTAATCAAGTCGAGTGTGAGTCGATCTTGTATACCATTCCTTCTCAAGTGAGTGGGCTTAGCTCTTGGGAACAGTCTCAATTATTCTGTCTCCCACTGTCACTGCCAGAGGATGCTTTTTTCGCGCGCGCTTTTCGTATATTTTATTATGTTCTCTTACTTTGAAGTATTTTCGTATTTTGTAATAGAAGGGTTACAGTTGTTAATGTCAGTTCAATATTCTTTGACTGATCTGTATTACGATAAATGTTTTCATCTAGTTTTTAAGATCTGGATTTATTCTCGGAAATCTAGGTATTAGTTAAAGATATATTTATTTAAAAATATGATTTATTAATGCCATAAAAAACAACACTGCACCATGTACATTATTTCAGTGATATATAGACCCATTCTTTAAAGCTGAGAGAATCTTTATTATATTCCTATTTGTCCATGACGTTTTCTTTCTGTTCCGTTTAACCAGAACCGAGCTTATTTCTGATTCTATTGTTACAGGTCCTTCCGTGTTTTTAAGCGTTTTAACTTTCTTTGTCTTGTCATCATGAAATAGAATTCGTCGAAATATTATCTTTTTTAATGGTGAGAATCACCCTTCTAGATTTGATGCATCTATAGGATACAAATCCTATATCATCTAACAATTAAGTCAAACGAAAGAAGTAAAATTGTACATCCACAAAATTGGATCGAAACTACTAAAAACATTTTGGAAAAACCCAAACCAAGGCAAAATTCACAAGTCAGTGTGAAAGTTAAGATTCTAGATGCTGATTGAATAGGAAATAGCAAATTGATCTATGACCTCAGTCAATTTTTCTTAACACCTAGAAAATGGGTATGTGGTTTCGATCCAGTCACTTGATAAATTTCACTACTTAAACCACGTCTCTTGACCGGTCAATGGAAGCGAATCTGAAGGACCTCATCGCAATGTGACTAAAGAAAATTTAATTTGCCGACCCGGACGTAAAGCGGCGTCACACATTTATTCTACCTCTCCTTTCAATTTTCCTTTCTTCGTTTTCACCAACACACCGTCAAAAAAAAAAAAGATACTTTAACTGACTTCGATAAGTACAATCTCCTTTATTGTCTGACTTTCCTCTTCACTTTTTCCGGCCATAAAAAAGTAAAAAACACACACTTCTATTAGCAACCTTTTTAATCTTTTTACATACATGCATCCTGCTACTATCTACTATGAATTCTGAATTTCTGTGGGACATTTAGATACTTACATTTCTCTTTGAACACTTGCATTTTCTCTAGAACATTTTTCTTCTCACAAATATGTTATAGAATTCAGTTAACAAAATTCCACATATTTTTTCAAAAACCTGATGATATTTAAATAGTGAGGACATCGGTTGTGTTTAGCACAAGGCCAGTTTAACAAGCATCAATGAGGCCCCTACACATCCTGTTGAGAAATATGCATTTTGCTTGTTATTTATTTTATCAATTTTTGCATTTCGACCTTATCTATATTCCGCAGATTTTCAAAAACTGTTCCACCACAATGAGCCATACGTGCTACTCTTCTGATAACAAGGATAGGATTTAAATCAGTAATAATGATTTACTACTTTGTGGATTTGTAAATTTCCTTTTGCACTAGTTCTTTATCTTCAAGGTAGTTGTTTTAATGAGCTTTCCCCTTTGGCACGAAGTATTTATGAATTTCAGCGCAGTACTAGATAGGCAAGAGGTCTCATCATTTACAGTTGAAATGAATAGATGCAACACTAAGTTTCATGCTAATAGCCTCTTCTATCGCACGTTTCACTTGTGGAACTCTTTTCCGTCTTCCTACTTCCTAGCAATCATTGATCTTCAAATCTTCTTTCTTATTTATTCTTGTTCTTTTATTGTCCTCTCTCATTAATAGTAATTTTCTCTTATTTTCTAGCACTTAGTAACTCTTTGTGTTTTAGTGGGTTTATTTCCTTGCTTGGGGTGAATAATTAAAAGAAAATGCTATTATTCCCAGGGAAGATTTTATTACAACACCTGGCTTGCTATTTGGTAGAAAAAGAAAGACGATTTCTCAAATCGAGTCTGAGTTTTGCTTAACCATCTAGGGCCATTCGTATCATATTTGATACAGTATTTCCCTATAAGGAAACATTTGGTATTTCCCTATAAGGAAACATTTGGTATTCATTGACTGAGCAGTCAGTACTGCTTTCATTTGAAATTTATAAAATATTTCTCTTTAAAAAATTTTCAGGAAAATATTTCTTTCAAGGCTTGTTTTCATACTGTATCAAATATGATACGAATGGCCCTAGAGGGTTAAATAATCAGTGGAGTCTTAGGATCGCCTGTCCTGAAAGCTTTTTAAAAGAAAACTCTTTAATCTTTAAACATTTAACCCTCTAGGGCCATTCGTATCATATTTGATACAGTATTTCCCTATAAAAAAACATTTGGTATTTCCCTATAAGGAAACATTTGGTATTCATTGACTGAGCAGTCAGTACTGCTTTCATTTGAAATTTATAAAATATTTCTCTTTAAAAAATTTTCAGGAAAATATTTCTTTCAAGGCTTGTTTTCATACTGTATCAAATATGATACGAATGGCCCTAGAGGGTTAACAGCATATCAATCTCTGCGGGTCATTTAATGCCAAAAAGGTGGGGTTTTAAGGTATTTTTTAATGTTCAGTTATAATAAGAAGGTTGATTTAGTCAGATTTTAAAGAAAAATTTGGAGGTGGTTCCATGCTTCTCACGACATCCCAATCAGAGGAAACTCTCTTCCGTCTTCTCGCTTCCCAGTTAAAATTGATTTTCAAAAATTTAAACGCAATGTCAATCGCTATCTTCTGTCTTAATTCTTGTTCTTTTATTGTTCACTCACTCTCTTCAAATTTTTCTCATATTCTCTCACACTCAGTAACCCTTTGTGCCTTTGTGGCTTTATTGCTTTCCTTGAGATGAAATGATTTTAAAAAATCCGAAATATATTTCAGCATTAAATAATCCATGAAGGGTTGATAAGATGTAAAAAGAGAAATATAATCTATTCTCTTTTACAAGACAAAATATTATTTTTCACAAATATTTAATGAAATCATCATTAAATTAACTTCGCTGTGCAATCAACGAAAAACGAATCTACTATAACATTCTTTAGAACCTATCTCTGCGATAAATGCCTCAGAGGTACCACAAACAAATACAAGGTATGATCAAAGTATATCAGGATGGCTGCTACCGTAACAGAGCTGAAGTACTCAGAGAGAATCCGCCTGGCACCGATTTACCTTGAGATATAACGTGTTCTGGTTAACTTGTTTTGAAGTAGTGCTTGGAAGGAAATCTTGCAGAGTGTGGACATTTCACCACACCACAGAGTTTCTATGGCTTGTGAATCAGTTTTAGGCTAATAGAAAATCTTCCCCCCAGGTCCAACAATCTCGCCCCGTTGTGACTTTTTCCTCTTTTCAAAAGTCAGTCTTTGAAGAAATCTAAGAGAAAACGATGAGGCAGCTACTCTCTACACCACCAACCCCAAATAGTTCCAGGAAAACTTCCATCAATGGAAACAACGCTGGATAAATCGTTTGGCTTTAAAAGGGGATTACTTCCAGGAAGATAAAATGTAGAATTCTTATATGTTTTAGTCTTCTTTTTATAGCCCTAGTCATGATACTTTTTCATCAGACTTCGTACAGTTGAACTGAGCGTGGGACGCACAAAGAGAAGCAAGATTAATAACATTAACAATGAGCATATACTTCGGTTAAAGTTAGGTTAACAAAGTGTAATTATTGATCAATCTAAATATAGATACTGGAACTCAAGAAACTTTTGACTGTTTTTCATTTACCATCGTCTCTTTTCTTATCGGTAGCCGGCAAGACATTAATTAAGTCAATTGCAAAGATGAAATCGTTCGTCTTTTGTTCACGTATTGTAAACTAAAAGCATTCTAATAGCCGGTAGCCAGTTTTGCAGTTTTACTTGAAATTTTTTTAAAAGAAAGTCAATATCCTAAAGTTTTTGCTGCTTTCTACATTAATGATTCAAAGAAGATTAATTAGTCGAGGTAGGGGATAAAACTGGAAACATTGTATCAATTAGCGGTACTTGGGTTCCATTTTGTCATGACAAAAACCAGACGAGACTGTAAGTTATTATGCGCACCTCCCACACAATATAATTAATAGTTTGTCTTCATTTGCTATTAATGCAGTGATTCTTACTCTTTCTCTCGGTTCGATGCACCTTCAAGATGTAAGTGATCATGGCCTTCCACAGCTTCCTATTTTTTGTTTCTCACAGCAATGCTTTCTTTTTGTGATAATTGTTTCTCCACTCATTTTACTCAAACTTGTCAAGGTCTTTACTCACCCCCTTTTCTTTTCTCTCGCAGTCGATATGCAATAGTTTTTCTATGGACCATGTCTTTTCAGGACGTCGGTGATCATAGCTTTCCACAAGCTCCTGTCTTTTTTTCTCTAACATTTGAACTTTTACCATTCCTCTTTCTTACTGTTTTGCCATCCAGTCACACAAACTCGTGAAATAGGTTACACGCTGCATAGGTTTGCTTCTCTTGCCTTCAAGAGCAACAGAGAACGTATTGAAAGCAAAGGAACAGATACATATTAAAGAGAAGAGGGGCAGAGGACATATTGAAGGAAATAGAGACAACGGACATTGTCGTATCCTAATATTAGCTAGAAGTATTCACTAATATTTCTCTAGCAGTTTAGGTCATTTTAGGTTATTTTGTCGTCTTTCCATGACAACACTATCAAGCTAATCAGATCACACGAACGGATCTTACACAAAATAAATAAACAGAACTTGTCTATATTATTCAATGAAACCTGTATTAATGAAAAAATGCTGCCAAAATACACACAATATATATATATATATAAATGTGT
Source organism: Ascarosepion bandense (assembly GCA_037127315.1). Classification (NCBI taxonomy): domain Eukaryota; kingdom Metazoa; phylum Mollusca; class Cephalopoda; order Sepiida; family Sepiidae; genus Ascarosepion; species Ascarosepion bandense. Next base: position 5,269,486 of record JBBBDQ010000316.1, read on the forward strand.
GTGTGTGTGCGTGTATTTCCTTTCTGTCATGCGCATGGAAAGAGTGACAATACTGAGGCAGTGTCGGCTCAGTTTATTGGAGAGACAATAGCGAGGCAGCCTAGGCTTAATTCATTCTCTTTATTACTAGTTATTAAACTTTACTACCAGTTATGAAAACACTTGCCGTGTGTTTAATCTTTAACTGTGCCTTATTATTCTATTTTTGCAATAATTATATTGTTGAGTAGTGAAGAATATATATATATATATATATATATATATATATATATATATATATATATATATATTCCTTCTGTCACGCTCAGGGTTTTGAATTATTTTTTATTTTCTTAGGCCTAATGTAAGATACTCAATAGTAGATATAGGGTGTTCCAATAAGTTGGACCGATTTTAAATGTAAATTAAGTTTAAACGTCTAATAATTTTTTTCAATTTCTTTCAGATTTAAAAACTTCGGCTGTTTTTCAGTTTAAACCATGGAAAGATTAACAATTGAACAACGGGTTAAAGTTATCGAAGCCTATTACAAAAATGGACGTTCAAACAGAATTGCATTTGGCTTTATTAAATGAGAAGTTCTCAGGTCGCATCATTTCTCGAAACTGTGATGACAAATGGCCACCACGATCGTGCGCCTTTAGAGTTTTTTCCTTTGGGCTGTTCTCAAAAGTAAGATCTCTGCTAACAATCCAACAAAAATTCAAGGATGAGAAAATAAGGCATATTGGTGGGATCGAGTAACAACTATGCAGATAATTCATAACAAATTATGAGCATTGACCGAAGCCTTGGTAGATATTTGGGCGATATTATTTTTTACACATAATTACCATGACTCAAATAACAGGATCCAGTAGTGATATCAATAAAATTTCACCGATAACTGTTTTATTTACTGCTAACTTCGATTCGTCTTGATGGAACACCCTTTATATCAATATATATGTTGCCGTCATTCTTGACAGCATATCGATATAAATAGTAGAAGGAATTAACCATTCATACTGATTGTGCGGATGGATGGACAAAAATTAAAGTATCCATTGATTTTCATTTTGATAAACGAGTGGTGAGTAAATTATCTAGAGATGGGAGATAAGGCGAAAAAGAAGTCTCAGTGACTGATCTCGTCTTGTGGGTGATTAAATCAACCAAGACACTCATTCCGTTCCTGCATCGTTTCTGTTGACTTTGGATCCGAAGACTTGCAGGAATATCAACACCAATAAGCACCAATGTGTACTAATAAGCAAAGTGCAAATACGGTTAGTCACGTAACGAACATTCTTCTTCATTCTAGATCTTTTATTTATTTTTCTCTTCCTAGTTAGGGAGTAATAAAAAGTAGAGTTGGCGTCCGTGGGATTTAAACGAAAAAGAAAAAAATTAATCCACCAATGAAATGGTTGCTTAAATTAATACTTCACTGATTATGTATTACCAACTTGTGTAAAGGTTTTCAATGTTTGTATTCAAAGTTTACTTAATTGGGTTTTGTCACATATGCTTGAAACCCAGTTTTATATATTTCAGTTTGTTCAATCGGTTCATATCGGTTCATATCTATCTATCTATCTATCTATCTATCTATCTATCTATCTATCTATCTATCTATCTATCTATCTATCGCATTGTTCAGATCTTTCAAGTCTATCTTTGTATATCACTCTGTTCAGATCTATTTATCTTTGTTCATATCTATCTAGCTAGATTACTCAGTCTGTTTTACACACACACACATGCACACACACACACACACATACACATATATATATATATATATATAATTCAATCAGTTCATATCTGTCTCATTCTGTTCAGATTAATCTATCTATGTATTTTGCTTTCATACACTATCTATCTATCTATCTATCTATCTATCTATCTATCTATCTATCTATCTATCTATCTATCTGTTAGAGATATGTCAACACGCCATCACCAGTTGTATTTGCTTTCAGTTTCGCATCCCAACAAAAAAGAAACAGAACAGAAGACCTTCAGTTTTCTCACCAAATGATTCAATTTCCGATGTTGTCAAGGGGCGGCCTGAAAAGCAAACTTAACTTACACGGCCGAAATTTTAAAATACTTTTTGACGCAATCGTTTTTTCTTCTATTTTGCTTTTTTATTTTTAGAAGTTTCTTTTCTTTTCCTCAGATTTTTTCATATTGAACAAGTTAACATTCCTTCATTGTCGTTCTTGTATCTCTTCTTGCTTAATTTCCGTTTTGCTATTCTTAGATCTTTCAAATGACTTACGCATAAAAACTAAAGAAAAATACTTACGAAATAAAGCACAAATCATTGATAGTTTGAAGTTCTTTTCCACCGTCTGGTCTTTGGTGCCTTGGAAAAAACATCAATAAAAATCCTAACCAAAATCAGCCTCAAAATAACACCTTTTGCAAATGATTTTTTTTATAAATTGTTTCAGTGAATGAAATGACAAACTTTACAACTGTTCCTTTCTTCCTTATACCATTTATTTTTATTCTCATTGTTGATTGTTTCTTTCTTTCTTCGTTGTTTATCATTATTTTCATTACTGAACTCTTCTTACTTCCTTCCTTTCGGCTTTCTCTTTCTTTCCTTCTATCTTTCTTTCGATATTTCTATCTTTTTGTTGCTTAATAACTGCTTCTTTCTTCTCATTAAATAATTCACCTTCCTTCCTTTCTTCCTTCTTTCTTTCCTTCCTTCCTTTCTTACTTTGTTTTTTTTTTTCCCCTTTCTCTTTTATTCTTTCATTGGTTTAATATTTATTTTTTTTTCGCTTGCTCACTGCTTCTTTCTTCTCATTACATAACACATTTCCTTCCTTCCTTCCTTCCTTTTTACCCGCTTTTTTTCTCTCTTTGTCTTTCTTTCTTTCGATATTTTTAACATTTTGTCGCTTGCTCACTGCATTTTTCTTCTCATTACATAACACTCCTTCTTTTCTTCCTTCTCTCCTTCTTTCCTTCTTTCCTTTTCTCACCCTTTCTCTCACTCACATTTTCATTTTTTCTTTCTTTCATATCACTACCTTTTTGTTCGCTTGCTCACTGCTTCTTTTTTCTCCTTACATAATACTCATTCCTTCCTTCCTTCTTTCCCTTCTTTCTTTCTTCCTTCCTTCTTTCTTTTATTTATTCCTTCATTTCTTCCTTCCTTTATTCATTCATTCATTCCTTCTTTCCTGCCTGTCCTCTTTTTTTCTGTCGCTTCTTGATTCTTTCTTTCTTTCTTTCTTTCTTTCTTTCTTTCTTCTCATTATTGAATGCTTTTCTTTTGTTCTTTTCATTGCTGAATGCTTCTTTCTTTTCATTCTTACTTTTTCTTTTTCTTTTTTCTTCTTCTCTGTGTTGAACACTTCTTCCTTCATTATTCCCTTTCTTTTTTCTTTCGATAATTCTATATTTCTGTCGCTAGATAACTGCTTCTTTCTTTCTTTTTTCTTTCTTTTTTCCAGAAGTAATGTTTCTTTCGTTATTTATTATTGTTGCCTTCCTTAATATATTTTTTCGTTTCTTTTTTCCTTCACTTTTTTCCGATTTTATCCTTCTCTTATTTATCTTCTTAGATGTTCATCTCTTTCAATTCGTACACATCTGGTGTGTTTCTCTTTATCACATGATTGACTCTCGCCTTGTTTTCCTTCTCTCTTTCATAACAATGTCTCTCTCACTCCCGACGATCCTTGAGCATTTTCGACGTGACTAACAAATATTCTTTCAACAGCTGCTCTCTAATAATAACACTATCCACTTCACAATATGGGACAACGTTTCAAAAAATTAACCCAACAAATCAAATTCTTTTTCGTGCTTCCTAACGTCACTCACAACTGAAATATCAAGTTAACAAATAATGTTTCGGCCATATTGCCATGACTTGAGGGCGAAGCGTTTTAATTAAATGAGAACGTTTTATTGGACAACTCTCAACTCTCCGTTTGAAAGAATAGATCCACGTGTTTGAAAAGTAAAGTGTTTGCTCGTTGTTTCGTTAATTTTATCTTTGAAAATAGCTTCTTCATTTTTTAAGTGTTGTTTATTTATATTTTTAAAAATTTGGAACAAGATAATTTTTAACCAATTTTGATACAAATTGAATTTATTGTATTTTTCTTGTTTATCTTTGAAATAACTAAAAAATGTTTAACGCTTTCTCAGATATGACACTTTCTTTCTTTTCTTTTTTCCTTTCGTTTTTTCTTTTGTTCTTTCTTTCTTCTTTTTCTCATTTTTTTTATTCTTGCTTTTTCCTTTTTCTTTCTTCTGTTTCCGCATTTTAAAATTCTTTTGGTTTTCTTTCTTTTTTTCTTTCTTTCCTTTTTAATTCTTTTTTCTTTTCCACTTTCTTTCTTTTTTTTATTTCAGCGTTTATAATTAGTACTTTTTATTTATTTTATAACTTTAAACCATTCTCTTTCTTTTTTCTTTCGATTTCTGCTTGCTTTTTCCCTGCTTTTTCCTTGCTGTTGAATGATTTTTTCTGTTTTTCTTTCTTCCCATTCATGAAGTAATTTTTCTTTCGTTATTTTCTCTTATTGATTCTTTCATTTTTTATTTTCATTCTTTTCTTTTCTCTCACTTTTCTCTTTTTCTTCTTTTTGTTTTTCTCTCTCCTTTTTCTTCTCTTTTCATTTTCGATTATTTCTTTGTTTGTTTCGGAACTCATTTTTCTTTCGTTACTTTCTTTCTTTCCTTCTTTCTTTCTTTTTTCCTTTTTTCTGTTCTTTTTTCTGTTTTCATTCATTCTTTCTTTCTTTCTTTCTTTCTTTCTTTCTTTTTGCCCCTGGGGCAATTTGTTTCGTTTTTTTCTCTTTTTTAACTCTTTTTTTCATTCTTTCTTTACAGAAAACTTGTATCTGCTGAATAGTTATAGAAAAAAATCTACTCCGTCTATATTTCCTCGGCTTAACTCTCGCAAAATAGCAGGTTAAATGGAAAAAAGGTCCTTAAAAATATCTCCTAATTAGTGACATATATAGTCATTTTGGCGAAGTAAATCTCACCATCGCTAGCCAACTCACTTGTCAGAGTCGCTTAATGCCTACTTGGCCGATTCGTCTATAACCACTTGTTATTTCCATGGAACGTTTACTTAGATGACAAAACGATTAATTTCATTATCTTTCCATCGATTTTTGCACGTTCATTGAATTTAATAATTATTTGCCAATTAAAGTTTTGATGACAATTTTAGACAATGCATACTTCACTCAACAAATTTAATAATGTACAAGATAAAAATGTTTCGATATGAAGACAAGAGAGGTAATTAGGATATAGATTGAACGAAAGAATTAAATGCGTTTAATCTCTTGCCATGGAGACCATTCATTGAAACCCTCTCTTACTTGTGTTTACTACTCTAAGTTAGAATGTTCAAGCAAATGAAATCGTATATGCTGCCTTTCAGCATAACATAGGGATGTGCTCGTAGGGCAGTGGCTGTCGACACTGATAGTGGAATTGGTGTGTCTAGTTCAAATTCCAGCCGAGTTTGTTGTGTTCACAGTGGCACAAATACCCTTAGTATGAATTCATTGCCCCCAGCTATGGTTTAAACAGTAAAACAGACTAGGATTTCTTAGAAAAAATTAAAAACCAGGTCGGCAGTAATCTGTTAACAGTCAATTGCCATACGTGATACATGCTTTGGGCGATCATGTCTCTTTCAAGACATGACTGACTGCGCAGAAGATCATCCCGCAGTAGGTTGCCATTGCTTTCTGTAGTAGATTGGTTGCCAGCCAAGGCTATGGAACCCAATCTGTCCATTTACCTAATCCATAACTGGAGAGAAGAGACGGATTAATACCTTTCTCAAGGGTATTTGCGCGTAAGTAAATGCAAGGAATTCAACTGGAATTCGAACTCGGCTCCTCGATTTGTCGTTCCGAGTCGATATCAACTGCACCACAACGCACATATGTTAACACCACACCGTAAGAACCTATTTGCTGTTAGCTTGGTAAGGTTGTGGTTCTCTACTATTCAGAGTAGTCTAATGTAACTCTCTGCTGCTCAGGGTAGTCTAAGCTGGACCTCGACTCCTTAAAGTAATCTAATGTTTTCTCCTGTAATCGTCAGGGTAGTCTAATGTGGATCTTTATTCCTAGGGGTAGTTTAAGGTGGCATTCTAGGTCTTGGTGTCGTCTAATGCAGCTCCATGCTCATCTACTCTCTACTGTAGTGTAATGTGGCCTTTTATTAACCGGCTTAGTCTAATTTGGCCATCTATGCTTCCGGGTAAACTAATCTGAGACTCTAGTCTCCACAGTAGTATATTTTTCCTATACTCGTCTAATGTGGCCCTCTACTCCTCAACATAGTCTAATGTGGCCATATACTTCCCGGATAGTCTAATGCGGGCTTTTACTTATCAGTGTAGTCTAATTTGGGTATCTACGCTTCGGGGTAATCTAATGTGACTATCTACTCGCAGTGTACTCTAATTTAGCTCTATCTTCCTCGATATAGACTTATATCACCCTCTATTCCTCAGTCTAGTATGTGACTTTCTACTCCTCAGCATTGTCTAATGCTGATCGCTACTCCTCAGTGTAGTCTAATGTGGTTCTCCGTTCCTCAGCGTAGTCTAATGTGGCCATCTATTTCACAGTGTAGTCTAAAGAGGCTCTCCACTCCTAAATGTAATCTAATGTGGCCCTCAGATAGAGTAATCTGTGTAGTCTAATATGGCCCTCTACTCCTTATCACAGTCTAATATAGCCTTCTACTCTTCATTGTAGCTTAATATAGACGTCTGCCCCTTGGCGTTGTTTAATGCGACAATCTACTCCGCAGTATAGTCTATTGTCGCTTACTAGACCTTAGTATAATTGGGGGCCACTACTCCTCGGAGTAGTCTAATATGGTCACTCCTCGGGATAATCTAATGGCATTCATTTTGAGGAGAATAGACCGTCACTTTATTTAGATACACAGACACACTAACATTTTGCATTTATATTGAGTTTATTTTTCTCTTAGATAAACTGAGGTAAGTTATTAGAAGTTGGCCAACAATTTAAATGCAGTCGTATGTAAAAATATTAATGCGTTCATTGCTGTCTCATTTTCTTCGGGTTAATAACTGAGAAATGATGATATTTATCGACATAATTAGATTTATTAAAGATTTATTATTGTTCTATAGCTGCTCATAAATAAAATAATTAATATTATCATCGGCCGAAACACCAGCCTGATCATCTTACGCCTTTCTACTTTTTTCTTGCTTTGAAAATGATCAACGACGGTCAATAGAACATGTTTTGCTACATTTGTATATGGAATTATACAAGTAAGTGTTGTAACATATTATTAGACGTGAATAGATAGATAGATAGATAGATAGATAGATAGATAGATAGATAGATAGATATGAACAAGCTGTGATAGATATGAACAAGGCGGGATAGATATATATGAAGAAGGTGAAATAGATAGATAGATAGATAGATAGATAGATAGATAGATAGATAGATAGATAGATATGAACAGACTGAGATAGATAGATAGATAGATAGATAGATAGATAGATAGATAGATAGATATGAACAGACTAAGATAGATAGATAGATAGATAGATAGATAGATAGATAGATAGATATGAACAGACTGAGATAGATAGATAGATAGATAGATAGATAGATATGAACAGACTAAGATAGATAGATAGATAGATAGATAGATAGATAGATAGATAGATAGATAGATAGATAGATAGACGCTCTTTGTGTGAACTGATGTTTACTTAGTGAGCTCTAATTTGTGAGTACTACTGATTAGTGGGTTTTATCTTACCCATATTCGTGACCTTGTGGCATACTTAGCTCCAACTAGTATATAACAACCGCATGCAAGAGAAAGAAAGAAAGAAAGAAAGAAAGAAAGAAGAAAGAAAGAGAGAGGAAGATAGTTAGAGCCAGTGAGAGGGAGAGATGAGAAAAGTGTTTCATGTATCAATAATCTTTGAGGGCAAAAGAACTAGAAAAACATGACATGTGGATGTGACAGTTTGAAAAATAGAGAGCGCTTTACTTAAATAGAGGTGATATTTCCCAATAATATGCAAAATAAAATATAAATCTCACAAAGCCGAAATAACTATATTTACCCGTGAAAATTTCACGGTTTTTCTACTTTAATTTTCTAATAAGTCGTAATATTTAATGAATAGATCTCTCTACTCCAATTAAGTTATGACTTTCTTATAACGAGGCTTTCTTAAATATTCAAACTACTCAACAAATAAATAGTAGTGGTTCATTAGATACCGATCGTTGCCAAGAGATGTTTTCTGTAGCCTTCGATAGGATTTCTTAATGACTCGATTGATATTTTCGACCATTCATTTAAGCGGAATCATTTGAAATTTTTCCGATGACTTTCAGTTGATTAGCGGCAATGTTCTATTTATATCACAAAAGTTTGACTTGATTTAGTAAGGGCAGTTGAGTAGGCTATTCCGTTACATGAACCTTAATTTTTCTGAAACCATACTCTAGCGAGTTTTGAAGTTCATTTCGGATCGTCTTGGTGAAAATTGGGGCACCACGATATGGCGTGATGGTCAGCAAGCTTGTCTCGTTAGAATCATTAAAACTGAGTAGTGAGTTCGATTTTTGTGGTGTAGTGGATATCGGTTTTGAATGAGAAATCGGGAGGACGAGTTCGAATTCCAGCTGAATTACTTGCATTCACTTACGCGAAAATATCCTTGGGAAAAGTATTAATCCCTCTCTTCCTTCTAGTTATGGGTTAAATAACAGGACAGATTGAATTCTATAGCTTTGGTTGGCAACCACTCTACTGCAGAAAGTAATGGCAAACTACTTCTGCCCAGTCAGTCATGTCTCGAAAGAGACATGATCGCCCAAGCGTATATCAAGTATGGCACTTAACTGACTGAGTAAGTTCGATCCTCATACATTCGACCTTGTAGCACATCTAAGCTACGCTTAGAAAATCATAAACACTAAAGCATATTAAAACTGGGTAGTGAGTTCGATCCTCACTGATTACTCCATACTTTCGGTCATGTGCCACATCTAAGCTGCACTGTCTTGTTGGAAGTTGCGTCGCAGAAGGTAAAAGTTTTTCTCATGAGAGTTGTGTGATATTTTAACGAATCCCTTTTCTCTTCAATCATAATGAGATTACATATACATTGTGGACTAAAGAAACATCTTAAAGGGATGCGCTTGATCCACCATCTTGCTTCAATGTTGTGATATATATATATAAATTAGTATCCTTGATACTTTGTAAGGTCAATTCCACAGGGGACTGTAATCCGACGAGAACTCAATGTTAGAATTTAACAGTGTATTATAATGAAAACAAATTGGATGCCTTCATAAATCCATTAGAAATAGTTTATGTGAAAGCTTTTACAGACCGCTCTTTAGACCAAAATATATCACAAAAATTAATGAATTAAATTCATCCAGACAAAAAAAAATCATGGGAGAATACGGAAAAAACGATGGGCAAGGGTGTTAGATATACAGCGGTAGTTATTAAATGAGGCTGTGTTTCTATCCACGGCGATAAGATGACATTAGACTGAACTTTTAGTTGGCCATTCTCAAATATATGACAGTGAATTTAGGGGCCGTATTTTTACTAGAAAAATTGAATTGTTAGATTTATATATTAATTCTAACGGTAATAATAATATCTTCAATTTAGCAAATACTAATCTTTTATTTTTTTGATTTTATGACAATAATATTTTTGTGAAAGATTTTGGTCTGAAGAGCGGTTTGTAAGAGCTCCACGAAATAAACTATTAACGATGGATTTATAATAATAAAATTATATATATATATATCACATAAATGTTGTATTTAGTGGATACCCATATTTGAGGAGACTCTCTTTTTATTGTCTTGTTTTATTTTTAGCCTGCCGAAAAGAGGACATATTTCTCTTATAAAACTCACCGAATATTCAGGTCGATAGATGATAATAAATGTACTGTATACGACCAATAAAACGAATAAACGGGGCATCTACTGAAACATGGCTATTCACTAAAAATAAAGTTTAAATAATAAAAAGCTGTCAGGGGAATGAATAAATAAATCCATTACTTCTTTAGAATACTTCCCTAGAATATGTGTGTGTGTGTGTGTGTGTGTGTGTGTGTGTGTGTGTGTGTGTGTGTGTGTGTGCAGCAATCTCTCTCTTATGCAGGTTTCATTAAAAATGACAAACAAGGTGTGAGGATTAAGTTTTTTATGTAAATTTTATGCAGTCCTTTCTGCGATACTTTTAGCCATTTTCGAAGATGAATGTTATTTTACGTGTAACAGAATGTAAGTGGTGTTATGTATCATGTGGAGTAGTGGTGTGTGTTATGTACCGAACATGGTAAGCATATGATTAGCGTATTCGTAGCGGATGTTATTGAGTATTTGGTTTTTTGTTTATATTAATAAGGCCTCTATTATTTTTAGTCTTTTATTTGCATGTGGATAATGCTATGTCAACGAGTATTTTCCGGATAGAGTTTGGTAGGTTTCCGTGTGTGTTTAAATGAGATCGAATTCAGCTCCGTTGAGAGAGATGTAGTATGAGTCTTCAAATCAGTTTGGTAGTGGTATGGCCGATATAATCATTTACAAAGTTAGGATCAAGAATGCAGTTCTTCAAAGGTCATCTGAATTCGTGAATAATGTTGGTTCGTTGTAGTTTGAATTTCGCGGGTGAATTGTTGCTTTTGATGATGAGGTTAGTCGTTTTAAATTAATCCTCGAAAATGGCTAACAATATAGCCGAAAGCGCTCCGACAAACAAAGCATTTGAACAATTTTATATATAGTTTATGTCCTCAAAAGAAAGAAATCAAAAGATTACATCAAAAATTACATAAAAAACTTCACGATCACACCTTATCTCTAAGTTTTAATGAAATCTGCATATATATATATATATATATATGTGTGTGTGTGTGTGTGTGTGTGTGTGTGTGTGTGTGTGTGTGTGTGTGTGTGTGTGTGTGTATATAACTATAAATATCAATATGTGCCAACAAACAAACATAGTATATAAAGCCATGGTAAGTGCAAACAACAACACAATGTACTACATCGGTGCCACTAAGGGACCATTTAAGAAAAGAAAAAAACAACCACAATCTTTCATTCTCCAACAGAAAATACTTGAACAGCACTACACTATCTACATACGTATGACGTCTCAAAGACAGAAATATTTCACCAACAATAAGCTAGAAATACTGAAAAAAGCACCTGCCTACAACAACATTACAAAAAATGCCTACTTTACCTACATGAAAAAGTAGCAATTATATCTTATACCCCACAAAAGAACTTACTAAACATAAGATAAGAACTAATTTCCAAGTGCAAACATGAAAATAAATACCTATTATCACAATTTATACCAAACGGATAAAAAAAAAGGAACCGCTGATACCATAATCTTATCAATTATTCTCTAGTTCAAATTACCACCATAATAATTGCATTTATTGTTATTATCATTACACCACCATTACTAATCACTACTACAGCCTTACAATAACTATTTGCTACCACAACTGTTATCATCAAATGTTACTATCACCGTATCTGTACGCAATCATCATTAACGTAAATTACTCCTCTCTGACGTAGTAAAATTAATACCACCACACATAAGCATTATAAATTAGAATTTATACCATTTAAATATGCGCAACAACAGCTAATAACACACTTTAAAATAAAAAAAATAACAATAGAGCTTTAAATAAAATAATAGCAATTTTTACCTATCACACACAAACCCCATCATACGTACATATGTACGCACGATAAATCGACAACTGTCCTGCGCGTTGACATCGCTACACTATTCGAATACACCAACCAAATGCGTATGTATGTGCGCAACGGCACACGTTTTCATATATATGCCGAGCCCCGTACGGTTCGCATATATGTTTGTGTGAACCCCAGGTTGGTGGACGCGCGCGCGCGCGCGTGTGTGTGTGTCTCTGTGTGTGTGTCTGTGTGCGTGTCTTTGCGGACGTCAATGGGTGTAAAAATGTGTATATATGTCTGCGCTTGATAAACTTTCCTCCCATTTCCACAAAAATACACCAATATACGCAGCCCTACATACAGCCATTTTTAAAAAATTAATTAGTTTGTCTGACGATCGCTAGAGCGTGAAACCCAGGGTTACAAACTTACACCTTTCTCTATGAACATATATATATATATATATTAGTCGGTTAAGTGATATACGTGATACATGCTTGGCTGATCATGTCTGACTGGGTAGATATTTTTTCTCGTAGTAGTTTGCCATTAACTTTAGCGGCAGACTTGTTACAAACCAAGGTTTTAGAGCCTAGTCTATGCTTCTATTTGATCCATATTTCTATTAAAGAAGTAACATATTTTGTAAGTCTGTATTTTCTATTTTTAAACTCACTGGGACTTTCTACTTTTTTCTCCTCCATTCTTTTAATGTTAAATTGTATTTTAATTGTAGTTCCTCGTCTCCTCCCAGTTTGTCTATTTCCCGCGATTATCGTTGCATTATAATATTCGTCAATTATTCTTTTTAGTGAGGTGTTGGCAAGGTTAATTTTAAGAGAAAAATATGCGGTTTTGCCTATTTTAAACAATCTATACGTTCTTTGGTGCTAGACATTTATTTAAGTAGTAATGTATATATATTAATTTCCATGCCTAGTACAAGACTGTTTTTTCTCATAAATCAATTACCTATATTAACTATACTACTACTTTTTTTGCAACTACCCGACCAAAGTGCAATAAAAAATTAAAAATAAAAGCTTAATTAACCCATAATTTACATGAACCCTTTAGAAAAATTTTGGTTAGAAATACAAAACACTATTTAAATCACAATATCAAAAGCATCTCTGTAAGAGAGGCACTATATGGCAAACAATTTTCTCCTACCATCAACTTCATATTATTTAACATTGGGAATGGAGTTTTGAAAGTTTGTTTTTTTAAATAGACAGATGTCCACGCGATGCCGAGTCGCGTGCGTAACGAGATAGCTTTTATAGAACGCTCCTTTTCAAGAACCCAAAATAAATTGCGTTATAGTCAAAACATGAGAATAAAGTAATAACATCAGAAAATAACATCCTTGAGAATGGCCGGTGAAGTGGCTGAAAGTGCTCGGGAAGTCAATAATTATGGAACATTTTTACAGCAACAAGTAAACAAGTAAGGATACTGGAAAAATTAAATAAAATTTAATAAAATCCTCCTTGTCGGTCGTTTTTAATAACACACGTTTAAAAGAAAAATTGCTAGCAAAATATACATGAATATATAAATATATATATATATTTATCTGGAAGTTAGTTTATTGTGCAATCTAGATTATGCGATTAAAGGTTGCGTAATCAGCCAACTTTCAAAAATATTTAAACACTTTATATTATATATGTATTGAGCACTTTTTAATACAACTGTGTACGGGGATGTGCGTTGTGGTGCAGTTGATATCGACTCAGAACAAGAAATCGGGATGCCGCGTTCGAATTCCAGTTGAATTCTTTGCATTCACTTACGCACAAATACTCTTGGGAAAGGTATTAACCCGCCTCTCTCCTCTAGCTATGGGTTAAATAATAGAACAGATTGGGTTCTATAGCCTTGGCCGGCAACCAGTCTACCGCAGAAAATAATGGCAACCTACTGCGGGATAATTTTCAACCCAGTCAGTCATGTCTCGAAAGTGACATGATCGCCCAAGCGTGTATTACGTATGGCACGTAACCGATTGTATACGGGTGTAATTTAATTCTCACCAATAACTGGTTTATGATATATATATATATATATATATATATATATATATATATATATATATATATTATCCTAGGACGGTGGCAAGACTCGGAGTTTCATACGCTACGCAATCATCAGGTGCATATTACAAACTACATATTACTCATATGTATATTCATTAATTTACACACACACACACACACACATACATACGCGCGCACACGCACACACACACACACACACACACACACACACACATATATACTTTCTGTCAGATAATAAGTCAATATTTTCACATTAAAATTGTTTTTTTTAATCGTGTCGCCCAAAGCAAGGCATTTTACTGCCACTGTTGTGCAGGGGGTTACATCGGAGGAATGTTATGAAGAGTGAGAGATTGCAGCGGGTGTCAGGAAGAGAATAAGAGATGGAAGAGATTACTGATGAGAGTGGGGTGGACGAGGAGGAATGATATGAGGAGTGAGAGGTTGCAGAGGGTGTCAGGAAAAGAGTAGGAGGGGGAAGAGAGAACTGATGAGAGTGGGGTGGATGTAGAAAAGCATGAGAGAGAGGATGGAAGTTAGTGAGACAGGAGATGACTATTGACTTTACATTTAAATTCTTCGAGATTGTAACTGTCAGGAAAGCAAGTATGCGGAAGAGAATTCCACGGGCGGGAAGTGCGGGAAAAGAAGCTGGTGGAGTAGAATTTGCGTTTGACCAAGTTTTGTTATTATATTCTTCAGTATATACTTATATGTCAGTGAGAAATATAGTAAATGCATTTTTATTTTGCAATATCGGTTTTCATGATAAATATTTACATTATATTTGTGGTTTTCATTATACTACTCAAAAGCTGTTTATTACATTATATATATAATGATTATACAATTTTTATTTTGGTTCAGAGTGCATTTTTTCAATTTTTATTTTTTCTAAAAGCTAGAATATGTAAGTCTTTAAACAATCCATGACTTTTGTGTCTATATGAAAACTACATATTATTAACTTTCTTAATAATAACATTTTATTAAGTAATGGTAAAATAAATGTAATATGTAAACATTGTAAAATATATTACGATATAATATTAATTAAATAGATATCAAATTTTTACAAATTAAGAGTTTATGAAAAACTCAGTTTGAAATAAAAATTGTATAATCCTACTCAAAGGTCTCTTTAAGTCAGATCAAAAATATAAAATGTTTTCTTTCTTATTTTTAGGTTTTTTAAAAATGCTAGGATACAACGAAAATAAAGACAATATTCTTGTAACAATAATGGATAGTTCACACCGGAAAAAAAGCAGTCTAGACGATAACTTGACTGACACTTTCCTGTTAAGATTGAAAGAAGAAACCCTGTATTCTTAAAAAATATGACCTATATTCTCAAATTTAAAAGCTGAACTTTATTCTGATTAGTTAAATTAATCACACATATACTTTTCTGTCTTCCCCTATCCATATTAACTCTTTAAATAACAAGCGTATTTTCTACATATAACCGTAAATCTTTTTCAGAACAATGAGTCCACATTGCGTGATGACGAGGTAAAATCTCGAAACATAGAAATTTCCGTGTCGCAATGTACATTAAATTATTTTAAATAAAAGACAAAATTTAAATATAATTGTATTTTCCTCTACAATATATGTTATATTGAGCACATTTTAAAAAATGCAAATGTTGGGAAACTCGGAATTCGAAAACTGTTGGTTCTCTACACACACACACACACACACACACACACAAACACACACATATATATATATATATATATATATATATATATATATATATGTATATATATATATTATAAATTATATTTTAGAACATGTACAGAATTTTTTATATATCCACTACAAACTGTAGATTTGTTTCGACATTGAAACTACAATGTCTCATCAGGCGGTGTGGACAGGAATGGAAAGCCTCTTTTCTTATATTTGGGAAGTTGTGTGTGGGATGCTGGTGGGGGTTAAATCTTACTGCAAACGGTGATCTAATTAAAATTTAAAATTTAATAGAAAAAATCGATTTCCTAAATCCAAATTTAGATTAAATATACAAAATTAGATTAATTATAAAACTCTGCTTAAATACAAAAATATTCTGCACAAAATAAGCATCCCACCTCTAACCTGTTCCTCTAAGAAATACAAAGGATATAGTCTAGTCGCAAGATAATAAAAACTTACTAACTGCTAATCTTAAATTTGTCTACAAAACTCACAGACACTCATTAGTCAACCATATTCACTACTCACACCACTTTTTTTCAAAATTCTAATGGTCAATCCACAATACTTATTCCCTTATCACTAACTCCATTTATAATAAATATTCACAGCTCTATATATTATATATCGAGCACTGTTTTAAATTAATGTTTTGGATGTTGTAATTTTTTTTTCTTTTATTTCTTCGTTTTTCTCGGATATATATATATATATATATATATATATATATATATATATATAGTAAACCAACAAACCTTCCCAGGTTTCACCTAAACGGATCTTCAGGGAACGTTGGCTAAAGAGGAAAATAACAACGGCAAGATATAGGGAACTCAATAAGCCACGTGACCAAAACAAAAAGGAAGACACCAAACACAAAAAGCCGGGAATAAACTTTTATTAAAAAACATATATAAACATTAAAATGAAAAAAAAATAAAAAAAAATAAAAAAATATAAAACGCCAAATAGCGAAGACGGAAATCTAAACCTACTAACGGCAACAAAAGAAAATAAGGGGAAAGGCAAAACTACCAAGCATTCGTAATTCAAAAGACAAAACTTCCTGTGTCTACACTTATTAAGTATGACAGAATGAAGAAGCTTGTGATGTCAATGCCTGACAGAATGATCAAAGCAAAAGGCTATTATACTAAATATTAAATTCATTTTGTAACAAGTATTTTTCTTGTTAAAGCAGTTGTTGAGTAAATCAAATAAAATTACATTAATTAAATTGTTTATTTTCTGTCAATATGCATGAGGCATAAAATACGATAAAGATAAAATAATTTTATCTCCTTATACTTTTGCACAGTACTATATATATATATATATATATATATATAGTACTTTTGCACAGTACTATATATATATATATATATATATATATATATATATATATATGCATTCTTGTAAACATTAATTGAAACAGAACGAATAACATTTTACTAGGATCTTTCACACATTCCCTCATCACATATACGTTGTCTCTTGGCGTTGTTTTTCTCTTTCGATCTCATTTTATCTTTGCACTTTGAACTGATGAATCCAGTTTGTTTCTTCGCCTTGATAACACGACTAGCAGTTGATAGTTTGACAAAAAATATCCGTGATCTCTCTCTTAGGCTTGCCAGTGTGTTCATGCAGTGTAACAATTTTCGTATACTTTCTCGGAGTAACGACTTTCGCAGACAATAGCCTTAGGACAATTAATCCACTGTCGAGACAATAATTAGATATCTGATACAATCACGGATGCAGCAATATTTTCAAGGCCAAGCAAATTTTATCATACATATTGTTGTGGAGTGGTGTGGAGTGTTGTGGAGTAGTTTTTGCACTGAACGTTATAATCGTGCTATGTCGGTTGCTAATCGACTTAACGTACCCAAAATGTTAGGATCTTGGTAATCTTCCACTGAAAGCTGACTCCTTAGTATTCGGTTAACTGCCGACTAATATCAACTGCCTAGTAGTTCTACTGAACTCAGATAGAAGTCTCAAGAACTCCTATGAACTTCCCAAGAACTTCCTGTTAACTCTTATTAATATAGGAGGGAGAGTCCATTATCTGAGGAATATGTGTGTTTCCCCATAACAAACAGAAATCAATTGCCCCCTGTCACACCAGTGGGTTGAAAACAAAGCATGTCGAAAGAAAGAAAACTAAAACAGTTGTTTTAATTAATTTGTACAAGGGTGTATATATGTGTGTGTTTTGTCTGCTACTGCAGACTTAAACTGAAATTGAAAAGTTTGCTCCTGGGGAAACGGCGAGATTTGAGATACGCCCTTAATTAATAATGCCTCGAACTGATTCCTAGTTTAGTGGATGTCTTTTTGATAGACATACGAAACCAGTGCGACTTAAATGATAACAAAAAGGAGAAGCAGTTATGTTTTGTTGGTAAAATTTCTTTTTCTCTTCGAAGTGGATATGATTGTGAAGATAAGTGCAGAGAATTAATGTATGTTCATAGTCAATATTTTCTTCTTTCTTCTTTTTTGTTAGTGTTACACATTACAACTAAGAAACTTTAAGCATTCTGGACAATAATACTTTACATCTAAAAAGTTGATTATAGATAATCTTTCTAAAAATGGTTTTAAAGATATCAGATTAATAGAATAGCTAGCAGCTTCTTACGGTATTTATCTAAGGGAACATGTGTGATTCCTCGTAACAAAAAGGACAAGAACATGGAAAACAACAAAAGGAAAAAAAAACATTGTTGCATATAATGTTGAAGTTGAAACTGTGGAAAACAGCAAATTGATGAAAGAAGATCACGAAGAAGGTTTCCATTTTTGCATGTTAACTAAAAAATAATTACAGTATTTGAATTATTCGGACCATTATCCTCATTTTTGTTGCCACCTTTACAACGTTTTGGGCATTATGCATTTCGGCCTTCTTCAGGTGCTAGAAATTTCGAACCCAATCCTTTATTTCGATCACTGAGGTATATCATTCTTCTTGTATGTGCGATGTCACTTCTAGTAGCCATGTAGTTATCTCGCTTTAACTTAACTCTTTATCTAATTTATTTGTTCACCAACGCTGCGGCCTGGTATCGAACTCACAAATCTTTGCGTCATGTCCTCAAGGACACATGACCTAATGGACATTGACGTTGGTTAGTTCTAATGACTTGTCCAAAATAGTTGTGAGTTCAATACCAGGCTACAGTAGTATTGAACAAATAACTCGTATGATATACGCTTGGTCGACCATGTCACTTTCGAACGATGTCTGACTAGACAAAGGGTTTTTCCGCAGTAGGTTTCCGTTACTTTCCGCATTTCCGTTACTGGTTGTCAACCTAGGCTATAGAGGCCAATCTGTACTGCTATTTAATCCTTTTATCCAGATAAGTCAGTTAATTGCCATTATTGATACACGCTTCTGCGATCATGTCTCTTTTGATCCATGACTAACTAAGCAGAGGATTTTCCAGTAGTAGATTTTCATTCTTTGTGTAGACTGGTTGTCAATCAAGGCTACAAACCCAATCTCTCCTGCTATTCAACCCATAACTGGAGGGAGAAGAGATAGAATAGTCTTTTTCATAAGGGTATTTGCGCGTAAGTGAATCCAACGAATTGAACTGGAATTTGAACATGACTCTCCGATTTCTCACTCCGAGCTGATATCTATTACACCACAAGCCACATCCTAAGTAACTATATACTACTGTTTCAATGGTACGTTCAACAGCTCCAACAAAGTAAAACTGATAGAGCTCTCGAAAATAAATTCCAATCAGTTTTTAACTGGAGCAAGAAATGACAATGAAAGTCAGAATGGTAGATTTATAAACATGCAAAATGGAGAAGAAATATTGTCTTGCAAGAGACAGGGAACACACTTTCGTAGCAGAAGACCTAGATATTGATTCAATATAATTGTTCCATCTCACGTTAGTCAGACTTGAGAAAGGGCAACGAGGTGTATGTTTTTATCAACCATGTTAACAGAGGGCAAAAATAGTTCTCTAAAAAGACTAAATGATAGCTTTTTCGATTTGCAAACATTAACACTGACAAGTCTTTTTGTTGTCATAGTTAATAACAGGTTGTAAAGAGACGGACAATAATACTCTGTCTAGTGGCAAAAGCTATTATTGCCGCCAGGGAGTAGCAGATACCGCCTTAGACAACCAAAATGTCAGCGCCACGGTTTGGCGTTTGACGTTTCGGTAGTTGACGTTTTGGCGGTTGATGGTTTGACATTTGACGTTTAGGCAGGGTATCACGCGTGCTTTCACGTGTTTTATATTGAAAATTAAGTAAATGGTTGGGTCATCAACATAGATACCTTGTTGGAAATTGATGCCACCAGAAAGTTGTTTGATAAAGAAAAGTTTCAAAGTATGTTCAAGGATAGATCCCGGGGAATACCGCATTTATGTAAAAAGATCTAAAAGAGTATTCATTTAAAACACCTTTAATTACCCGATTTTCTTGAAGAATGGTTAGATCAAATCAAAAATATGGCCAATGACATCACAGCCTTTTACGTTGTGTAGAGCTCCAGCATGATATACTCTGTCAAATGACTCCGGAATATCAAAAACTACAGCCCGTGCTTCACTATTCTTATCTAATGCTAGAAAGATTCTAAACACATTGACAGTTGACCCACATTGTTTATCTGAAAAAAGTCTATGCAAGGCGAAATGCTTAAACAATTTAGAATAAATTGAAGTATCAAGTACTTAGCAAAAAGTGATAGTATGACAGTTTCAGACGGTTCAGCTGATTTCTTAAACTACTCTCTCTCTCTCTCTGTATATATATATATATATATATATATATATATATATTAAAACGAAAACAGCGATTTTTTTAAAACTAGTACAAAAAATTCTCTCTCTCTCTCTTCGAAAAAGCAATCAGAGTCTAACCGTACTGATGAGCTGTGATACGGCGAAACAGATCTGTCTGCGGATGACAATATTTACTCTCTCACACCTTGATTGAGCACTCTGGAAAAATAGTAGACTTTGATAAACAGTAGCTACTCTGGCATGTACGCATCGCTCATTCAGTGAAATGAATTAGAGCGCGCTAGCTATTGGGCGCGTATAATGATATGCGCTAAAAAGTCTGCCTACTTCACAGAACGCCCATAGCCCAGGGGTAGAGTCGTCGATTGACGCTATTTTGGTCGGGTTTCAATCCCGGGTAAAAAAGCAATCTGAGTCTAACCGTACTGATGAGCTGTGATACGGCGAAACAGATCTGTCTGCGGATGACAGTATATATATATATAGAGAGAGAATTTTTTGTAATAGTATTAAAAAAATCGCTGTTTTCGTTTTAATATATGTATACGCAATATAGAATAATTTGCTCCATCCTAATATAAATTTATTTATATCATGTGCGTGCATTTACAAAATGACTTTCTTATACTTCATCTTTATAAACTAAAAGTAACAATTCACCTGTGAAGAAAAAAACCTCAATAGCAAAGATTGAATCTACTTTTATTCTCTCTTCATTGTGTCTCTTTTTGTCGATAAAACTATAACCATATTTTTTTACCTGTTTGATGTACAGTTTTCGGTAAAAGCGAAAATATGCCTCCAAAGCGGCGCTCGTTATCTGAACAATTTTGACAAAGACAAATTAAATGGTTTCGAAAAGTTGTGCTTTCGTCACCTAATGCTTCGGGAGTTCTTTTGCTTTTCTTTTTTTGTTCACTCGAATGGCACCAAACTTGAATCTCTGTTATTAATAAGCTGCAAACAGATAAAAATCAACATTTATTATTGTTGACAAAGTGGGCGAAGCTTCATGTTTCTCGATGAGGAATAATGAACGTTTACATGCACAGGCAGAATAGAAAAATGCAAATGAGATACGTTTTCAACAAAAGCCAATCAAATTTTAGAAACGATCACGTGACATACTCGATGTGTTTTGCTGAAATAAATTGTGGCCAAAATAACCGCAAATATAAAAAAGAAAACAGTAAATAAGTAAAATGATGTTAAAATCAAACTAATTTTGTTTATTATCAATTGTTAAACAGACAAAATGAGACTTAAATTATATGAAATACATGATATTTTAAAGCTAAGAACAACACAACATTAATTTTGTCCAATTTACCAGCCCGCAACCACAATTCTTTTTTTTTTATATTCGATGTTAATCAGGATGTAATTCATGGCTATGATGATAAATTACATCTGAATGCAAGGCTTCCGATCTGGAAATTGGAGGTTTTAAGGGGCTCTCACTTACTGATGTTCTCAGGTCCACCCTGTCCAGGGTCCAGGGTCCAGGGTCCAGGGTTGGTAGCACTTGTTAGGGTCCCACCTATTGGCAAATAGTTAACCCTCAACAAACTAATGATAAATTACGATGAAAGTTTCAAAAGCATTTTTATAGTGCAAATACCAATAATACATTTTCAGAGTAAAAAAATACCAGCAATTCATTTTTGTAAAAAATGATAAATTTAAATTACAAACAATACATTTTTGTAAAGAAAATGCTCCCAAGAAAATTAAACACCCATAAGACAAACAAATATTCAGGATGATGACGATCATAGCTCTCCATAATTTCCTTTTTTTTTTAAGTTCTTAATAAATTTATTTTTTATCTCTCCTAAACATAATCATAAGTGTCCTTTTTGTATCTATTTCCTTATGTTTTCTTGGTTACTTACGCGCTTTATTCATGGTATTCTCATCATCCTTCTGTAGAGGCAGCTGATTGTAACTCTTCTTCTTCTACTTCTTCTTCTTCTTTTTTCTCTTTGCCATATCCCTTTACCACGTTAGCGTCCATTATTCTCCACAATTTCCTGTTCTTTGTAGCTTTTTATAAATGTTGGCATTTTGTTGTTCCTCCTAAGCGCTGTTCCGCCATTCCATTTACTCAAGCTCGCTAGGTAGCTTAAGGGCTGTTTTCATCTGTCCATCTTGCCGAGATATTTCAACTGTCTCTTCGTATTTACTCACATGTTTGGTCCTTATTATTGGCAGAAACCTTTTATAGAACCACATTTCTGGTGATTCAAGTCTCTGTATCCGGGAGGAGATTGTCCAGCATTCACTGACATATGGGGGGGGGGCTGATATTACGTATGTGTTTGTTTGTTAACGAAATTTACGTAAAGTGATTCATACATTGTAGAAAAAGGTCATTAAATACAATAGACATGTGACATTAAGAAATGGACAAATGTCATTATTTTATTTGTGAATGAATTAATTTACACTCTTGTGAATAGTCATAAAAAGATATTTTTAAATTATTCATTAAATAAATATATAATTAAACCTTTAATCTTATTATTCAAGAAGAATCGGAGATTAAGTTTATTTCCAAAGAAAGTCTCATGTGAATTAAAAAAAAAATTAAGGAAAAACAAAAAATATAATCACAGACTAAGCCACTTACCTATTAAGCCATTTGTTCTCAATATGCACCCGAAGGTCTAAAAGGGGATATGAGAAATATTTTAACTAGCCTTGGAATAAAAAAAAAAGTAGGGGCTTTTGAAATTTTAATTTTTTGGTGGGTTAAAAGACAAAAAAATAAACTACTTTACTTCATTTTTAAACGCAAATAATTAAGAAATTATTCAAATAAAATTTTCTTATGATAATTGATATTTTCAAAATGATTTGAAACATTTTCTTTCTTTTATTGTGATTTTTATTTTTCATTTATATGAGATCGGCGTTTTATATCTATTATATCAAGCATGCGGCCATATCACGTTGAAACATCGGTTCACATTCTATCACCGTAAATACTCAACATCAAGTCTAGTCAGTACCTAGATGGGTGATCGCTTGGAAATAAAGGGCTGTAGCCTTGGATGCGCGGTAGGTAA
Source organism: Ascarosepion bandense (assembly GCA_037127315.1). Lineage (NCBI taxonomy): Eukaryota > Metazoa > Mollusca > Cephalopoda > Sepiida > Sepiidae > Ascarosepion > Ascarosepion bandense. The sequence continues at coordinate 5,292,894 of JBBBDQ010000316.1, forward strand.
ATAAAGCTTGCGACCATATCACGTTGAAACATCCGTTCCGGGATTATCACCGTAAATACGAAACATCGGGCCTGGTTACTACCAAGATGGATGATCGCTTGAAAATAAAACTTTGGTAAGCGTAGATGTGCGTGTAATATAAAGGGTTTACAGTCATATCATGGTGAAAAACCGGTATCCGTACCATCACTGTAGATACGCAACATTGAGCCTCGTCAGTACCAAGATGAATGACCGTTTAAAAATAAAAGTGCTGTAAATTTAGATGTTCTGGCGGAATAATGTACTTGATGGCACATCACGTTTAAACATCGGTACCTCTACTCCGACTAATGTTAAGCAACGTCGAATCTGGTCAGTAATTAGATGGTATGACAGCTTGGCAATACAAGGTACAGTAAACTTTTATTACTATGTCATTTTTCATTATAATTCTATTTCTGCTATGGTTGCACTACCTACCAATTCTGCAGGAAGACCTATGGCGGGTCGTGGTGTGTTGTTATGGCTCCATTTCATGTTTTTGTATATCTCCCTAACATCCCTAGCGTTACATAGACAAAGTTCTCCTTAGTTTGTGGGCTGTACTTAACAAGACATTTTTTGTATATCTCTTAAGTTGGGGGTTTTCAGGGATTCTTTCAATGTATTTTTTGTTCCATTTTTTATCATTCCAAGTGCACCCTCTATCACTGGTATGATACTTGTTTTCAATTTCCACATTTTTTCCTATTTCAGTTTCCAGGTTTTTATATGTTGACAGTTTTTTCAAATTCCTTGAGGAATTGTCCGCTGGACAAGCTATATCAATTAATAAGCAAGTTTTTTTTCTTTTTCGTTTTTAACAATAATGTCCTGCCCATTTGCTTAAATTTTCCTGCCTGTGTAGATGGTGTAATTCCATAGAATGGTGACATCTTCTATTTCTGTAACCGGTGCTGGATGATGTTCATACCAGTGTTTGTTTACAGCTTTTCCATAATGTTTGCACATTGTCCAATGTAAATATTGCCCAACTCTATCGTGGCGATTTTCATATTCGTTTGGGGCAAGCACAGAACAGCCTGAGATTAGGTGGTCTATTGTTTCTTGGTGTTTATCACAAAACCTGCATTTTGGATCCATATTATTATGCATAATATTTGCCTGAAAGTTTCTCGTGAAAAGACTTTGGTCTTGTGCTGCAAGTATAAATCCTTCAGTTTCAGACTTTAATCCAGATGAACGTAACCATCGATGAGTATTAACTTTGTCAACATTGGATTTATTGGCACGTACTGGATATTGGCCATGCAGAGGTTTGTCTTGCCAGCGCTGTTTCATCTTTTCAAGAGCTTTATCTTTGGCTTTCATTTTCATATTTTTTGCCGCAATAGTTGGTTCTTGGCTTCTGTTTTGCTATTCTACAGAATCTACTAACTGTAAATCTTGTTTGTATTTACTGCCTTCTTTTATTATTGAATATTTTTTCTTTCTTTCTTCATGTTGCCTTACTAATTGTATCATCCAATCCTTTGTTGTTTCTATGTATGTTAGTAAGCCAATAGTTGTTGTCTTGTATGACAATTCCAGCTGAATAAGACCCCTTCCACCTTCTTTACGGGGTATGTATAGACGGTCTACATCAGCCTTTGGATGATGCATCTTATGCTTAGAAAGAAGCTTTCTTGTTTTAGCATCCATTCGCCTGATGTCGTTTAGAGTCCAGTTTAAGATGTTGAAGCTATATTGGACAACTGGGATTGCAAGGCTATTAATGGCCATAACTCTGTTCTGTGAATTTAATTCAGTTTTTAATATCATTCGTAGCCTTCTATAGTACTCTTTACGCATTATTTCTTTCATTTTTTATGGTGAATGTTTTCGCTCTCATTTACACCTAGGTATTTATAAGCTTCTTCTGGTTTCAATTCTTTTATTGTTACAGCAGGGTCTAGGCTAATTGAGGATATTTCTTGTATTGATCCACGTAAAACTGTAGCTTTAGCACATTTATTCAAATTAAATTTCATTCCAATGTCTTCGCTGAAGCATTTTACAGTTTGCAGAAGACCTTCCAGCTCATTATCATTCTTCGCATATAACTTTAAGTCATCCATGTAAAATAGATGGCTTATTTTCTTTTGGCCTATTTTATAACCACATTCTGTCTTATTAAGTTGACTGGTTAGTGCTATTAATGATATGCAGAATAGTAAGGGAGATAAAGAATCACCTTGAAATATACCTCTTTTGATGTTTATTTCAGCAGACTTATAGGTTCCATTTATATGATTGAGGTAAAGGGTTGTTTTCCATATAGACATGCACTGTTTGATGAAATTGATGATGACGGGCGATATCTTGTATATATTTAAAGTCTTTAAAATCCAGTCATGTGGCACACTATCGAATGCTTTTCGGTAGTCTATCCAGGCAGTACTAAGATTTTTCTTTTTACTGTAGCAGTTTTCCAGGATCATTTTGTTAATTAGCAATTGGTCTTTACAACCATAACAGCCACGTTTGCACCCTTTTTGTTCAAGCGGTATCATGTCATTTCTTTCTAAGAATAAATATGTCTGTTTTGTTAAAATAGATGTTAGTAGTTTATATGTTGTCGGAAGACATGTAATTGGTCTGTAGTTTTTCGGGTTGTTTGTGTCACCATTCTTGGGTAGAAGAAATGTAATTCCTTTTGTCATCCATGCAGGAATTTTAGTGGGATCGTCAACCATTTCTTGGAGTTCTTTGGCTATTTTTTTATGTGCTGCATTTAAATAATATAGCCAAAAGTTAGGAATTTTATCTATACCTGGGGATTTCCAATTGTGTGCTTTTTTTTAGTGCAAATTTAACATCATCTTCTGTAATTCCAGACCATGTCTGTTCGGGTTTATTTTTCATTCGTTCTATCTCCTGCGTAATCCAATGTACTTCCTTGCTAAGTTCTTTAGGGCAAGCCCATATCTTTTCCCAGAACTGTGTGACTTCTTCCATTCTGAGGGGTACGGTCACTTCAATTCTTTTTTTACCTATTTCCCTGTAAAATCTCTTTGTATCAGTCTGAAAGATCTTGTTTTGTCTGTAAAATCTTGCTCTTTTTTCATAGCGTCTTATTCTTTGAGCCTTCAGTTGGATTTTTTGCTTTATTTTTTCTTTATTTGATAAGACGTCATTTTCATTCCTGATGTTATATATTTTTTCGGCTCTTCTTCTTTTCCTAGTTCTTACATTTATTCCTCTACTCAGTTCATCCAGTACTGACAGTTCACTTCTTAGTTGTTCGATTTCTTTTTCGATTTTTCTTTTCCAAGGTGGATCTTCACGTCTGCGTGACTGCCTTGTTTTTATTTTGATATTTAATTTTTTTGTTGCTGCTGTTGCTGATGCATATATTACTTCGTTAAGATTTGTATGAGGGTCTTCATCCAGTATTGATTTCAGTGCTGCATTGTACAATTTAATAGTTCGGAGGTTTTGTTTTGTTGGTTGGAATTTTGGGAGCTGTTCACGTTCCTCCATTGTAATACTTTGTATTTGACTTAGCTGGTTTTTTATTTCTATCTTGGCTTCCTGTATATTGTTCTTATTTTCCGTCAAATAATTATCTTCGATGTGTTCTGAACTCATTTTATTTTTGTCTTTTAACTGACTCAGACTCAGATCACACCTTTCCAGCACTTTTAAACTTACATCATTATCTTCGCAGTGATTTGCGTGTTTCACGGTTTCTACATTAGGACCTGTGATTTGTTTGATGTTATTACTTTTTATTTCTGGTTCCGGTTCCTTTTCATATTTTGTTGATTTGACTCTTCTTGTTACAATTCTTTTAATTTCATTAATTTCAGCCTCTGTCAATCGGTTATTACGAATAATGTACCTACGTACATTGGCCAATTTATTTTCGTCAATATACTTTCTATTTGCTTGACCAACTTTTTCACGCCAAATGTCATATGTTTGGCGAGTCATGTTTTTTTGAAGTTTGAGTAACGCTTCATGAAATGCAGTCATAACGACTTTGTACTCCTCACGAGACCATTTTATTTTTTCTTTCTTTAAATATACGGTTGTAGATCTAGCTGGTGAATTTTCAGGACCATCATTAGGATTATCCTGGTTGTGGGGACCTGAAGATACATTCTTTGTGTAGGAGTTTGTTCCTATGGCAGATTTTTCGACCTCAGGTAGGTTCCCTCCTGAAGGACGGGCTCCCTGTTTATCCACTGGAAGAGCCATACTGGACTTTTTGTTTCTATTTGTATTTTTCATGTTTTTCCCACGAGTGACGCACGGGTCCAAAAGTCCACCCAAAGTTGCCCGGCACGTTGGGTAACGGTCTTTTACAAACAGGGTCCCGAAGCCTGTAGGGAATCGTTTGTGACCTCATAACGCCATTCACTCCTCGGCACGATTAACACCTTGAGTTACGGGTTGTTGTTCGGAGTTTTCCTTCTCCAAAATGGGCTGCCAAGCAACATCTGACATAGACGCGATTGGAATTCAAGGAGAAAGACGGCTCAACGAAACAAAACATCAATATTACTAGAGTAGTTTGTTTAAAAAAAAAAAAAAATTTATAATATCTAAAGAAAAAAAATCCTGTTTATATTAAAACAAAATTTCATATTGAGAAAAGGAAAAATTCAAATAGAGAGACGTTTGTTGAAAAAAAAAAAAAAAATAATATAAAAATAAATGTAATAATTTGTTCGTCCACTTTATCTTTTATTTTTTAAATTAAGTCGTTGTTCAAAAATAGGATTATCATAATAAGATAAATTAAATAAGTAAATTAAATCAATAAATAAATAAAAATAAATTTATCAATAAATACGTAGACTTTCTATAAAATAATACCATATAAATTGTTTTTCATCGGATTTAATTTATTTTCTTGTTTTGTTTTGTTTTTAAGAAAATTATAATAGTTTAAAAAAATTTTACGAAATATCGACAGCTAAAGGAAATATAATACGGATGATTTTATTTAGGTTAATTTAAAGAACAAACAGATAAATTAAAATAAAGCAGAATTTCATAAAAAAATAAAAAAATAAAAAAAATTCCCTAATATCTAAAGAAAAAATCCTGTTTATATTAAAACAGAATTTCATATTGAGAAAAAGAAAAATTCAAAGAGAGAGACGCTGGTTGAAAAAAAACAAACAAACTTGGACGTAACGGCCGTTCAACGGAAAAAAAAAAAACATCACTGCACTTAGAGAGTATTGTTAAAAAAAAAAAAAAAAAAAACAATTATTGCTACTATTAACCTTTGTCCTTGCAAAAAAAAATTCAAAATTTAATATGAAAGAAAAAGTGGATATACCTTTGAGTTTACTACCGTAACATTTAAAAATAATAATTTGTTCGCCCACTGTATTCTGTTAGTGTTATTCTTTCATTAAATCCAACGAGAATAAGATTATCGAAAAATAAATAAATATATAAAATGAACGAACAAATATAAATAAATTATTACATATCCTTTCTAAGAAAGAATATCGTAGATCGAACGGTTTTTTAGTGTTTTTCGTCGTTTTTTTTCTCTCTTTCTTTTCCTTTTTTTTTTTTTTCCTTTGTCTTGCTTTAGAAAACTATTTAAATCTATTTAAGGATCATTTAAAGAAACATACAATTTAAATTATATACGAAGAAAAAATTAATGTTTATATTTAAAATAGTGAAATTAAAAATTTATTATTATTATTATTATTTCAAGCCGTTATTTCAGCCTCGTTTTTCTTGGTAGCAGTAAGATATTCAGCTGGTCGGAGGTTCCTAGGAGAAGAGGAGTGGAAGGAGATTTAACGGAAACCACAGCATAATCAGAGTTGCCAAAACGGCAAAGCTGCATCAGATTAATCGACTAGAAGTATTATCATCTATATATTTCGTCTTGATATATTAATGGTTACTAACAAAGTTCCAAGTGTTGTATTTTGCCGTGTTTAATATATATTCGTTATTTCCTATTTGATTGTTTTGTATTATTCTTGCTGGACCTTTAACCGTGTCCACGACAATTCGAAAGAATTCACGTGGAGATATAAAAAAGAAAAACATGGTCTTACACGACAAGTGGCGACGAAGATTCAAAAAAATTTACCCGGAGATATAAAAAAAAAAGGAAAACATCGTCTCACACGACAAGTGGCGACGAGGACATTCAAAAAATTTACGCGGAGATAAAGGGATTTTTTTTACTACCAGTCGCAACGACAAGAAGCGACGAGTGTATTCAATGATTTCACGTGGAGATAAAAAGAAAAATAAATTTTGCACTTCAGTCGCCATACGACAAGTGGCGACAAGGTTATTGAAAAAGTCACCTATAAGAGGAACTCAAAATATAAAATTCTACCTGCTCACAACTAAGTAAAAAATGTTCTTTCTCCTCCTCACAGAAATAAATAAATTGAAAAAATGGAGGATTTTCAAACAGCAATCTTGGAACTGATGAAAAAACAATTTGAATTTCAACAGAGACTAGAAGAAAAACAAGCAGAAATGCAGCTAAAAAATGAAACCAGTCAATTATAATTGCAGCAATTACGACTGAAAGTTATTACTAACAAAGAGCAGAACATTGTAAAAGATTCTACATTTTCACAAAACACCATATGGTATTCTATAGAAAATTTTACATACTTTCCTGCCGAGGACAAAACTTTTGAAGACTATTTTAGGCGGTATGAAGATTTTTTTTTAATTGACTGCGAGACATGGTCAGATACAAAGAAATTGAGGTTATTTTTAAAAACTGGGAACTTCTGAACATACGAAGTTCGTCGATTATATATTACCCAAGAAGATTAATGAGTTAACTTTTGAAGAAGCAGTTAGATACCTAACAGAACTTTTTAGCCCGAAAATGTCACTTTTCCATAAGAGGTGTTTTAACCTGACAAAAAAGATTATGAAGCTTACACCACGTTTACGACAATTGTCAATAAACACTGCGACGATTTCAAACGATCAGAGCTCTCTTCGGACAATTTCAACTGCTTAATTTTTGTCCAGGGACTAGTCTCAACAAAAGAAATTAGAAGGAGAATACTGGCAAAACTACAAAACGAACCGGAATTAACATTACAGAAGCTAGCAGAACATTGTCACAGGTTCTTAAGTGTGAAGAAAGACTCAAGAGACATGGAAGAATCGGACGTTGCACATGTACGCAAAGTAAACAGAAATACACATTTTTACACCCCCACAAAGAAAGATCAAAACAGAAAAACATGTTTTTTGCCCTCCCCAAAGAAAAATCAAAACAATTACGTTACTGATAAAGATAAATTAAAAACAAAAAACTCCCCCTAGTCCGTGTTAGAGATGTGGAACTCTTCACTGTTATAAAAAATGCATGTATCGATATGAAACCTGTTCAGCATGTAACAGAATGGGACACAAAAGTTCTCATTGCAGAACTGGAAAAGGAAAGAAAATCAGAACAGAATATGAGGACGGAGTGAACATAAGGAAATACATAGTAGTAGAAATTCTAACTAAAGAATCAAATTACAGCTAGATTCAGGTTCTGATTTGACTATTATCAGTTTGCAAACATGGAGAAAAATAAACAAGCCCACCATGTTACGTGTAGACAAAATAGCAAGATTGGTAACGGGTAAAAGCATAAAATTCGAAAGAGAGGTAATTACGAATGTATCATTTAACGGAAAAACAAAAATACTTAAAACGTTCGTATTAAAAATATTGAGAACTTTTTCGGTACCGATTGGATGTAAAAATTCGACCTATGGGACTTACTTATCAATATTTTCTCTCAGAAAGTGAAAAGTAAACCAACAGAAGCAGGAAAATTAAAAGAAAAGTTCTCCGACGTGTTTTCACCAGGACTTGGCAGATATAAAAAGGTAGCAGCAAAAATAGAACTGAAAGGTTGCACACAACCAATATTAAAAATAAAGAAATGTTCCCTTCGCATCAATAGGAAAAATCGACAAGGAACTGGACAGGCTCGTTGAAACGGGAATATTATTAAAAGTAGAATTTAGCCAGTAGGATGCGCCGACCGTCTACGTTAAGAAAAAATCAGGTGAAATTCGTGTTTGCGCAGATTTTTCAACCGGTCTTAACAATGCAATAAAGGACTACCTCTACTCGCTTCCCATCCCGGAGGAAGTGTTCACAAGATTAAACAGCGGTAAATACTTTTCAAGAATTGATCTAAGCGTGGCCTATTTACAGGTGCCAGTGGATGAGGAGACCTCTAAGCTACTATGCATTAACACACAAAAGGGATTGTACAAATTTCAAAGGCTGGCTTTCGGAATTAAAGTAGCACCAGCGATTTTCCAACAAACGATGGAGACAATGTTAGCGGGATTAGAATTCACCATAGCATATCTAGACGACATACTAAAAAAGAGCGACAGCGTAAACAAGATTCAAAACATATACAGGAAGTGTTTATTCGAATCCAAAGCTATGAATTCAAAGTAAAAGAAAAAAGTGCGACTTTTTCTTAAAAGAAATTAAATACATAGGGCATATTATAAACAAGGATAGAAGAAGGCCGGGTCCTGAAAGAGCTGCAGCAATAAAAGATATGCCGTCGCCGAGATCGCGGAACTACAAAGTTTCCTTGGATTGGTAAATTATTACCAAAAATTCAACGCCAATATGCATAAATTACTTCTTTTTTTTTTTTAATCACTTCACCCCGAGCAAAGCAGAAATGCCACTGATGTGCAAGGGGGCTACATAACTGTAAAAAATTAGAAAAGAGTGAGGAGTACAATCTAGTTAGAAAGGAGAAATAGAAAGCTGAGAATGCAGGTGCGATAACAGATACATAGGTGGAGAGAAAGGGAAGGTTATGCGGGGGTGGGGAGAGAGCTAGTGTCCAGTGGTTAGTAGATGAGTATTGACTTTGCATTTAAATTTCTGGAGGTTGTAGCCGTCAGGAAAGCAAGAATATGGGAGCGAGTTCCACGGGCGGGAAGTGCGAGAGAAGAAGCTGCAGGAGTAGAATTGTCGTCTGCATTTGGCTAACCTGACTGTGAATGGGTGGGACCCAGTTGCCAGTCTGGTTGCACGAGTAAACACCTGTTGAGGCGGCACCAGTGACTTAAGTTCGTTGTAGCAGAAGCCATGAAAGTATTTATAGAACAAAGGGAGGCCACATTTCGACGGTGGGGAAGTGGCTGCAGTCCAGCCGCCAGATCAGTACCTATCACATTACAGACTTTCCTTTGGAGCCTGTCAAGAACACTGAGGAGAACGGCAGGGGCGCCTGACCATAAATGGCAGCAGTACTCCATGCACGGAGGTTGACTTGTATATATGCAGGATGGATTCAGGCGGAAAAAACATCCTGGATCGACATAGTGACCCAACCTTCTTAGCAGTAGATTTTGCTATGGATTCAATATAGTGGTTCCATTTGACTTGCTCCATTAAATGGATTACTAAAAAAAAAGAAAGAATGGAACTGAACAGCGCAATGCCAAGAAGCATTTGAAGAAACTATTAAAACATTAACGTCTGACCTGTTTTTGACACATTATGATCCTACTCATAATAGCGAGGGACGCCTGCTCGTATAGCGTCGGTGCTTGCCTACTACACAAAATGGCAGACGGAAAGAAAATACTAATCGCACACGCTTCTAGAACGCTATTGCCAGCGGAGAAAAACTATTCACAGATCGAGAAAGATGCTCTAGGGATCATAATTGCTGTAACTAGATTTCACAGGTACATTTATGGAAGAAATTTCACTCTGCAGACTGATCAAAGACCTTTGTTGACAATTTTCGGTTCGAAGAAAGGTTTACCAATATATACAGCAAGCAGATTTTTCGATGGGGAACCATCTTGCTTAAGTACAACTTTAAAGTAGAATACCTGCCTTCCAATAATATTAGTCGCGCGGACGGGTTGTCAAGATTTGTGCCAAAGAAGAATGACCCGCTGGAAGACTCAGTAATTGCTGCACTACACTCAGAAGGCGAGATGAGGACAGTACTTGGAAATACAGTACGGGAGCTGCCAGTGACGTTATTAGAAATTAGGAACCAGGCAGAAAGGGACGACTTCTTTATAACTACGAAGAAAAAATAGAAGAAAGAGACAGAAGTCTTTCTGACCGCTTTTCGATTTGCGATAACGTGTTAACGTACAATGAGAGAGTCGTAATACCTAAGACATCACAGAAAAGATATTAAAAGATTTTCATATGGAACATTCCTGGAAAAAATCAAATAAAGGCTTTGATGAGAAGTTACGTTTATTGGAAAAATATGGATGCAGACATTATGTAAATGGTAGAAAGATGTAAGGGTTGCGCCCTAGCTGCCAGGGAAATCCCAATGATTTAAAAACCCTGGCCGAAAACTGATCGACCATGGTCGAGGATTCATGTAGATTTTGCGGGACCTATAGACGGATTTTATTATCTAATCACAGTAGACAGCTACAGCAAATAGTCGGAAGTTTTTCGATACAAGAATCCGACGGCAGAAAATACAATTAACTGCCTACATGAACTGTTCGCAAGGTTCGGAGTAGTGGATTGTCCGGTAACAGACAACGGAACATAATTCACGTTCACAGATTTCCAGGAGTTCTGTGAGATGTTCCAAGTAAACCATATTAAAACTCCACCGTATCACCCACGTTCGAATGGACAAGCTGAGAGATTTGCTTACACTTTAAAAAGAGCGCTGAAAAAAAGCATATGGTATACCCACAGAGAAAGCACTGAAACAGTTTCTACAGGTTTATAGGATCACCCCAAATAATAACAAATCATCAAGAATGTCAGCAGCAGAAGTTATGTTCACTAGAAAGACAAATCAGCAATTGATAAACTACTACCAAAGCAGAATAAAAAGCAAATAACATCATTCGTACCAAAGAGGACTTTTAGACCAGGAGAAAGAGTGCCTGATAAGATGTTTAACCATAACACGTCCTACTAGGAAGCCGATACGATAACTAATCGAATCGGGAATATGTTATAAACGATTCAAGGTCCAAAATATACTCACAGAAGGCACATAAATCAAATGAGGAAAAGACGCTTGGAAGAAACCAACATGCCACCGCAAAAAAAAGAAGAGACCATGGACACAATTTTCGATACATTCGATAAACAAGGACCACAGACAGTGCTTGAAACAAGAAAATCAAGAAGGAAGAGGAAGTTCACGGAACCATTGATAATAAAACATAAAAGGAAAAAGTACTAAAGCTCCCTACACAGAGAAAAAAAACTTGGGAGGGGAGTGTCATGGCAGCATCACTCATCAACGGAATGAACTCTTCCAACCAGTACATATACCCCCCACCGACAAGAGGTGAGAGTAGATAACGTAGATAGCAAGGTAGATAACCTGGGCGTAGCCTGAGAGAGGAACCTGAGGAGAGCAGCCTGAGGAGAACGCCCTGAACATAGCTGAGAGTCGTCTATGAACACTGCTACTGTAACGTTGAATTATAGTATTACACACTAACCCGTATTAACGTTCTACTAAAAAAGTTCCAAGTGTTACATTTTGCCGTGTTTAATATATATTCGTTATTTCCTATTTTAATTGTTTTTTATTATTCTTGCTGGACCTTTAACCGGGTCCACGACAGTTAATTATGACTTATAAAGTTTTAAACATTTAAATTTTTTCCAGTCACTGTGTGTATTCCGTTATTAAGTTTTTAAGTAAAGACTATATTTACTAATAAAAAATTAAAAAGATTAATTTCGTACTAAAATTTTAATTTTTAAGTTTTTTTGTTAAATTATCCATTTTTTTTAATTATGAAATGTCCTAAGAGACATGGCAATTCTGGTCAACCAAACTTAGCTTGCCACCATACCTGGCTGTCATCACTGACTTCAAATGTCAGAAAGATCAGTGCTGCACGATTAAGAAATAATTTTATGCTAAATTTCATGCTATGAAAAAATAATTTTTGTTTCAAATCAGATTAATTTAACTTTAAATGTGCTAAATTTCTAAATGTAACGTGTCAGAAATGTAAATTTTATTTTTGCAAGATTTTTTAAACCGTGAATTAACTTTTGTTTACAAACTTGTCAAAATGGACGCAAAAATTAATTACTTTTGAAAACTCTAAAAAAGCTGTGATCAATATAAATTCTATTTAAAATGCACCAGTGTATTTTGCTTACTGGAAACAGTAAATTTAATTCTTAGCTTTTAACTAAATCTAAAATAAAAGCTTCAAGAAAGCTTTTATATTTTTTTATATTTCACTTTAAAACTGAGGTATCAAAAATGAGTGGAGGTAACTAATTATATATGAAGATGTACATAGTATATTTACACATTAGGTCTATGTTTCCGTCAGTGTGAATTTTTTTTTTTTGGTTTCTGATAAATGTAATCGGTTTTCGAAATTTAATTATAACAGCTACATGTAGAAGCATATGTCTATTACCAATCTTAGCAAATCGTTTGCGCGCGCAGATTCTGAGAAAAAGAAAAGAAAATGTCTTGTGTGTGTGTGTGTGTGTGTGTGTGTGTGTGTGTGTGTGTGTGTGTGTGTGTGTGTGTGAGAGAGAGAGAGAGAGAGAGAGAGAGAGAATGGAAAAATCGTTAACCGACGCTCAGCGAATCCTTAGTGTTGTACATATCCTGATACTGTCGGTATCGTCTGCATGGATTTCCGCTTTGTATAACATTACATCTGTGCCGATCATGCCGGAAGTATGCTTAATAGCGTACACAATCGCTTTGTAGGCGACTGCTCGATATGCCATTGCTCAAACCAAGGATGCTATTAGCATTCATCTGCCAAGACCTAGCCGTTTTACTAACGCATCCTTTTATTTGGTCGGTCAGTCTTGATTTAAGACAGGTAGGCAGTGAGTGACATCTGATGTGAGGTTTAGGAAAGCGGGAAAACTGAGGTTTTTCACGTTGTGCTACTGGTAGACAAGATGGTTTGATAAACAGTGGAGGAAATATTTATTGACGATTGATGCAATATGAACTTTTAATACTAACGTTAAGTTTGATAGGTCTGTGTCTATATGGGCAAATAAAAGAAAAGACGATTTTGGTTTGAGGTCAGAAAAAGTTCCTCCGATATTAAGGGTTCACGTATATGACAAACACAATATCAATCTATACACCATCTTTCTCTTTCTTTCTTTCTTTCTTTCTCTCTCTCTCTCTATCTCTCTCTCTCTCTCTCTCTCTATCTATCTATTTATCTATCTATCTATCTATCTATATATCTATCTATCTATCTATCTAAACTTAACCTGTTCCTATCTATTTTTTTACCTATCACAGTATAGTTTTATTTATCTTTCACTCAATCACTCACTTTCCCTCTCTCTCTCTGTCCCTCTCTCTCTCTCTGTGCCTGTATACCCCGCTTATATACAACACGCTAAAATTTCCCTTCTCTGATTCCATACGCCTATGGCTTAGACGTTAGCGACTCCGACTAACACCAAATCGGTCGAGTTTCGATCCAAACCAGAAGCAAATGGATGTCTAGCCACACTGATGATCTGTGATACGGCAAAACAGGCTTGTATGTTGATGACGAATCTATGTATATATATATATATATATATAAAAGGCAGTCTGTGTGTGACTGTAAGCTGTGCATGCCTACATTTTTTAAGCTACGCTATTCAAACTTTCTGGGGACACATATCTAGAGGGAAGCCAGGTCGACACATATTTTTTTAGTTTAAAAATTCAACCTAATATTAACATGCACGCATACAAGATCATATGCACACAGTGTGTGAAGGACAGAATATCAGCTCTTCTTTTAGAAAATACGTTATTATTATAATTATTATTATTATTTATAGTAGTAGTACCAGTATTAAGCTTTTGTATCTTATGTGGGTGTACGTGAAAGAGAGTGAGAAAAATATTTGTGCGATCTAAATCCAATTCTAAATCCAGGGCCATCTGTTGGAAGGACTCCACCGAGGTTGACTATGTCTCCAGCGTCTAGTAATACGTACTACGCTTGGCTAATTGCAAGTTGGTGAGACTATTTAATTCATAGTTGGAGTGGATGGCCGTTGACACTTAGGCGTTCATCCATCCTTTAATAACTCTTGTTCTTTTTTGGGTTATTTGGTTTCCGCTTGCTCTCCTTACCTAACCAAGGTATATTGAATGAGTTGTTTTACTCACCAACCACTCGACCCTTTAGAGTAGCCCATCTGCTAGACCGATTATCATCCAAGGCTATAGTACTCAGCCTGTCCTATTTACCCAGAGCTGCGAGGGAAAAGAGATGGATTCATACATTTTCCGATGGTCAGTCAATTAAGTACCATACGTGAAACACGCTTGGGCGATCATGTCTCAAAAGAGACATTTCTGACTAGGTATAAGATTATCCCGCAGTAGGTTGCCACTGCTTTCTGCGGTAGACTGGTTGCCAGCCAAGGCTATAGAACCCAATCTGTCCTGTCATTTAACCCATAACCGGAAGAAAGAGACGGATCAATACCTTTCCCAAGGGTATTTGCGCGTAAGTGAATGCAATGAATTCAACTAGAATTCGAACTCGGCTCCCCGATTTCTCGTTTCGAGCCGATATCCACTGTACCACAACGCAGATCCGATGGTACTTGCCCTAAAAGATTTCGATTCTTCAACCTTAGCCGCTATCCAGTATTACACTGAGCCTTTAATCCGATAAATTTAAATAGGAGAACATAGTCAAAGAAATTTCATTTCACATTCTTCTGCCTAAAACCAATTTTAAGTAGAGTGAATTGGTCTTAAAATTAATTTTGTTTATAAGAGAGTAATTTTATAAAAGTAATTTATATACCTTGCCCTTTTCATGGTTAGCAAATTCGTTCTTACCAACTAGCGATTTCAGTAGTCGTTGGCTCTTCTAATAGCCTTCTACCATATTTAGTACGTACGTCTACAGAAAGTCTGTTAAAGAGCATCGCTATGAATCAATGTTTAGCATTCAAATTTCGCAGTCTTACACTAATGTTGTTCGTTTAATACTTACTGGGTATCCAATACGTGTGACCTTGTACCTTACTAAATTAAACTTAGTAAATGCATATATGCTGAAGATCTGTTCTACTTATCAATTTCAACAGAATTCCAAAATAGCGAAATATAAAAAATAGTTTTTTTTTAAACAGCCTACAGTTTTCATTGTTCTTTAAAGTAAAATACTTAAACATGAGACAACTGAAATGGTTTCCTTATTAGCGAGAGACATTAGCTAGAGGCTTCTCGTTTCGAATACTTACCTATTATTTTTTTTATTTTGAAAAGCAGTAAGTAAATGATGCTCTCACTTTTGAGATGCCGATTTGAAAAATTGACATTGCAACGTTTGACGAGGGTTGTTTAAAACGTAACGCCTCTTCTTGGGTAACTATTGCAGGTAATTCAGTCGTCCATGTTTTGTTATATTAAAAATCCAAACGTCTGATTGCTAAACAATAATAAAATAAAAAGAAGAAAACACGAAAGCCTGTTAAATAAATCATTTGTATTTACAAACTTATAGACAAAAAGGAGTAAAATAATTAAAGTTTCGTGTGGAAAATACTTTTATCGTTAGTGAATTTTCAATTATCATTTTTGTTGTTGTTGGCGGATTTATTCATTCGAAGTCGCCGATTTGTTGTGCTTGCTGCTGTTTTTAAAGCTGATTTGTTTGAAGTTACTGGCACACGTTTCTTTCGGCATGCACTGGGGGAAAAGGAAGACGCTATGTAGCCATGTTTTGAACGAATTGTGGCAGTCGCACATCTGCTCTTTGAAATCGAAATTTGTGTGTTTTTATAAGAAATTTTACACGAAAGTAGGCCCAAGAAAAATAGGATTTTAGTTTTCTCTGATTGGTCAAATATTTTCACATGATGATATTAATTTCTAACCAATAGACCTGATGAGTTAAATGGTGTGTGTTGTATTGTGAAATCATTTTGTCATGTTCGTAGATGTTATGGTACCCTCCTACGAGAAATGAACTCTTCCTCTGGCTATATATAAATTACCTACGTGACTTCTAGAGAGCAGTCAACAGTATCAGTTACGAGCAGTTAAGATCAGTTACGATCAGTCAAGTACAGTAGTTAACGGAAGCATTTAACGACAGCTACTAGTCAGGCAGCGTAATAATACCTTCGGACTTATTTCTATATTACTATTTAGTAACATTTATTTGTATATGTTGTTTCTTGTTACTAATACACTGTTTTGAAACTACCTTCTTGTTCCGTGTATTACTTCCGGCACAAACTGGTCACTACACCCTTGAGGCAAAGTTTGACCACAACTCCACAATAAATTGGCTACGAAGATCCACAACAGTAGAAAATAAAGTTTGAGCGAGTTTTAATATGGTAGGTATGTGGTTATTGAAAAACAATTGGAAGCCGTTTAATATGGTATGTGCATGGGCATTAGAAACCAACTGAAGATCATTACATAGGGTAGGTATGTGGGTATTGGAAACCATCACAGTAGGCCTGAGTACCAAAGTAGGCAAGGAGAGAAAATGAGAAATAGTTTGGACTAGGAGCCTCAACGACTGCGGAGAAAAATAGGTCAATGAATAACCAGGTAATAATCAACACCTCGTTCCTAGCCGATTTTGGACACGGAAAAAACCAGAAGGAGGAACAAAAAACATAATCGACAACATAAGTAGAAACAACAGGTTCAGGTATGCAGTTATTCACTGCAAAACCTATCCTGTGGACAGCAGTAGCGATTAACTCCCGGTTATATGCCTAACAAAAGCCTAACAAAGCACCCAAATTGCAAGACAAGACAAGACTTCTGAACGACCCAAACCTACAGGAAAAATATATGGACAATGTAAAAAAATGATTGTTGTATACCTACCTATATATAGTAATGGTATGTTCCTGTCTTCTTAAATACGTGGACACTATTGTTATAAGGAAACAGTAGAATAATTATACTGACTAGCAATTCACTAGCAATGTATCTATTGCATGCAGCATGCGAGTCTTGTATTTGTTGATCTACTTTTATTCCCAACATTTGTTTTGATAGTTATAACAAAGATACTAGAGACAAATTGGAAACAGAAACTCGAAATGGGACACACTAAGCTGAGTTTTAGTGACATCAGCAAACATCATTATCATCCCAAAGAAAAACGGACATGGAAGGAAAAACAAGTAAATCACAAATGAGATTCTCAACATGCAAAGGAGACAGAAAACAGTGCCAAGATATGGAACTGAATACAGTAACCTACGCAAGGAAAAAAGAAACAAATGCATATAGGCTAAAAAATGACTCAATGAAAAATGTGTCACAAATAAAAGAGATATGTATGAAAAAAAATAAGAGAACTAACAGAACAAAAGGCATGTTCATCAAAAAGAAGTACAGAACATTCATATTAGAGAAAGCAAAAATACTTCAGCAATGGGTCGAATATATCGGAGATCTCTTCCACGACGAAAGAAAACAACCGGCCACACAGATAAATACCAGAAATACCGACAGACTGGAAATATTAAAAGAGTGAAGTGGCAGCAGAAACAGAAATAAAACAAAGTGGCAGGACTAGATGGAATCGTAATAAAGATGCTGACAACCTTAGACATTTCGACGTAGACAAGATTACAGAAAGAATAAATGAAATCTACAACAGTGTCGATATAAATCTAAACAAATCGACTTTTTAGCACTGTCTGAAAAACCAAGCGCAAACGAATGTGAACTCCACCAAACAGTCCGTTTAATGAGCTACATAAAAAATCCGAGTTCTGATGAACGTGAAGCAGAATCATGCTTAATTTTAGACAATAACAGTGCCAATTTGTCAAAGACACTGAAACAAGGAACGCGATATTTATGCTCAGAATGATATCAGAATGAGTAATACAAATGCAGAAGGATGTTTACTTATGTTTCATAGTACACAAAGGCATTCGACAAAATACGCCACAAATACATGTTAGATCTGCTTCGCAACTTTTACATATTCGGGAAAGACATTAGAATAATCAAGAACTTATACTGGCAACAAACTGCCTGCATACGGACAGGAAATGATAAACAAAAACAAAAAGGGGGTAAGACAAGGATGTGTCTTCTCACTAGATTTATTCAACCTAAACAGTGAGGTAATTCTGAGAGAATTAGAAGCCCTGACAGAATTCATTATTGGCGGCCACAATCTTAACAATATAAGATATGCAGATGACACAGTGCTGATAGTAGACACGAAAAAGAAACTACAAAACATCCTACAGAATATAGCTAAAGAAAGCGAGAAGAAAGGACTAAACATAAACTAGAATAAAATTGAACTCATGAACATCAAAAAAAAGAGGAGCCCAAAATGTCAATTACAGGTCTGGGTTACTAAATCAAACAAGTACAACAATTTAAATATCTCAGAAGTAATCTAACAGCAGAGAGGAGGAAAAGAGATCCGAATGCGTTTTGTGATAGCCAAGGACACATTCAAAAAGCTAAGCATAGTATTGAGAGACAGGAAACGTTGTAAAATAAGTAAAGAGTACTGAACTGTTACGAGATATCTGTCCTTCTTTATGGCAGCGAATGCTGGAGAATCTTCTTAAGGAAGAAGGGGAGACTCAAAGCAACAGAAATGTGGTTCGGCAGAAGAATATTGAGGAAACCATGGAGAGAATGTAAAGAAAAAGAAAATTGTGTTTAACATCAGAAAGAGACTGTTGAAGTTCCTGGGACACGTACTGAGGGAGTAGATTTTGGAGAATCTGATACACACAGGGTGGATAGATGAGAAAAGAGACAAGGGAAAATCGCGCGTGACATACTTGATGGGCTTAAGCCAGTAGATGGCAGAGCAGGGTTTGCGAGAAATAACAAGACCTTATACTTTAAAGAAAAGTGGTTCTGTTCGAAATTCACTGATAATTCAATTTTATAATAGCAACAAAGACGGCATTAGTGCAAATGTTAAAAAAATGATAATTTCACGTTTCATCAATTTAAACAGGCACAATACACATATTCAATTATAATCTTTCTCTTGATATATCAGTATCAAGTTTGGCTCCTATGTAGAATTCAAATACTGATGACATTGAACATAGACTCTAACATTATGGTCACTTCTGTTCCAAAAACACGACGCCATCGTTTTTCATGCCGTCTTTAACCTCTTTCATCTTGTTAAACCGAGTTTTAATCTTTCTGAACCGAGTTCTCATCTTGTTGAACCAAGTTCACATCTTGTTGAACCGAGTTGTCATATTGTTGAACTGAGTTGCAATCTTGTTGAAGCGATTTCTCATCTTGCTGACAGTTATCTGTCTGAACCATACTCTCATATTGTTGTACAGAATTCTTATTATATTGAACTGAGTTCACATCTTGTTAAAACAGATTCTCATCTTGTTGAATTGAGTTGCCATCAATTTGAAGCGAATTCTCATCTTGTTGAACCGAGTTTTCATTTTGTTGAACCGAGTTCTCATCTCTTGTGATTACTCTGCTTCGAATAGATGTTATTCCTTTTGTACAACTCTAGAGATCTTTTGGTCGTAATTATCCTCTAATCGTAATGGAGATTTTTTTTTGTTTTTCTCATGATAATAATAAAAATACAGGGTTTAAACGTCATTCAAGATAGAGGGATACTGTGTGTTGTTGCATGAGTTTAAAAGGAGTGAAGTTTATTTGGTTGTGCAAGAAAGATAACGCTTGACGCTGAAGGAGCAAGACTATAGTGACTGAGAAAACATACTGCTAGGAATCTATTAGTAGTACTTGGAAAGAACCATTCCGAATTTAACTAATTTCTTACTACTGGAATCCGAAGGGATTTTTGAAAAATACTTGATACAAGTTTCTTATGTTCTAAAAAAGTGATTATGTATTACTCACTCATAAAAATACTTAATTATTCTTACTATCTAAAATAACTCACAGAAGATTCATAAACCGTAAAAGAATATATCTATCTCTCTGGTTAGTTGTCCATCTAGTTATCTATGTATGTATGGGCGTGTGGTCAAGTGGTTAGAACGTTCGCTTTCTGACCATAAAACTTTGGTTCGAATCGATTTGTCTGGATGGTGACTTCTTGATGTCATCGGTCTGGACGAGGCGATGGTTGTGCTAACTCAAAGTCACAAGTCATCGTGACCGATGGTTTGATCACCGATCTCTAGTTCTGAGCTGATATCCCCTGCATCAGAACGCACATTCAGACTACGACTTTTTCCAATTGGACCAACTAAAAACCGAAAACAGCAATTAAAAGCATCAAAATTGGCCATTCAGAAGGGTGTCATCTTTCATCATATCTCTATTCAGTCTCAAAAGAAATTAACAGATTGTTTTCTTTAATCATTTCACCAGAAGCAAGACGAAAATATCACTAAGACGTAAAGATTTACTAGGAATATAAAATAAAATGAAAAGTCTTTCTAGGAAAAAACCTGAAACCCAGTTCAAAACAGGAAACAATCGAAAAATCACTACTCCTGTTCAAAAGAAGGGGGTGACAGGCGATCCTTGGGATCATCATACTCACCGCCATTTTGGGCCGGTCCGTCCGACCAATTAAGTTCAATTGAGACGAGCTAAGACAAGCTTAGATATGATAAGACAAGCTGAGTATCCAGTTACCACGTATGTGGGGACTGGGTAATAATTGACTGAATGTTCGGGTTCCCCACATTAAAAACTGACCTTATGTCATTGCTCGTCCTAGTGGGGGATGGCAGGGTAAATTGTCATACTCACCTGACTCTGTATCGTCGGATTACCTCTTATTTTGACCGCTACAAAATTATATTACTGAGAAATATTAATTTCTCTGGATTGCTGTAAAAGAAACAAACGCTTAGACTATCATGCAGGTAGATTCCAAAATTCTGAGAGAATGGAATCATGAAGCTGGTTAAAGTATTGCAGAAGGTGGTGGAACATATTGACAGATATATAACAGAATAGATCTATTTAGTAATATCTAGTATTTTTGAAATTCACTTAAAAAGGTTACTAACATGTGTTCCGACTCACCACTTCTACAGGTGTTTGTAAAATATTGATCCCCAAATTGAGATTAAACTAATCTTGTTAATCTTATTATTAGTATTTGGTTGAGTCATAAACAATCTCTGAATCATACGGGACAATTAAGAATAAATATGCCTCCAACACATTTTCATCTAAGAATTTTTTTCTACATATTGTTCATTTCTTTTATTGATAATTATTTCTTTATTAACTTCGGTTTAGCTCTGTTGATTGAGGTTCGAAACCAGTTAGGTAGCCCGTTTTACAATTTTATTTTTAAATATAATTATCATCATGCATCGTAATAAAAATAAATATTTTTGTCTATTTATGGAGGTTATGAAATTTTGTACCAGTAACAATATTTTCAATATATATATATATATATATATATATATATATATATATATATATATAATTCTCTCAAATATTTTGCTTTCATTTGACGGCAGGGGTACACACATAAATAAGTAGTATTTAAAATCTTTGTTGTCAGTTTTTAAGAATAAAGAAAATGTCTAAATATATTTTAGCATGTTTGGGGTTTATTGAAATTCTATATATCGTTCTTTAAAACAATAAACATTAATGAGAAGGTCAAAACATTCTACACAGCAACATCACCATCAAGGAAATAGCCTTCTTTTTGACAGACCATTTTTCGAATAAAGTTCATAAAAAACGGAAATTATTAAAGACTCATCTTCATTTTTTTTCTCCTCAAAATTACGCATACCTTCAACTGTTTTAATTACATTCTGTCCTTTGTTTTAAAGATAACTTGTCATTCTTTAGTTTTGGATTTTTATTATGAAAAACAAAACGAGAAATAAACTCACAAAGTTAATCGAATTTAAATAACTTTCGAAATTTTGAAGACTTGAGTTTCATAAATACAGAAGTTAAACCGTCAATAAGGAACATGTTATAAGGCGTTAAAGATCAAAGACTATATCAGGGCTTCTAACAGGATGAAATTTCTTAAGATTTAATCATCCCATATATTGAAATTAGATATAATTATATTTATCTTTAATATAAATGTGTGAATTTATTCACCTCTACGGTAGTCGTAATTATTTTAACTTTAGCAAGCTTCAACAAATAACTTTTCTACCTACGTCATATTGGCTTTGATTCTATTACGTGTCCATATCTTTATTTATTAAATTGTATGGAATGTAATTGTAGTTAAAATTAAGCCGTAGTCTTTATTCTTATAGTCGCTGCTTGTTTAGATTTCCTGGTGTTTCCTTTCATTCTCCCCTTAACATTTTCAGCAACTGACCAGCTGATAAAAATTCTTGGTACCATTAAAGCTGAGTGCTAAAATTTGAAAATATGTCCTAAAATTCAAATAACAGGTCGGGGGTAATAAAATCTAAATATCTGAGAAGTATTCTGGCAGAGGAGAGAATGTGAGACACTGAGATCCGAAGATGTATGGTCAAAAAAACCTATTTCAAAAGCTAAGCAGATTATTTTTGTTTTTTCTTATAATCGTTTCACCCCAAGCAAGGCAGTACCGCCACTGGTGCACAAGTGTTACAGTGAGAGAAAAGAAAAAGAAAGAAGGAACAAGTTACCAGGGATGCCGAAGAAAGGATAAAAGAAAGATGGAAATCAAGGAGATAGAATATGGCAATTGACGTTGCACTTAAACTTTTAGAAATTGTAGCTATCATGAAGCAAGTAAATGGAATTGAGTTCTACAAGTGGGAAGAGTGAGAAAAGCAACTGAGAGAAGAAAAAGCGTTTACATTTGACTATTTTGTCGTTATTATTGAGAAACAGAAAAAATCTCCTTGGAAACAAAGAAAAAGTACTAAACAAATACGTGATATCTGTTCACTTGTATGGCAGCGTAAACTGGACTATCTTCTCAAAAATGAAGAAACTCGAAGTGTGAATGCTGAGGACTAATTGTGTGAGACAACGTTTTAGAAAAAATGGAAAAAAAAAGAAAAGGGGAAACTGATGCTTTAATATCAGGAAGAGGCAGTAGAAATTTCTGAAGTTTGTAATGAAGAAGGAGAGCTTGGAGAATTGAAAGAAAGAAAGGTAATGAAAAGCAGTGACTAGAACACTTGATGGTCTTTGGTAAATTGATGGCAGAACAGCGTTTGGGAGAAATAGCAAAAGGACAAAACATATTAAGAACAACACGGGATAGGAAGATGTGAAGAGCCATGATCACCTACGCCCTGAATAGAAATAGCGCATGAAAGAAGAGAGGGAAATAGCCGGCTTTTATAGAAGTGCACTGTGTGATTTTCTTCCAGCTGATAGGTCCTATTAGCACCATCCACTCTACTATAATAAATATTGTTGTGTATTTATTTGTGTATGTGTGTACACACACACACACACACACACACACACACACACACATATATATATATATATATATATATATATATATATATGCAAAAGTTTGGCCTTATCAGCCACCTCCACACCCCAACCTTTTGGACGGAAAAGCCTGTTGCAGCAGAGTTGTGGCTGCGACCGCTAGTCGATCCACAACTTTTTATTAATCGTATCATCCCGAGCAAGGTGGTAACGCCACTGATGTGCAGGGGGCTACATAAGCGTAAAAAGATTAAGTAGAAGAGAGTGAAGAGGAAGACGAACTAGTTAGAAAGAAGCAAGAGAAGGATGGGTATACAGGTGTGATGACAGTTGCAAAGGTGGAGAGAAAGGAAACGATATACAGGGCGGTGAAGAAAGAACTTGAGTCAAGTGCTTAAGAGATGAGTATTGACATTGCATTTAAATTCCTGGAGGCTGTAGACGTCAGGAAAGCAAGAATATGGAAGCGAGTTCCACGGACGGGAAGTGCGAGAAAAGAAGCTGCAGGAGTAGAATTGTCGTCTGCATTTGGTTATTCTAACTGTGAATGGGTGGGACCCAGTTGCCAATCGAGTTGCACGAGTAAACACCAGTTGCAGAGGCACCACTGACTTAAGTTTGTTGGAACAGAAGCCATGAAAGTATTTATAGAACAGACAAAGAGAGGCCACATCTCGTCGGTGGGGAAGTGGCTGTAGTCGAGTCGCTAAGTCGGTACCTATCACATTACTGATTCTTCTTTGGAGCCTGTCAAGAACAATGAGATGAACAACAGGGGCGCCTGACCATATATGGCAGCAGTATTTCATGCACTGACGAATGGTTGATTTGTATATATGCAGAATGGATTCACGCGAGAAGAACATCCTGGCTCGACAAAGTGACCTAACTTTCTTAGCAGTGGATTTAGCTATGAACTCAGTGTAGTGATTCCATTTGAGATCAGAGGAGAGGCAGTGTATTGCTCTCAGGGAGACACGCTTGGTCCATGCAGGAGAAGTTGCCTGTGATGATTGATAGAAAACAACTTGGTCTTAGACGCATTGAAATTGACAAGCCACTTCTTACCCCAGTTCACCACAGAATGTAGAACCCTCTCAAGGTCAGCAGCGAGATTATGCTTGTCCGCCACGTCGGGTTTCTTACTGATGCAGGAGAAAATTGTGGTGTCATCTGCGTAGATGCCTACTTGACTCTTGATCTCGTCTGGGAGGTCACTGATGAAAATAAGGAAGAGCGTCGGGCTCAGGATAGAGCCCTGAGGAACACCAGCCTTTGTACTGTAGGATGTAGAGGTATGCTCATTCAAAACGACATTCATTTTGCGGTTATTTAAAAAAGATTGTATCAGATCAAGTAAGCGTCCAGTAATACCGTAACGCCGTAGCTTGCATAGAAGGCCAGAGTGCCAAACCTTGTCAAAAGCATTGGAGATGTCCAGAGCAACAGCACGAGCCTCGCCTGACTCCTTAAGGGCCTGGAACATGTACTCCGTAACGGTCGTTAGCATGTCGACCGTGAACCTGGCAAAGCGGAAGCCATACGGCCTGTCAGAGAAGTGTTCATTGGCAGTAAGATGTTGAACTATTACAGCATTAATCATGACCTCGAACACTTTCCCGAAAATTGGTAGGAGGCTGATAGGGCGGTAGTTGGATGGGTCCGAGGGTTCACTACAGTTCTTAAATACATGAACGACAGAAGAGGACTTCCAGCATGCAGTAAAACAGGAAGCAGAAAGGCAGTAGTTATACAGTTTCGAGAGGACAGGGGAGAGTTCACGGGCACATTTCTTAAGGACAATAACCGGAATTCCATCGCCACCAAAACTTCCTGGTAGGGATGAAGGCATCAATGCCAGTTTTCACCCAGGACGAAATCTCAGAGACACAGTCATCAATGGGAGATCAAACACTTTTCCCCAGGGGACGTCGCATAGGAAATCGCGATAAGCGTCCCAGCTTTTTGGTGTCAGTAAGAGGTTCTATAGGGAGGAGGCGTCTGGGGGAAGTGAGAGTGGAAAGAAATTTTGAGAGAGACAACAGCATGGCCGGAGTTGCCGAGAGGGCAAATCTACGAGACTTGGCAGGAATCAGGTGCCAAGCATATATAAAGCATATATCTAGTAGAGAGGCTTGTCCAGAGGGAGTGCTTGGCAAGCGTGTGTGGGGAAGTCCACCACTTGCGTAAGGGATTGGGAAATGGCAAAGCTCATGGCGTGGATGCCAGCTAAATCAGTAACAGAGTCTTTAAGCCACTCAGCATGATGGACGTTAAGATCTCCGAATACAAATATGTGAGCGAATGGGTGGTAGGAAATAGCCTTATCTATGTTGTCAGAATTGCTTTTTAGAAGGGAGCAGTCAGGAGAGGAGGGGGAACGGTAAAGAAAGAAAAGGTTGCTAACGGAACTGAGAAGTGACAGACGGAGACATATATTGGTGGTCAGGGGATTCGAGTGATGACACCCTAGCTACAGGGAGGTGTTCACTAACATAGACCACCAGCCCATGCATATGGACAGAGGTATCCTTCCTTAAGAGGAGATGATAACTAGGGATCGAGAAGTCAGAGGTGGGAATTGATGAGTTGAGGTTAGTCTCACAGAGCGATAGGATGTCATGGAACATTTCGTGGAGGAAAGCTTCTACGCTACTAAAGTTAGTACAAATATATATATATATATATATATATATATATATATATATATATTGATTGATTGATTGATTGATTGATTGTTTAATTACTTAATTCAAATGCACATTTGTATTAAAAAGTGTTCAATAAAATTATATTGTAGAACATTTGAATAATTTCCATTTATTACGCGATCTAGGTTTCTACCATGAGTGATATCTTCAGGCAATTTGCAATAACTGATTTTACTGTTTAACGCAGTTATTGCAAATCGCCTCAAGACACCACTTATGTTAGACACCACTAAGTCGCGTAATAAATCGTTTACAAATGGAAAATCTATATAACAGCTGGCTTTTCCTCGTTTGTGAGTACACCTATCTACTAACCAAACCCTATTCGAGACATCTGTTTGACTCACAAAGCCAACCAGTACTTTATTCTGCAACTAAGCTGAACGAATCTTAGTTTCTAGGAGATGAAACATAATCTGGCGCGATCAAATGTCTTACAAACATTTGGCCATTTCATTCTCGCACAATCTCAAACATCGATTACTTCCGAATGGTTTTGTCTACTGGATTTCTCTCACAAAGATTGGATTAAGGCGCAGTATGGTGCTATAGAAATTTCCAAATTTCTCTGAGATCAGACCGATATTATCACGACCAGATAAATCGATTAGGGTGAGATTTGAACCCGCTTATTATCATCAGAAAGCAAACGTACTAGTCTGTCATAATCTATATATCAGTCGGTGATGCACCAATAAGTGAATAACCTGAAATCAGAGAGATCCACAGCACTCTACCGTGTCTCAGTCTTGTGTTTGTTCGAACGATCGTACTAAATCCAAGGAGCAGATTATTTTCTGTCGCTGCTCGAAGTAAGACTGGAGACATTTTCATCCTTCGAGACGACATGCGAGTTGGAATTATTATTAAAATTACTATTTTTAACCTTTAGTATGAGTAGAGAGTTTTTCTTTTCCTTGACTTGTTGAAAACTAAGAACCCAATCTCTCCTGATATTTACTCATAGCTGGGGGGGGTGACGGATTCGTGTCTTTCCCAAGGGTATTAGCACATAAGTGAATGCAATGTCAGTCAGTTAAGTGCCATAGGTGATACGCGCTTTGGGCGATCATGTCTCCAAAGAGACTGACTGAACGGAAGATTATCCCGCAGTAGGTTGCCATTACTTTCTGCGGTAGACTGGTTG
The DNA here is from genome assembly GCA_037127315.1 of Ascarosepion bandense. Lineage (NCBI taxonomy): Eukaryota > Metazoa > Mollusca > Cephalopoda > Sepiida > Sepiidae > Ascarosepion > Ascarosepion bandense. Next base: position 5,320,105 of record JBBBDQ010000316.1, read on the forward strand.
CCAGCCAAGGATATAGAACCCAAACTATCTTGCTATTTAAACATAACTGGGTGGGGGAAGAGACGGATTAATATCTTTTCCAAGGTTATTCGCGTGTAAGTGAACGCAAGAAATTCAACTGGAATTTGAACTCGGCTCCCCGATTTCTCCTTCCGAGCCGATATCTACTGCACCACAATGCAGTGGATATCGGCTCGGAAGTGATAATGGAATGCAATGTACTTGACTGGAATTCAAACTCGGCTCTCCGGCTCCTCAGTTTGAGTCGCTATCCGTCGTGCCGCCATATTATATGTTCAACTATGAACGGGTGATCATTTACGTTTTAGCGTTTTGTCTTTTGATATTGATCAGTTTTGAGCAATTACTCTCTTCACACGAGAACGAAACAGCCACACACTCTGACCTTTTAATTTTTCATGCGCAACGCCGGTGTTGACCTTAGAATGTGATAAATCATTGGTTCTTGCTTGAAGTCTATATTGAACTATAACATCGAGCCTTCACAGAAAGGATTTCAATATTTCGTGAAGAGAAGTGTAAGGAAATTTAGTGCACATTTTTCAATGACTATTCAAATATTAACCACGAAAGTATGAATTAGTTGGTAGGTGATTCCTGACGTCGTACGCGACAGGGCGGCTGCTTTAAGATGATGACGACTTGCTTCTTTCTCTGTTCAAAGTAGGAATTAATTTGTATTCAATGAATCGATGAACGACTGGTTTTTTTCCCAGGCACTTCATGTAAAGAGGGAATAATCAATTCTATTGAAGCCAAATTAAATTCTTTGATAGAATAGTTCTTGAAAGGTTAAAAAGGATTTTCACACCAAAAATAGCAGTCTTTAAGGAATGGTCCTTGATGATTGGTGAGTAATGACAGCACAAAAATGTTTAAGGCAAATAGAAAATGACCACCTACAGGGAAAGGGGGAAAAGAATTATGAACGTTAATTAGTATTACCTCATTCCTAAGAAGTGCAGTGTAATAAATCTGTAAGAAACAAGGAGTGTGTGAATCTCAGTATCAGGGATGGCTCGCACGCACACACCCACATTCACACACACACACACACACACACACACATTCACACACACACACAACTTCTCTCTCTCTCTATATATATATATATGTATATACATATATATATATATATATGTGTGTGTGTGTGTGTGTGTGTGTGTGGATAAGGCAGCAAGTATTTATCCAAACAAACTTGCTTAAAAAGAAACATTATCTATCTCTCTATAATTATTATTTTATTTTTCTAATTTCTGAAGAAGGTGTTGAGTACTCTGGTCAGTACTCTGGTCAAAACTGTGGATAAACTGTTCGAAACAGTTGAAGGGAAGGAACGTCGGACAGCTCGAAATCAAACAATATGAATTTCTGCCTCGACAAGTCTACCACCGATGCGCTAACGGCCATCACTGAATATGTATGGCAGGCTTTTCATAATAATGGCGAACCTCGAGCTGTTCCCCTAGATATCTCGAATGTTGTCCTTCTATGCAACCCCCAGGGCTACGCTATTTCTGGACGATTATTTAATTTAATCCAATCGTTCGTGTCCAATTTGTGAAATGAACGGGCAAGTTTCCAGATGCTTTCACATGAACGCGGCTGTCCTTCATTGCTCTATTCTATCAGGCTTCTCGACGACATAATTATTGCAAAAAAAATAAAAATAAAATAAAATAATAATACACTGATAAAGAATAAACATGCAGTATAACTGGTAGTAAAGTTTAATAATTGATGATAAACAGAATGAACTAAGCCGACGCTGCCTCGCTATTGTCTGTCTACCTATGAACATGACAGGAGGAAGATATATATATATATATATATATATATATATATATATATATATATATATATATATACAACTGTCTTTCTTATAATAGGGAGAATTACATAACCTCTCTAAATCCTGAAAATATATTAGGAAAGAGTCTCTAATTGGACATATTGGAAAACCGATGTTATGTTTGCAATACAATTCAGCAAATCTAGGGACACCTCAACGTGGTGTAATGATCAGCAAGTTAATCTCTATAGACTTCATTACAACCGTGTAGTGGGTAACTTTCGTTCTTCTGCCACACCAAAGCGGCGCCTAGAAGATCAATGATATCAGCATTTTTAAAGAAAACATTTTCATGGTATTTTACTTATCTTTTTCAAAGCTGTATCTTTGAGAATATATTTTAATGTTTATAATTTTATTTGAGCAAGCTGAACACCTTCATAAAATTGATATCGATATTGATATCACAACATCTCAGTGCATTCTTCCGCTCCCACGACGTATACAACACTTAAAAAAATGGAAAAACTTATTAAGCCAGAACATTTTAATTTTTGATAAATTAAAATTAGAAAGGTTTTATTGTCCCAACATTTTTTTTTTTTATAAGCGTTTCACCCCGAGCAAGGCATGTCACTGCCACTACTGTGCAGGGGGCTACGTAGAGTGGAGAAAGGCTGATTAAGTATAGGAAATGACAGAGGGTGGGCGATAGGCGGGAAAGGATTTGGGTAGATGAGAGTGTTGTAAGAATAGTTGGGAGTTAGTGTGATAGGAGGTATCTATTGACCCTACATTTAAATACCTGGAGATTGTAACTGTCGAGAAAGCAGACTTGTGGAAGGGAGTTCCACAGGCGGGAAGCGCGAGAAAAGAAGCTGTTGGGGTAGAATTTACGGTTACATCTTATTTGTTTAACTGTAAAAGGGTGGGACCTAGTTGCTAATCTAGTATCTCGTGTAAATTCGTGCTTAGGCGGCACCAGTGATCTAAGCTCATCGGAGCAGAAGCCATGAAAGTACTTCCATCGTATTTTTCTTTTCTTTTTTCAAAGTAAGTATCACAGCATAAAGATTAAGGGTAACAGTTAGGTGTTAAGGGTCTCAGTTGGATGTTAAAGGTCACAATTGTGGTCCAGTGGATATCGGCTCGGAACGAGAAACCGGGGAGCCGAGTTCGAATTCCAGTTGAATCAATTGTATTCACTTACGCGCAAATACCCTTGGGAAAGGTATTAATCCGTCTCTTCCTTCCAGTTATGGGTTAAATAACAGGACAGATTGGATTCTATAGCCTTGGTCGACAACCAGTCTACCGCAGAAAGCAATGGCAACCTATTGCGGGATAATCTTCTGCCCAGTGAGTCATGTCTCTTTCGAGACATGATCGCCCAAGCGTGTATCGCGTATGGCACTTAACTGACTGACATTAGATGATGAACATTGAACGCCTTTTAATAAATAAATCTACACTAACCATGTGTAACTGCTGCACTGATCTAATATTTCTGCAATGGAGAGAAAAACAACTTTGCATTAACTAGCGCACTCAGTCTATCCTACAAAAAGTGCTTATAAATTCTTAAATTCTTTTCTGCCTTTTCTTATTATTCAATAAGAGAAATAATTTATTGAAATTCTTTATAATTTTTTCTTGTTATTACTGTGAAAGCTGAGTTATTCATTACAGTTGATTATTGTTTTTGAGGAACAGTGTATCCTGGACAAACTACTTAGATGAGGAAAAGCAAAAGAGATGTCATTCTATTGACAAAGCCTGAGAAGAGCTTGGTCAGAAAATATATGACCAACAAAAAAGCTTTAACCAGAATAGGAATGTCAAGAAAACTTTGCTCACAATCAGAAAATGATAGTCCGATGAAGAGTTTTTAAAAGACGAAACGTGTTACATATTTTTCATTTTTTGTCAGTTAAGTATCCAATCTTCTATTGATATATAGTAATTTATATATAATACTTTCCCGTATTGTCAACATGGAAAGCACATTAAAGATTGATAGAATAAAGTAAAGAACAAAATAACGTATCTCATTCTTACATGTTTCACTTTAATTAATGCTTCTTCAGAGATCGAAGTAGAAATTTGACTGAGATTAGTTTCCTACTTTGTTCACTTTATTCTATCATCTTGTTAGATTACAATCCAGATATTCAACATATCAAAGATTACATAAATATCAAAACATTTCGGCCCAATCTTTTAAAAATGGGACATTTCTTTTTTACTAAGATGCACCGAAAATGTTAGCCCGCGAAACGCGACTTCCTTTTTGTGTACTGTATCTTATACCGTAACAATGTACTTCCACTTGGCCCTATCTTTTGTTGCTTCCAAAATTCTTCTCAAAATTCTTCGTCTTGGTATCTCTCCAAAAACCCCGCTCTGCCATCCATTTGCGCAAGCCTATCATATATGTCCCGCACTGCTTTCCCTTGTCTCTCTTTCCTTCTAGCTGTCCTGTGAGTATTAAATTCTCTATGCCCTCCTTCTTCATCTGTCTCTTCTTGATATTATATTATGAGTTTTCTTCTCTTTGGCATCCTCTCCAAAATCACATCAATTCCCACGTGCTCAGTCCATGGCATCATTCTGTAGAACCACATTTCTGCTGCCTTGAGCCTCACCTTCATCCTTGAGAAGATTGTCCAACATTCACTGCTATGCAGAAAGACAGATGTCACATAGCAGTCCAGCACTGTTTTCCAAAAAGATTTTTCTGTCTCTCAGTACTCTGGTTAGCTTTTGAAATGCGTGCTTGGCCTCAATGCGTCATCGGATCTCAATGGTGCACTTTCCATCCTCTGTTAGAACGTTTCCCAGATATTTAAATTTCTTTATTTGTTTTATCTTAGTTTTCTCGACCTGTAGTTGACAGTAATGTTTAATTTAATGATATGATATCGTAAAAACCTCTGCTGAACTAGAAAAAAGAACTAAACATAAATTACACGAAAACATAAAGCATTGTTAGCAAAAGGCTGAGCCCAAAATGCAAATTACAAATTAGAGAAAACCAGAATCACATGAGTAAAAATTTCAAATATCTGGGAAGTATTCTAACAGACGACGGAAAGTTTGACACCAAATATCTAGAACCAAAGATGCATTCCAAAAGATAAGCAAAGTATTAATAGACAGAATAACATCGTTAGAAGCAAAGAAATGACTACTTAACTGTTAGGTGATATCTGTTCTTCTATAAGGAGGTGAATGCTGGTCGATTTTCACAAAGATGAAAAAGAGACTTGAAGCTACAAAACCATGGTTCTAAAGAAGATTGCTGAGGATAAAGGACAGGCGAGCAACGACGAGGTTTTAAAGAAAATGAAAATCAAAAGAAAAATTATACTTAATCTCGGAAAGACACAACTGAAATATCTGGGGCACATAATGAGGAAGAAGGGCTTTGGAAAAATGTTACGGTAGATACAGAGAAGAGCGGACAGAGGAAAACAATATATAAGATATTTAATGAGCTTAATCTTTACGAGAAATGGCAAAGTTTGCAGAGAGCAGGCTTGCAAAATTTGATGTAAATGATATATGGAGTGCGACTTTGATAAGATTCTAAAAGTGAAAGTCGCACTCCATATATCATTTAAAAGTTCTGGAGTCCATTTACATCGAATCTTGCAAGCCTGCTCTCTGCAAACAGAGAGAATGATTGTTGGGTTTGAATGTGAATGAACGCTAGCTCTGTTTCATCATAAAACATTTCTTTCCCCCTTTCATTAGATTTATTTTTATTTTTTAGAATAAATTTCCCAAAATATTAAAACCAGAGACGAGGACGAGACCGGTTGTTGTTTTAATTCTTATTATGCCATTAAATTCACGCATATTCCTTGCTATACATATATATATATATATATATATATATATATATATATATATATATATATATAATGTTGCTAGTATACTTATATATTTATATTTATATTCATATATATATGGATGTGTATACATGTATGCGTGGATCCGCACCTCGTAAAATTGCGAGTGTGTGAACACAATAATTGCATGTGGATATAAATAGATGAATGTATGTATGAAGAACACATTTATGATTATATATACGTATGGATGCGAGGTTATATGTAAGTATAAAAATACATGCGTATTTTGGGAGTATGTGTGAGAATTACTAGCATACTTATATATATATATATATATATATATATATATGTACGCGCGAAAATACTATCTTTATGAAATGTATATATGTCATTATACGAACGCAAGATCCGTATGTAGACATGAAAAAGTGTAGGTAGGTAAGTATATATAAGCATAAACATAGTCGCATTTGTATGTATATGTGGGATTGTGCGCATATGTGTATATGGATATAAGTTAGTGTACATGGGTGGGTTAATTTACACACGTATCCATAGAATTGGAAATAAATGGTTAATGACTTAGCGGTCAGCATCTTCACGACTGGTCTAAATACCCCCCAGCTGATCTGACGCACATGCTTCTGTTCTGACTCTCTTTTCTTTCTTCTCTTTTTTCCTTTATCTTTTTTTTTTTTTTAATCTTTCTCTTCATTTAAAGAAAATACTTATTCCGGAAAAGGTTTTTGTACCAAATGGAAGTAATATAGTGTGGTCTGATGAAATGAGCTAATTAAACTCATTGAAATGAATTATAATTTATAACCAATTTAAATGACGTGTTGAGTTTTCCTTTATAAATATCATATTACTCTGGATAACATCCATTGAGCTCTCTATATAGATATAACACTTAATATTTTATATTTAGTTGATCTTGTTGGATTATCCTCGCCATTTATGGACAAGACATCTATACCCATATATATATATATATATATATATATATATATTCGGTAAACGCTATGAAGAATACACAATGTAGAAATTCCCTCACCACTCACCAATAACACTATATATGTTTACTTACATTCCTACTATTGTAGTGACAATGAAAAAATTATGACAATTACAAGGTGGAGAAAAAAGAAAAAAGAAACTGATGTTTGTTATGTTCGTTATGGTTTGAATAAAAAACAAGGTTTTTTATCAATTAAAATGTAAATTTAGAGAATAAAAATAGTCAGAAAGATTAATTTCAAATTTTACCTAATGAAAAAATTTAATCTTAAATTAACTGCATAAATTAATTAAAGCCTGTTTTTAATGAATAACTTTTCATTGAAGGATTTTTTTCTTTATATATTATTATGCTCAAAGGATTCTTTAAAATCATTGAAAACTCTAACAGTTATAATATACTCATAGACATTTCTTCTAAGTGCGATCATGCCTCTCCACAATTTTCTGTCTCTGTCTCTTAGCAGTTTTTCTCCCTTTACTAAGGCCTCCACATATCCGTTTCACTTTCAATTCACCTAAGTTTTTCAGATAATTAGCTCACTGTATGGTGCAGTGGATATCGGCTCGGAACGAGAAATCGGGGGGGGGGGCAGTTCGAATTCTAGTTGTATTTGTTGCATTCACTTACTCACAAATCCCCTTGGGAAATATATTAATCCGTCTTTTCCCTTCAGTTATGGTTAATTAGAAGGACAGATTGGGTTCTGCAGCCTTGGCTGGCAACCAGTCTACGGCAGAAAATAACTGCGGGATCATCTTCTGTCAGTTATGTCTCTTTGGAGACATGATCGCCCAAGCGTGTATCACGTATGAAATTAAACTAACTGAGTTCTTTATCTTTCTTGTCCTCGATATGCCCGCTGAAGATTAAGTTTTTCAAGCTCTACATCCTCATTATGTGTCCAAGCAATTTAAGCAATCTTTTCCTGACCTCGATTAAAAATGCTCTTCTGTTGCCATTTTCTTTAAGATTTACTTGTTGCTTAATCGCTCCGTCCATGGAATTCTCAGTATCATTCTGTAGAATAACATTTCTGTTGACCCTAGTTTTTTTCTCGCATTCTTACAGAAATTGTCCAACATTCTCTACCTTATAAGATGATGGATACTATATAGCACTCATTTCTTGGTTTCTAACGGAATATTTTTGTTAGTCAGGACTGTGTTTAACTTTTGGAAGTTCTCTACTGCTATTTTAATGTTGTTTTGGAGATTGGTCCCGCATTTTCTCTATTCCGCTAAAGCACTTCCGAAGTATTTAAATTTATGCAACTGCTTCATGTTTATATCTCCAATTTGTTAATCTAATCTTGGGTTTTTTCTCTTGTTGAACATCCTTTATTTGTCTAATATTTTATTTATCTCTTTCTGTCATATTACAGTGGACGGTTAGTCCCTTGTTCTGATTTTCTTTAAGCACAGTTTCCAGGAGGTTCAATTGTTTCCTTTCCGAGTCGGCTATCAACACCTGAGCATAATATATTTTTAAGATTACGTCCACAGGTAAGAAATCCTGGTAGGATCTCCAGTTCAATCGGAATAACCTTGCTGTAGAGGGGGAATAAATCTTTGGAAGGGAGAAGACAAATTAGATAAAAAAAAGCTTATTTCTACCAACGTATGCAGGATGTCCGGTAGTTTTCTTTCTGCGTTGGCTATGAATACAGTGAAACCTGGGTATTCTATATGTTAGGATTTCAGTTCCCCTAAGATTACCTTGCTGTAGCTGTAGAATAAATCCTTGAATGGGAGAAGACTTATTACCATAAAAATACCTTCTTCTACCACTATATACAGGAAACCCTATTGTTTCTTTATTGTCGGCCATCAAAATATTAATGTCTGCGTATCTTATATTTTTATGGTTACGCCCACCATGTTAGGGTCCCTAGTATCATTAAGACAACCGCTATGTAATGGTTAAATATATCTGAGTATGGAAAGAAGATATATTAGATAAATAAAGGATTTTTCTACTGCCATTTCCAGGAGCACCTGCGGTTCCATTTCTGAGTCGACCTACAACACTCTACGACCTGCTTAAATTTTATTTTTATATTTATACTCCCTGATGTTAGAGTCACCAGTACAAATTGGTTTTAAAGGTTGAATAAATCTGGGGATACAGAGAAGACATATTAGATAAAATAAGCTTTATTCTACAAGCATGTCCAGGCATCTTATAGTTTCCTTTCTAAGTCGACTAACAACACAGTACCACCTGCATATCTTATATTTTCATGGTTTCACCTACCGATGATAAATCATGTTAAGATTTCGATTCCCCTAAGATTACCTTGGTGCAGCGGTAGAATGAATCCTTGAATGGCAGAAACATATTACATAAAAATGCATTCTTCTACCAATATTTACAAGACGCTCCATTGTTTGCTTTCTGTCGACCATCAAAATATTGCCCGTGCGTATCTTATATTGTTACGGTAAAGTCTACTTATAATATATCATGCTAGAATCTCCAGGTCTCTGAGGATAACCTCACCGTAGATGTTGAATGAATCTGATGATGTGAAGAATACATATTAGATGAATAAAGTTTTATTCTACCACAGTGTCCAGGAGCTCCTGTATTTTCATTTCCAACACAGTATAACCTGCGTATCTTATATTATCATGTTTACAGTCACTGATAATAAATCATGTTAGGGTTTCCAGTTGAAATTGATTTTAAAGATTGAATAAATCTGGGGATATGAGAAAATATTAAATAAACTAATCTTTGTTCTACTGCCTTTTTTTATGAGGACCTGTAGTTTCCCTTCTGAGTCGATCGTTAACACATTCCTAACTACTTATCTTATATAGTTAAGGTTACGACCATCGATAATAAATGATGGTAGAGGCCCAATACCCTTAAGATGACCTCGTTCTAGAGGCTGAACAAATCTGGGTATGGGAAAAGACATATTAGATAAAGCAACGTTTATTCTACCAGCATGTCCAGGAGATCCTGTAGTTCCCTTTTCAAGTCGATCGGCCACACAGTACCACCTGCGTATCTTATATTGTTATGGTTACGCCAACTGATAACAAATCATGTTAGAGTTTCAGTTGCCTTAGGGTAAACTTGCCGTAGAGGTAGAATGGATCCTTAAATGGGAGAAAACTTATTGCATAAAAGTACCTTCTTCTACCACTATTCACAAAAAGCCCCATTATTTGCTTTCTATCGGCCATCAAAATATTGCTGCTTGCGAATCTTATATATTTATGGTTACGCCCACCGATAATCAACCATGTCAGGGTCCCCAGTATCCTTAAGGCAATCGCTTTGTAGAGGTTGAATACATCTGAGTATGAGGAAAAAATATTAGATAAATAAAGGATTTTTTTCTATTTCCAGGAGTAGTTCCATTTCTGAGTCGACCTACAACACTGTACGACCTTTTATTGTTATATTTATACTCACTGCTAATAATTGATTTTAGGGTCACTAGTACAAATTGGTTTTAGAGGTTGAATAAATCTGGTGATAAAGAGAAACATATTAGATGAAATAAGTTTTGTTCTACAAGCGTGTCCAGGCATCCTGTAGTTTCCTTTCCAAATGGACTATCACCACAGTGCCACCTACATATGTTATAATGTTATGATTGCACCCACCGATGATAAATCATGTTAGGATTTCAGATCTACTAGGATTACCTTCTTGTCAAAGTAGAATAAATATGTGAAGCGGGGAAGACATATTGCATAAAAATGCTTTCTTCCACAACTATTTACAGGAAGCTCCGTTGTTTCCTTTTTGAGCCAGCCATCAATATATTGCCCCTGCGTATCTTATATTGTTATGTTTACGCCCACTGTTAATAGATCATGATATGGTTTCCAGTACGCTTAGGTTAACCTAGATGTAGATGTTGAATAAATCTGGTGAGGGGAAAAGCTGCCATCGTATCCACGACGTTCTCTGGTTTTCTTTCCGAGTGTGCAATCAAGACAGTGCTACCTGCGTATTTATATTGGTATGATTACCCCACTAATAATAAATCATGGTTGGGTCTGCAGTATAATTTTGCCCTGGAAGTTGAATAAACCTTGTCTCACACCACTTTATATTTTTGAATTTTTTCATAGGTAAGCAACTTATTTTCCATCCGTATACAAACGGTTTGCTTTCAAACATTCATATTCAAGTATCAAGTACACTACCGACCATAATTATTAGGCCACCCCAGTGTTTTAGAAAATAATATATTTCATACTATTTTTAGTATTTATTGCCAAATGAATAATTATAAATAAAAAAGAATGGTTCTTTTGTTAATATTGCACAATAACATGTGCATCAAATGAATTTATAAATATTTAATAATTACCTATATTGCAGTTTCATCAAGGAAAGAATGAAGAAAATTTAAGGTGATTCGAACGAGTTCATCTTTGCTTCCTTGCCTTGTAAAATTTTGCAAAGTAATAATAACAAAAGAAACATTCATTTTCATTTGGCAATAAATATAAAATAGTATGAAATACATAATTTCTTAAAAAAAAACTGGGGTGGCCTAATAATTATGGCCGGGAGTGTATGTTACGCGCTGCTTTTCCCTTGTCATCTTTTTTCTCAATCTTTTCAGTGAGTATCATGTTTTCCAAGCCCTCCTTCCTCACTGCGTGCCTCAGAAATTTTAACTGCGTCTTCTTGATGTTTTATATGAGTTAGATTTTTGTTTCTATTTCCTCATAACCTCGTGATTAACCAAATGTTCGGTCTATAGAATTCTCTTCATCTTTCTGTAGAACCATATTTGTATTGTTTCAAGTGTGTTTTTCATTTTTGATGAACCTTCACTGCCTATACAGAAGGACATATATCACGTAACATTTCATGCTTTACTTAGTTTCTAACGATAATTTCCTGTTTCTTAACACACTTTTTAGGTTTTGGAATGCAACCTTAGTGCCTAACATATCAAAATCATTCCATAACTTGGCTTTGAAAAGAATCGATTCCGCGCTGAATAAACGGAGTAAATTAAAATAAATGAAATCTTAATTACTGAGTACATTTTCTCCAAATAATAGTGTTCATCACTCGTTGATCATCTCTGTTTTGGGTGGGAATTGTTTTGTTTTTTTTCTGTCTTTTCAAAACATGCAAATCATTCCTGCTGCTAACGGTGTCTTCTGCTTTTTCTGTCTAAAGGATACATCTTTTTTTAAGCTTAGAAAGACTCAGCAACCTAGACATTTTTGGGAAAGACATTAGAGTAATCTGTACTGGCAGCAAACCACCTGCATGCGGATAGGAAACGAGTTCAGCAGATATACAAAGATAGAAGAGGTGTAAAGAAGGGTGTGTCTTTTCACCGGATCTGTTCAACTTGTACAGCGAGACAATTCTTAGAGTCCTAGAAGTCATGCCAGGGCTCATCAGTGGCGGTCACTACCTGAACAACATTAGATGCGCAAAGGATACAGTACAGCGAGCTCAATCATAACTGTGTACCCAATACTTTCGGCCTTGTGCAGCGCTTCAAAATCGACTGTCACTCTTTGTTTCGTTCCTGTGAATGTCTGGGTAATTAATAACGGTTAAGAATGGGAAATAGAAAAACCGGGTTCGAGTCCCAATTGACTTCGTTAAATACACGCGCAAATACCGTTAGAAATTGTATGAATTCATATTTTCTCACACCTATAGAGTAAATAGTATGTATTGTAGAAGATTCATTATTTTTATCAAAAATTATTAACGCAATATTCGGTTGAAAAAAAAAATAAAAGAATGATTCTTAAAATTTAAAAAGTATGTTTCGGCTTTAAATAGAGCTGATAAACCGTAGGTAATAGCTCAATTAATCAATTCTCCCGTGTTTGGATATGCGGTTGGTTTAATAGATATTGGTTCGAAATGAGACATCGGAGAGACAAGTTCGAATTACAGGATTTCACTTAGGCGCAAAAAATCCTGCGAAAGGTATAATAATTTTCTAAGTGCAGCTTAAATGTGGCACATTATAAAAAAATATGGGGTACCCAAGTGAGGATCAAACTCACTACTCAATTGCAATACTTCTAGCCTCGAGGTATCCCACCCTTTGAAAAGTATGAATCCATCTCTTTTTCTCCGAGATTTTAAGACCTTTATTCGTAAAAAACAATTTTAGCCCCCAAAAATGTTAATGCAATATTCTCTCGCAAAAAAAGAAAATATTCGTAAAATCAAAAAATGTTTGGGCTTTAAATAACTCACCGTAACAATCAATTGTTTCTTTGTTTTACATTTTTCTTCCTCATTATTTTATATATTCTCTTCATCTCTCCCCCTCTTTCTCTATCTCCCGTCTCTCTCCACTCTCACTTTCTCTTTCTCTCTCAGACAGAGAGAAAAAAATCACCACTATTTATAAAGAATTAATAGGTTGTTAAACTTTGCTTAATTTTGGCACAAGGTCCCGGGTATGAGGAATCCAGTGAGCATTGATTACACAACTTAATGTTCTTAACCTTTAACCCGTCCTGAATCTGCCAATATGAAAGATGGTTAAAGCAATGTCTGGGTACTTGACTATATACTTGTTACATTATTGTTTAATGTATACTCCCTTTGCCTTACAGTTTAATGTGCTCTCCCTGAACAATATTAAGAAAATGGATTCTCGCGCTCTGATTGATTCCTTTTCTCTGTCGAACCCCTTTTTATCTTTCTCATTTTTTGGATCTAATAAAGGTTGGATCACGTTTATGTTGGCTATCTCCTGATTCTGTCCTGTTTATTATGACTTAACGGAGAAGTTCTCAACCTTGGTTCATATGCACCCTGGGGTCCATGTAACATTAGTAGTCTGCACAAATATATATATATATATATATATATATATATATATATATATATATATATATTGAGAGTCAACGGTAACATCTTAGTGGTCCAGAGAACCATTTCACTTGGAACGGTTGTTACAGCCGATAATTATTATTATTAAGTTTGTGTCCCTCTTACTTTGTCCATTATTAAAAGTCGAATAACAACTGGGAAGAATATATAAAAGAATGATATATATATATATATATATATATATATATATATATATAAAGAAAAATTATATCAAAATTATAATTTATTATATTAATTAATTTAATATACTAATAATAAATAATAATATTAATTTTAAAAAGATATTAATATATTAATTAATATAGTAATAAACTTGACATTGTGAAGAGGTGATCTCCAAAAAGAGGCTAGAATCATTGCATTTGAGTAGTGAGTTTGATCTTCGACTATAATTGACATAGATGGAGGCCAATATAAAAAAAAACTCGCAGATCAGCATCAACCACAGTGAACTCATTGAATAAATATGCAATTTTTTAGTTTATTAATTACTCACATTTTAAAATGGTTTATCATAAATTATTTTACTAGTGTATATAAATGTTACATAGAATTTAGTTATTAAATGCAAGTTTATTTTCATTAAATTAGTTTTTCTTCAAAATAAACATATATATTTACTATTTCTATAATAGAATTTCAAAATTTACCTATTAGTAAAAGAATCAAATTAGCTTTTTTTTTTTTTTTTCATCCAATGGTTATTTAAGAGTAAATGTGGTCCATGGTTAAAATAAAAATAAAAATAAAAAGGGCGGGAAGCACTGATTTAAGGCAAAAATACGACTAATATGAAGTTGTGCGTCCTAATGTGTGAGCGAATACAGTAGTTGGTGGGAGTGAATCCTAAAAATAAGAATTAAATTCTCTGAAAATAAGATTGTAAAGAAAAAAGGGAAAATATAAAATCACAACAACGCAAGACACTTTGATTGCATGTCAATCAATTGTTTATTTAAATCCATTACCATCACCCTAGATTTGGAAGAAGAAGAAAGGAAAGAAGAAAAAGAAAGAAAGAAATGGTAACAATAAAAAAGAAAGAAAGAAGAAAAGAAAGAAAGAAAAAAGAAAGAAGAAATTATCGGAAAATCATGATTATAATTTAATAATAGAATGAAATAAAAAGATCAATGCTATTTAATTAGAGTCCGTCTTAAGGCAAGAGCAGAAATGGAAAAAGCCAATGAAAGATACATCGCCTTAGCGGTCCGCATTACATTTGAAATACAGTGATCACATTGATGTGACTGACAACCAGTCACAAGGCTAGGGATGGTAGGTCAAGCTGGCAGTCAAGGCTGGTCAGCCGAGAAAGAGGCCCTTGGCAGTCGATGGATACAACCCTATAAATATAAAGATAAAGAAAAAACATATAATTTCTGTTTATCTGTAATCGTAACATTTTTTATACATAATAAATTTCATGTACGCTCTCTTTCTAAATCAGTACATTTTAAACGCCATTACATTTGGTATGAAAGTGGAAAGAGTTATCTGCCCATTCTAGTTACTGAATTCACCAAATTAAGTTAATTAAAAATAGTCGTTTCTCACATGAACACATGTGTTGTAAATGTTTCACTGCCACTAGCTGATTCTTATACAGGAAATATAAAAATATGTAAGTGAATAGTTATCTCCGACTGCAAAAATATATAGATAGATAGATAATAATAATAATAATAATAATAATTATTAAACCGACTCTGCGTGTATTCTAATCTCAAAATTTTATAGAAGGGACTTTCTAAGACTATGAATGACCAGCAGAATCTAAATCCGTTATTGCCCTCGGCTATAAAGCTTTGGGCAAAGAGGGGGAAAAAAAAAGAAAACTGCGTGGGACCGACAATACATACGGTTCCTCCCAGTAAAAAGAAAAAAAAAAAAAAACCCTCTAACGGAACAAACAACCAGAAAAGAAAAGTGCTCGATACACACAACCGAAAAGTATTTAACTAGAAGGCAGTAACGCAGAGCAAACACACTAACAAAATAGCAAGATCGCCAAGACCGACCGCGGTTTCGCACAACGGCTCGTCAGGGCAAAGGCAGATCAAGTACTAACCAAATAAATTCTTTGCCCTGACGAGCCGTTGTGCGAAACCGCGGTCGGTCTTGGCGATCTTGCTATTTTGTTAGATAGATAGATAGATAGATAGATAGATAGATAGATAGATAGATAGATAGATAAAAATATGAACAGCATGACATAATTATTACGTCACCCCAGTTTTTTAAAAGAATGTATTTCATACTGTTTTTAGTATTTGTTGCCAAGTGGATAATTCTAAAAGAAAACAATTTTTTTTTCAATATGTGCATCAAATGAACTGTTCTGGTGTCCAGTTTTTGTGATCTCTTCCACATGCTAGTCTCTTCTTATTGGCTGGCCGAAGCAAAGGCTTCCTGGCTGCCTTGTAAAATTTTGCAAAGTAATAATAACAAAAGAACCATTCTATTTTCATTTAGAATTATCCACTTGGCAATAAATACCAAAAATAGTATGAAATACATCATTTTTTTAAAAACTGGGATGGCCTAATAATTATAGTCGGTAGTGTAGATCTGAACACACACACACACATATATATATATATATATATATATATAATTTTCTAAATATATGCTGTTAAATATAAGAGACAATGAATGTCTATTATGTTTAATCATGAGCCGTTGTAAACGTCGTATTTTGGCTTTAATTTCAGTTGAAAATAAAGACAAAAATTCTCCAACATTTGGATAATTATTTATTGATTTGCTTCTAAGCTTTCGGCTCACATGAGCCATCTTCAGAGAGATTATTTAGACTGAAATATAGAAAGATGACATGTACAACCACGCTCTCCCGTAGACTTACATGTCATCTTTCTATATTTCAGTCTAAATAACCTCTCTGAAATTAAAGCCAAAATACGACGTTTAGAACGGCTCATGATTAAACATAATAGACATTCATTGTCTCTTATATTTATCAGCATATGTTTAGAATATATATATCACACGAGCAATGAAAAGGTTTTGGAGAAAATGGAAACAAAAAGGTAACTTAACATCAGGAAGAAGCAGTTGATTTTCTGGGGTACGTACTGAGAAAAGTGAGCTTGGAAAGTTTGATACTCCCAGAATATATTAAGAGCAGGAAGCATAAAGGAAAACAACGCTTAACTTGAGTAAATTAATGGAGGAACAGGGCTGGGGACAGATAGCAAAAAAAAAAATTAGAATTAGAAAGGACAAGAAATTGTGAAGAGCTAGGATCGCGGACATTCTAACGGGACATGGGAAGAAGAAGAAGAAGAAGAAGAAGAAGAAGAAGAAGAAGAAGAAGAAGAAGAAGAAATAAAATATGATAAAAATAAATAAAGACACTATAAAGAGCAAAGACCACAGACCTCAACGATTAGCAAGAGATTATTATTAAAATTAGAAAGTATAACGGCAATGAACTTGACAGTTCTCAAGACTGAAAAAAAAAACCCCGACCACTCTCAAAATTATATGCACATTCTAAATAAAACAGGAGAGGCAATTCCGAATTTAAAATGATGTAGTAGAGATAATTCAGTATTTGGCATTTGAAAAGCAAACATTAAAATTATAAACCTGCGGCGGATCTAACCGAAAATCTAATCAGTTCATTCCAGTCATAGACAAATCTTCCCTGAAAGTTTCATTCGAATTCATCCCGCGGGTCTTGAGATATCTTGCCCACAGACAAACAGACAAACGCGGTCGAATTCAATACCTCCGCTTTAAAGTAAAATATCACTCACCTTCGTTTATTTTATTCTATGTTTTTCGTCTATACCGAGTTAACCAATCCTTCAGCTGCTAACCGAAGCAACCGTTCGACAAGCAAGGAACGCCGGATGTCAACACTGTTTGTGTCTTGACGTTTTTTCTTGCCACTTGAAATGAAAAACAAAACAAAAAAGTTTAAAAACTTTCATGAAAAACAAACATTTGTCATTTGGAAGTGTTCATTGAATAATATTTAAATTAGTGATAAATAGGAGGAAGACATTTTATTACAGATTTAAAAGCTGACATGTTGAAATTCATACATTATAATATATAGAAATATATTTAAACAAGAACAGGAAGTTGAAATAGTATTTTTTTAAATTTATTAAACCGACATATTTTTATCACTTTAAACATTATTGTTAGAAGACACCTTTACTTGAGTAGATACGCCGTTTATATTAAACAGTATAATTATTTTCATTTACTGGCCTGAATATTCGATAAATCATATTAAAAATAATATTCGCCCTAATATTCAGTTCGATAGACGAAATAAAATATTTAATAAATAAACGGAACGTTTATTAAAATACAAGCATCCACTAGAATTAACATTTAAAATGATAAAATGCTTATATATATATATATATATATATATATATATATATATATATAAAGAGAGAGAGAGAGAGAGAGAGAGAGATTTCAAAATGTCTGTTTTAAAAGTCATATTATCAATATTTGGGGGTGGGCAATTTAACTTTAGAGTTAATTCCAAAAGGTTTTAAGGAATCCTTATTTTTCAAAATCATTCAAAAAGAGATTTTCTCATAAAACAGACATTCAATATCGGTTTCTTTTTTTTTTTTAATATTTTGTTTAATGTTACTAACTTTATGTCGGTACATCAATAAGTCCTTATCCTGGCACATAGTAACTGAATTTTGATGAAGAGATTGCTCTGTATAATGTTCGATCTATGTAATTAATACCCACCACTGTTCATTGATAACGGATGGAATTATATTTGTCAATATTTCTGACATGAGTTAGTATTTACATTATTTACATTGTTCGGACTGTTTTCCTCACCTTTATTGCCATATTCAGGACGTTTCGGTCGTTGTACGCTCCGGCTTTCTTCATGTGCTTGGAATTTCTCACTAAATACTTTATTTTGTGGCATGGTTTATGAAACGAGAATAATGTACCCTAGTGATCAAAATAATGGGTTCGCTTCGAAACCCCAATCAACTGAAGAAGGTCGTAGCGTACAAGGGCCAAAATGTTGGGATTATGATAATAAGGATGAGATCATGTTAAAAGTGAATATTTGTTATATAAAATACATTTTCATCACGAGGCTTATTGATATGGCTGATAAGGTTAATAATAGGTATATTAACAACAATGCTTTTCTTGCTATTTTGATATTAAAACTTTATCATCTAGAGTTAATTTACCTCCAGAATATTACGAGGCATTGATTAAAATAACGAATCTATCGAATAAAATCTTTAAGTATTTCTCACCTAACAGTGATTAATGAATGCAAATACTTAATTTTGGAACTTTCTTCGCATTGACAGTATTGATTTGGAAGACTTTTCGAAGCAATAAAATACTATCAATTGTGATAAGATTCTTCGACCTCTTAAATGTGTCTAAAAGTTAAATTGTTGCAAAAATATTAACCTGTCAATTTCCTGAATTCACACCTTTTTATATTAATTTATATTCGATGTTCTCTAGACCGACTGAGTTACGTAGAACTCAGCTGATCAGGCAAAGCTGACTGGAGTCTTTAAGCGAAATTCCTCTTGTGATAGACTTCCCAAAATTTTAATATCCGCTCGGTTTCACACCCAAACGTGCAAAAAGAAATTATTTTAGTGGATACTCGTGTTTAGTAGACGCTCCCTTTATTTATTACTTTTTATTTTACATTAAGGCCCGAGGGCAACTTGAGGTAGAGGGTAAGAGGTAGTTTATATGGATAGGAGATGAATATAACAGTTAACAAGTTAAGCTTGTAATGATCCGGTAAACCTACTCTTAAAAGTCTGTTCTACGGAGCAGTGGTTTGCGAGAAGCTTTTTGAGTGAAACTTACTTCTCACCGATGATATACGGAGGGTATATGGGTGCTTTGCAACTATGTAAGTGTCATGGCGGGTCCTAGTTGGGAAGGTTGACGTGGCGGAAGCAAGGAACGTAGTTAATTCGACCACTTTCCATGGAAATAACGATTAAACAGTGAGAGACTCGCCACATGCCGTCTCAGAGAGAGAGAGAGAGAGAGAGAGGTTGAAGGGTAGAAAATAATTCTTCCCCAACAAGGACTCAGGAACGCTTTTGAACTCTATCAAGACACTAGGTTTATTTATTCTTCTCTGTCGGTCTGAATATTTGAAAAATGTTGTTAACGGAAAATATCCGCTTTCAACCCCATGATCTAGTTTACGAATGTCGATACAATTCAGTTAAAATTACAGCATTTGCAAATAAGTTTTTAAAATCGGTTGATGATTAGCAAAGGTTGCTGGGTCTTTTACAAACATTTTGATCGTATGATAGTCTTATAAAATTCATAAATATAACAATAATAAGCTGAATTAGTTTCTGCATAAAAGTGAATAATAAAATTACACTAGGGATTGTTTTAAGTTTTCATTGTATTACTAGCATAATACCCGTAAAAGAGAACTGGGTTATGTGCATATGGATCATCAGTCAGTCAGTTAAAGTGCCATACGTGATACACGCTTGGGCGATCATGTCTCGAAAGAGACATGACTGACTGGGCAGAAGATTATCCCGCAGTAGGTTGCCATTGCTTTCTGCGGTAGACTGGTTGCCAACCAAGGCTATAGAACCCAATCTGTCCTGTTATTTAACCCATAACTGGAAGGAATAGACGGATTAATACCTTTCCCAAGGGTATTTGCGCGTAAGTGAATACAATAGATTCAACTGGAATTCGAACTCGGCTACCCGGTTTCTTGTTCCGAGCCGATATCCACTGTACCACAACGCACATCCTATGGATCATCACTTTTACCTAATATGAATATGTACACACTCTGGTTAGGATCGGTGTAGCATCTGTGCACTCTATCTCTGATTAATTTAGTGTATGTGTGCTCTGCCTAGAATCAATGTAATATCGATGCCTTTTGCCAAGGGTCAAAATGCTGATTCCCGACCCTCAATAGCTTATCTCTGTGCATCCAATGATTTATTATAATTTTACGACAGAACACATTGTAACTGATTTTATTTAGAAATATATTTTAACTGATTCTACTGAAGAATTGAATTGTAAATGATTTTATTAGAGAAATATATTTTAACTGATTCTACAAGAGAATTGAATTGTAAATGATTTTATTAAATATATTTTAACTGATTCTACAAGAGAATTGAATTGTAACTGATTTTATTAAATATATTTTAACTGATTCTACAAGAGAATTGAATTGTAAATGATTTTATTAAGAAAATATATTTTAACTGATTCTACAAGAGAATTGAATTGTAAATGATTTTGTTAGAAATATATTTTTAACTGATTCTACAAGAGAATTGAATTGTAAATGATTTTATTAGAGAAATATATTTTAACTGATTCTACAAGAAATTGAATTGTAAATGATTTTATTAGAGAAATATATTTTAACTGATTCTACAAGAGAATTGAATTGTAAATGATTTTATTAGAGAAATATATTTTAACTGATTCTACAAGAGAATTGAATTGTAAATGATTTTATTAGAGAAATATATTTTAACTGATTCTACAAGAGAATTGAATTGTAAATGATTTTATTAAGAAATATATTTTAACTGATTCTACAAGAGAATTGAATTGTAACTGATTTTATTAGAGAAATATATTTTAACTGATTCTACAAGAGAATTGAATTGTAAATGATTTTATTGAAAATATATTTTAACTGATTCTACAAGAGAATTGAATTGTAACTGATTTTATTAAATATATTTTAACTGATTCTACAAGAGAATTGAATTGTAAATGATTTTATTAGAGAAATATGTTTAACTGATTCTACAAGAGAATTGAATTGTAAATGATTTTATTAGAGAAATATATTTTAACTGATTCTACAAGAGAATTGAATTACTTAAATGATTTTATTATAGAGAAATATATTTTAACTGATTCTACAAGGGAATTGAATTGTAAATGATTTTATTAGAAATATATTTTAACTGATTCTACAAGAGAATTGAATTGTAACTGATTTTATTAGAGAAATATATTTTAACTGATTCTACAAGAGAATTGAATTGTAACTGATTTTTATTAGAGAAATATATTTTAACTGATTCTACAAGAGAATTGAATTGTAAATGATTTTATTAGAAATATATTTTTTAACTGATTCTACAAAAATTGAATTGTAAATGATTTTATTAGAGAAATATATTTTAACTGATTCTAAGAAATTGAATTGTAACTGATTTTATTAGAGAAATATATTTTAACTGATTCTACAAAGAAATTGAATTGTAAATGATTTTATTAGAGAAATATATTTTAACTGATTCTACAAGAGAATTGAATTGTAAATGATTTTATTAGAGAAATATATTTTAACTGATTCTACAAGAGAATTGAATTGTAACTGATTTTTTATTAGAGAAATATATTTTAACTGATTCTACAAGAGAATTGGTGTAAATGATTTTATTAGAGAAATATATTTTAACTGATTCTACAAGAGAATTGAATTGTAAATGATTTTATTAGAAATATATTTTAACTGATTCTACAAGAATTGAATTGTAACTGATTTTATTAGAGAAATATATTTTAACTGATTCTACAAGAGAATTGAATTGTAAATTATTTTATTAAATATATTTTAACTGATTCTACAAGAGAATTGAATTGTAACTGATTTTATTAGAGAAATATCTTTTAACTGATTCTACAAAGAGAATTGGTGTAACTGATTTTATTAGAGAGAAATATATTTTAACTGATTCTACAAGAGAATTGAATTGTAAATGATTTTAATGAAAATATATTTTAACTGATTCTACAAGAGAATTGAATTGTAAATGATTTTATTAGAGAAATATATTTTAACTGATTCTACAAGAAGGTGAATTGTAACTGATTTTATTAGAGAAATATATTTTAACTGATTCTACAAGAGAATTAGTGTAAATGATTTTATTAGAGAAATATATTTTAACTGATTCTACAAGAGAATTGAATTGTAAATGATTTTATTAAAAATATATTTTAACTGATTCCTACAAGAGAATTGGTGTAACTGATTTTATTAGAAATATATTTTAACTGATTCTACAAGAGGAATTGAATTGTAAATGATTTTATTAGAGAAATATATTTTAACTGATTCTACAGAATTGAATTGTAAATGATTTTATTAAATATATTTTAACTGATTCTACAAGAGAATTGAATTGTAAATGATTTTATTAAGAAATATTTTAACTGATTCTACAGAGGAATTGAATTTATGAAATGATTTTATTAAATATATTTTAACTGATTCTACAAAATTGAATTGTAACTGATTTTATTAGAGAAATATATTTTAACTGATTCTACAAGAGAATTGAATTGTAAATGATTTTATTAGAGAAATATATTTTAACTGATTCTACAAGAGAATTGAATTGTAAATGATTTTATTAGAGAAATATTTTAACTGATTCTACAAGAGAATTGAATTGTAAATGATTTTATTAGAGAAATATATTTTAACTGATTCTAAAGAAGAATTGAATTGTAAATGATTTTATTGAAAATATATTTTAACTGATTCTACAAGAAGAGGTGGATATAAATGATTTTATTAGAGAAATATATTTTAACTGATTCTACAAGAGAATTGAATTGTAAGTAGTTTTATTAGAAATATATTTTAACTGATTCTACAAGAGAATTGAATTGTAAATGATTTTATTAAGAAATATATTTTAACTGATTCTACAAGAGAATTGAATTGTAATGATTTTATTAGAGAAATATATTTTAACTGATTCTACAAGAGAATTGAATTGTAAATGATTTTATTAGAGAAATATATTTTAACTGATTCTACAAGAGAATTGAATTGTAAATTATTTTGTTATAGAAATATATATTTTAAATGCTTTAACAAGAGTAATGTATTGTAAAGGGTTTTATTCTAGAAATATATGCTGTAAATGATTTAACAAGAGTAATGCATTTTAAACGGTTTTATTATAGAAATATATAAGTTAAATGATTTAACAAGAGAAATGCATTGTAAATGACTTTATTATAGAAATATATGTTAAATGATTTAACAAGAGAAATGCATTGTAAATGATTTTATTGTAGAAATATATATTTTAAATTATTTAATAAAAGTAATGCATCGTGAACGGTTTTATGATAGAAATATATATTTTAAATGATTTAACAAGTGTAATGTATTGCGAAACGTGAAAACAGATGACTGTTTTCAAATTTTTACAATCATATTGCATTGATAAAAATTAATATCAAACTAAAATTTATTACATAAATCAATTTTTTTTATAATATCGCTTCCCAGGCTTTATACTCGAAAAATGTCTGTGTATTTTTACGAAGTATTACACAAGGTGCATATATATGCATACACCGTCCGATTTGTGTGTAGGGTAGTACCGTTGTTTTAATCATTGATTAACTCTTGGTAGCTTATTATCCCGCACGTGAGAAAATTTGAAAATTATGTCTTAAACTAAATTGTAAAAAATAAAATATAAACAACTAATGACAGTTTAATTACAGATTCGATAAGATTTACCTTAAAACAGTGCAAAAACCACAGCCTTTAAAGAATTATCGCGTTTATTAAAGTTAAATTAATATTTTATTTAATAAATAATAACGAATACCAATTTCATATATATTATATGTCTAATGCTACGAAATTTATATATTCCATCAAAGTCCTTTACAGGGATCACGATATGTTAAAAATATTTATGAACTGCAAATATAATAATAAAATAGATTTTTAAAAGAAGTTCAAAACAAGTTGTTTGTAACCGGTTGATTTCTTGTTTTACTCCTTCACACAGATAGACACACAGACACATATAAAAACACACGCATACACACAAAGAAACATCTTTTACGGGAGGTACATTTTAAAGAGGATTCTGAAACACTTTATAAAACACACGCATACACACAAAGAAACATCTTTGACGGGAGGTACATTTTAAAGAGGATTCTGAAACACTTTATAAAACACACGCATACACACAAAGAAACATCTTTGACGGGAGGTACATTTTAAAGAGGATTCTGAAACACTTTATAAAACACACGCATACACACAAAGAAACATCTTTGACGGGAGGTACATTTTAAAGAGGATTCTGAAACACTTTATAAAACACACGCATACACACAAAGAAACATCTTTGACGGGAGGTACATTTTAAAGGGGATTCTGAAACACTTCATAATTATTCAAGGATATGCTTAGAGAAAACAAATTATACCAAACAATTACAGTACACATAATAAGAGACATTTTTAAAAGACCTTGAAATAAATTATATACAATAAATTGATTTGGTATCCTTTCTTCACACACACATACACACACTTATATATATATATATATATATATATATATATATATATATATATATATATTGGACGATGATTTGTGAAACAGTAATTATACATTGATGTGCATAGTTAAAACAATCATTTTTCAAAACATTATGATACAAAAAAAAAGAAACAATAATTAAATCATTTTTTCAAAAGCGACAATATATTTGCACACGAATTAATCAAAGCACATTAAAACACATCAATCACAATCAATTAAACATATAACATAAAATTATTTTACAAACCAACCATAAAGCGATGAACTGTGGTGATGATATAACGAGAGAAAGAAAAAAACATTAAGTGAAAAATTACATCGTATAGATATCATAAAATGTTAGAAAAAACATTCATGGCAACCAAACAAAGAAACATCACATATGTTTTTTTAATAAAAAGTTAAATACAAATTATAACGAAACCAAAAGACATTGTCATAAATTGAAGAAACATTCAAAGAAAAAAACATGTTACAAAGTGAATGATATTAAAATGACACGACACAATAGTGTGTAGAAATGACTGGAATTTTTAAATATTGCACTGTTACTTCCATCCTTTACTGTTCGCTTGATTCTATCATCGTGAAACAATAAAAACCATTAAATAAAGTCGCTCAAGATAATGCTTATTTCTTTTGCGAAGACTTTCTTGAAAGATGAAGGTAATATCAACAAAGTTTATCTTAAAAAGCAGAGATTACTCTAGACTTTAGTCTACTTCAATTCTTTTTGAGTCGTCATTCACTTTCACATTGAAATATTTTCCACTAACTACCCGTATAGTAAATATTCAAGAGCATACTGAAATTATTCGGTAAAAGTTTGTTACTAGTTCTCAATCTGACTTTGATAAAAAAAAGGGAGGTAACAAATAAGGTTGACTGCGGCGACTGCTCCTGCTACTATCATGTATAACAAATGCAAACTCGACTATTGAAACTCTATTTCGACTAAATATATATCTATAAAATATATCTTTACACTAAAAGTATAAACTCGTGTACAAAATATTTAGATTTCGGCATTAAATCACCTACAGAAGTTGATATGCAGCTATACAAATTCAACCATCCAAGAATACCTATTTATATAAAATGACGAAGAATACATTTTATCTGTAGTTGAAGTCATGCATTTGCGTACAAAATATATTTAGTTGAACCCGTAAAATTGTGTTCAAAATATTTATATTTGAGCATTAAATAACCCATAGAGGTGTTGATATGACACCAAACAAATTCAACCAATAATAAATAAGTTTTAACTTTTAACTATTTGTTTATCCAAATAGAGTCTATCACTGCTCTATAATTATTATTTTTCACTGGTTATTTATTATTAGACTGATGACAATCCAATGTTTCTAGAACCCGAATTTGGCAAAATTACTTACCTTCAGAGAATTCAAAAAACGATTTAGTACATAAAATAATACTTTATTTGGGCATTTTGACGGGGTAGAATTTTCAGCAACATTGTCTAGCTGGATCAATTACGACTGAGCCATGAGTTCGGTTCTGACTAAGTGCCCTATAGTCACGGTCTTATGCCACATCTGCGTTACTTAGTAGATTGCTATTGAAATTAATACGTTCTAATTGTTTTAAATATCGTTGTATATGTCACGTATAAATTAACCATTTTCAGTTTATGAAAGTGTAGTAAAAGTAGTTGAATTATTTTGAGTAACTGTTGTGCATTGTATCTGTATTTACGAGAAATTCACTGTAGATTTTCTTTTCTACTGCTAGAATAAATTTTCGACAAATGTCAAAGGATGAATGTAACAGAACAAATATAAAAACAGCCCCACCTCAATTTAGTCAGCCCCGAAGATCACATAATAACATTATTCTTGAGTATCATGCAAAACAATAAACAAGTTTGGCCCTAAATACAATTAACACAAATAAAGTGAATATGGTCTTGTGCAATTTTCCAGCGTATCTGATTTAGAGTAGTTTTGTAAGTTTATCGGGGTTTTGTAAGTTTAGAGGAGATTTGTAGGCATAGAGGATAATTGTAAGTTTAGACGGAGAATTGCAAATGTAGAAGGGACTTGTGAGTTTAGAGGGAATTTGTAAGTTTAGAGGAGATTTGTAGATATAGTAGATATTTGTAAGTTTCGGCGGAGAATTGCAAAGTTAGAAAGGACTTGTGAGTTTACAGGGGATTTTTAAGTTTTACAATCTGTAAAAGTTTTTCATAACAGTTATTTTTGAAGTCGAAGTATTTTAATGGATGTTCAAATAAGAAAAATTACCTCTATTGCGTAAAATGAGTATTTAGATCGAAGACGAAAATGTATAGAAAGTGCTTTAATCGCTAGATCAGCCACAGTAAATTTACGTACAGGTTCTTATATTTAAAATTTATTGGTAGATCTATTATCATAATGTAGGATATTTAATAAGACATATGCTGGAGACATAAACAAAAAGAAAAATAAACTAAATTAAATCAGCAAAAATATATTAAACCTATATTTAAAAAATAAATTTAAAATTAAATGAAAAAACTAATTCAAATTTAAAATGATCAGTGTTCCCTTTTCTTTTATGCGGATCAACTTTAGTTCGATGATGTCATAAGGACGAAGCGGGTCACGCGAAAACTTTCTAAGATCAGATATGTCTTCTGAGCAAAGAAGTAGTTCACTTATCTTGAAACCGAATTACAATTTTGTGTAATTACTTTTTGATAGACCATCGTTTGTTTTATTGAATAAAATAACATTATTTTCTATTTGTCTATATTTCTGAGATGAGGTCGTATTTACAGTATTTACATTATTCGGACTATTGTCCTCATTTTTGTTGCCATTTGTACGACGTTTTGGCCGCTGTACGCTCCGGACTTCTTCAGGTGCAAGGAATTTCGAACCGAACGCTTTATAAGAATCACTGGCTTACATCATTCTCATTCCTTGCATGATGGCACGAGTGGAAGTCATGAGTTATCTCCCTCTAACCCTGCAAGTTACTTGTTAACCACTGCTGTATCTTGGTATTGAACTCACAACTCTGAGAGTCAAGTCAGGAACTAAAGAACATTAATATCCACTAGGCCATGTGTTCTTACGGGTTAGAGGGAGATAACTCACGACTTCCAATCGTAGCATTACGCATGGAATGAGAATGATATACCCCAATGATTGTAATAAAGGGTTCGGTTCGAAATTCCTATCACCTGACGAAGTTCGGGGCGTACAACGGCCCAGACGTCGTGCAAATGGCAACAAAGATGAGGACAATAGTCCGAATAATGTAAATAGCGTAAAATTATTTTCATTCTGACATTTTTTATGGTATTGCATTTAGCTTCAGGTTCTGTAATTTTCCAGGGTCAAAACAGAATTTTTCACGATTTTGCTGATTTCGATTGAGAAAAATGTAGACGTGATGGTCAAAAATCTATTTGATTTTGAGATTCTGAACTTTAATAATATTACGATAAAGCTGAGATATCTCAGTAGGACTGAGTAATAAATATTCTAAGGTACTCGGATTATAAACCTGTGACTATTTTTAAATAATCCTAATATCTACAACGAGGCTATTGCGTCTTATACAAAAAAATAAATGATAGTTGAGAACGTCTTTTTTTTTGTGGGAGGAAGTGAACTCTCGTCCCTGCCTATCTAGAGTGAGAACGTCATTATCGATGGGGGTGGGGGATCTCGCTCTTAGATAGCCATGGTGAGAAAATAACTTGGAGGAGGATTTCTCCCTTGCATTGGCATGATAAGGAAGTTATTTTCTATGTATAGGGGGATTTTTCCCTTGCATTGCCGTGGTGAGAATGTCATTTTTTAGTGTGTGTGGGGGAGTCGATTTTGTTTAGCCATGCCTGAACACATTCTTTCCTACTTTAACATTTACATCTGTGATCTTGTAAATCTTTACGCCTGAAAGACGATATTTGAACAAAATACAGGAACAGTCACAAAATACAGAATGTAAGTCAAAATGTACTGAAACAAAAAGATACACACGTAAATTTTCCAAATATATACAAAACATGGACAATGTACAATTAGAAAAGAAAACATTTTGTCAATTAGTTTTCATTAACAATACATGACAAACAATTTCTTAATTTCTTTGTTTCCAAATTGATAAGATATTAGCCGCCGCAATTAACATAACATAAATATACATGATAATTGTTCTGTGGCAAATTCTCAAGAGTTCTCTTTTTAAATCTAGTTTTATATTTTCTCATTACATTTAGGAACTATTTTATTTAAAATTATTTTAAAGAATATGTGATAGCAAAGTTATATTATATATATAATATATAAAAATATATTATTATAATAATATACAGAAATGATAATATATAAATATATATTTTTTTATAATAATGTAGATTAATAAATATGCATATGAGGAGGGTGTACATATGTATAGTATTAATATTCAAGTGTTAATAAAACAGAGCTCAATGTATGAACAGAGCTGTATTATATATATATATCCTAAGTTTTTATTTTTTATTTTTATTTTTATTTTAAATTTTAGATTTTGATCCATATATTACCGTAGAATATTTAAATTCTTAATCTTTTTATTAAAAAGTAATAACTTAATTTTATAAGATTTAATTCCTATGAACATCGAGTGAACTTAAATTTAAATCTATTAAACTGCCAGTTTGATATATGCACCTGATTTTTGAATAAGGCATGAAACTCGGAGTCGGGCCATAGACATACGATATGTATATTTATAGATAGATAGATAGATAGATAGATAGATAGATAGATAGATAGATATGTGTGTGATTTTTCTGTTTGTATGTGTGCATGTGTGTGCGTATTAGAGTATTAAGATATTAGCCGCCATAATTAACATTGCGTTAAAAAGGGGGTAATTGTCCTGTGTCAGGAGCTCAAGAGTTCCCTTTTTAAATCTAGTTTTATATATACTTATTACCTTTAAAACCTATTTTATTTAAAATTGTATCTCTTGTAAAGTTATATCTCTTGTAGAAAAATATGCAGGAAATAACCTGTATTTTTTGTTCTACTGTTAAACGAGGTCGAACCCATTTGTAATAACACAGTAACTTAAACACATTTCATATTATGAAAAATAGTTTCTTTTTTTTAAATTATAAAATTAATCATTTGACATATTTTGACACAACCAGCAAACTATTCTTTATCATTCAATTGTAGACTTAAACTAAACCACCGATGCAACAAATCGATTAGAACAGTCACAAACAACATCATAACAATTCCAGTTGATTCATTTCTTTCTGTGCAATAATAGGTTCACGGAATGATTAAAGTTTCAATTTTATTTATTCGGTGGAGCTAGTTCGGACATTGATGAGGCTATCACGCCAATTATCACAGTCTTGCATCAAGTTCGAATGCTCATTCACATAGTATTCTGTTTCATAACATAATTGGTCATTGTAGTTGGTTTCTGGGCGACCAACTAATCTTGATTTGCGGTAAGGTATCCAGAGAATCATATCACAGGCAAGTTTTGCTTTGCTCGCCAGCAGTATCCTACAAAACGCATTCGGCGTTCTGTTAGAAATATCATAGAACATTGATTGAATGATAATTATAGCTATCAGCAGCCGAGTGTAGATTCAATCAAGCATAGATTTTAGGTTTTTAGTTAATGTTCAAGCAGTGGCACCATACATTGACATCGCCTCTACTGTGACTCTGAAGAACCTCCTTTTGAGGTTGCCTGGTAAATCAAATTTCCAGATTACATACTGGGAAATCTTTTATCAATATTTTTGGTCCAATAAAACTGGGAAAACAAATACATTACTATTTTTCATTCAATCCAAATTGTAATTAGTAAATAATTCTCAATCTATTCAAGCATTTTTTTTAACCAGAAAATTTTTTAATAGCCTCAATCAGTTTAAATGATCAGTAATCTTTTGTTTACTTTTTTTGTCGTTACTTTGCAACACAGATTGCAAACCACCAATTTAATCAACTTTCAAATTAAAGAAAATAATATTTACTTAGACATTTTTCATAGTAATCTTTAAGACAGAAATTGACAGCATATCATCCATAAATAAACTTTTAGATTTTGTCTGTTTTCAATCAAATATTCTGTTGTTTTTCTCACACATGCACATATTTTATTTTTTAAAATTGTTTATGATATATAAACATTGGTTACATTCTTTCTGTTTATTAATACTTAAAAGTGAACTGTACGCACTACTTAAGCAATTAATAAAAAATAAATTTGTATTTTGTTATAACGTTTATCTTTTAAATCATGGATTTAAATAGTTCTTAGTCATTTAACCTTCTTGAAAACGATTTCATCAAATAAACAGAAATGCCAGAAGACAAACGTAAAAACAAACAGAGATTCAAAAGAGATTCTAATTTGTTTTTTATGAAAATTCTCTTAACTGTAAGAACAGGAAGAAGAATAAATCTTACCGGAAAAGATGCGTGCATTTTTTCTGATTTCAAGGGCTATGACCCAGTTGACGACGCAAATGCTGACAGTACGCTCACATTTTTAAAGGAATTATGACGAACAACAGTTAAACATAAAAATATAGAGAATGTTTTACATTTTAAAATTATTCACAAAACGATTAAGACATTTTCCTACAAATTAATAAGACGCAAAATATAAAAACATATTCTTCCATTTTTTAGGGTGGGAATTTTGTGAATAAGGAAGTTATTGCCTTTCACTTCTAGCACAATGACGTAAAACATTCGATGGATAAAATTTAACAAGTTTTTCCACATAAAGTAAAAACATAGACATGTTGACTCACTTCGGGCTGTAAACGTAATGACGCTTTGATGTAGTAACACTGTGACATAGTGACATTATGATGCAATGACGCTCCAACGATGAGACATTTTGACGTGATTGGTGATGAAAGAACGAAATGACACTGGACGGACGTTGGTCGATTGCTTATCATGTGACAAACAGCTCATGCAGTTAGATGCTTATAAAGAGAGAGAGACATTAATGTTCATAATACAATATTTGATGACGAAACGTTTTACATATGTCACACACATATTTTGAGTTTGAAACTGATTTTCTCCAAGCTCCTAATATCTGGGTAGCTCTCCGTTTTCGCACACGGACTGAATTTGGGACGTGCCACTTTTAAACTGGCAATCCTACACATGCACGTGTAACATTATTCAGCACTGTCAATATTTTAGGAGACCTCAGACGTCATGGATTGACTTTTAACTTCTCCACTCTGAGCAGATGAAGAAGTTTTGCCTGGAGGTTATGCCCCTCAGTAGGAGCTGAACATATTGAATATAATTTTTTTTACCCCAATTTTGGTTCTGACTTTGTATGTATATGTGCATGTATCTATGTTGAGACAATCGCTTTTAAACACACATTATATATATATATATATATATATATATATATATATATATATTCTTTAATACTTAGTTTTTGGTCCTAATAGTGTTAGACCAGTACACATGTGTATTAAAAAGTGCTCAATACAATTATATTGTAGAACTTTTGAATATTTTCCATTTTTTACAAGATTACAAGAGCGTTCTTCAAAAGAAAACCGGTAAAAGGTAAAATCAGTTATTAAAAAACGCCTGAAGACAGCACTCATGGTAGAAACCTGGGTAGCAAAATAACTCGTTAAAAAATGGAATATATATATATATATATATATATATATATATAGCATAAAATTTGGAGCAGATACATGGTCTCTCGAGACCGATGGATGCCATATATATATATATATATATATATATATATATATATATACGTGTGTGCGTGCGTGTGTGTGTGTGTGTGTGTGTGTGTGTGAATAATCTGGACATATTATGTCTGTTTATTTTTATCCTTTAAAATTATCTGATTGACTTCTTAATGTTGGTATTCATTAAGAATTGTGTCGAAGTTTGTTTTTTATTTATCAATATCTGGGTTAAAGAAACTATTGATATAATTCTAAAGAATATTTACCACAATCCATCTCTCTCTCTCTACTAAAAATTAAACCAAAGATTAAATTACTTTTGACTTGCACCACCGATGTTTGCTTCTATGACCATCAAAATAATAAAGAGATAAAGTTTCCATTTTTTTAGTTCTGGGACCAACATTTAGAAATTTCTATATGACTGAAAATGAGTTATTTTATGCCACTAAAACCCACCATCTACCTACGATATTCTAATCCTAGTTAACAACATGGATGAAATACTTGAACTGCAAAATATCTCCCAAAAGCTCCGTTCTTGCATTCATTTATGAACTTAACAATAAGAATGAAATTCTTTTACTTGATGTATCGATATACACTAATAATAATATGTTTATTACCTCCGGAGTAAAACACCAAACTAGCATAAACACGTGCACTCTTTATAAAGTGAATGTTCTATTACAAAGCGGCTATTATAGAAAATTTAATAAGCCATGAAAAGTTAACTCTTCTACGAAACAAATCTTCTACACTGAGTTAAAAATTCATTAAACAAACCCCTATTTATAATGTGTTTTTTTTAATGAGAAGTAATATATTCCCTCAGATCCCAGTAAAAAATAAAACTAATTATGTACTACAGTAAATTTAATACAACCAACTTAATGATCTGCAATATCTCTTCTCCGACAACTACTGTTTTGCAAAAGACTAACAATGTATAACAAATTAAAAGTTCTTTGGAAGAGTTTATATCTGACAAAAAAGTAAATATATATGCTGATTTCACGACAACATTATCAAGGAGACTTACACTACATTCTATCGCACAACATTTAAAGATACACTTCTGCCAAATTCACAATTCAGAAAAGTATTGATTGAAAATGCAAGTATACTGCTCCGCCATTAAAATGAAAAAAAAAAAAACTCCAGCTGTTTTAGGCCTTTTACGTAAGGGGCATACAACCAACACTAAATATGGTTAATTAAAAGTATATATTTACCCTACTCCCCCACAGGAGCGAGATGTGAAACAAGGTCTATTTTAACGTGGGATGCTCTACCGAG
Source organism: Ascarosepion bandense (assembly GCA_037127315.1). Taxonomy (NCBI): domain Eukaryota; kingdom Metazoa; phylum Mollusca; class Cephalopoda; order Sepiida; family Sepiidae; genus Ascarosepion; species Ascarosepion bandense. The sequence continues at coordinate 5,354,077 of JBBBDQ010000316.1, forward strand.
TACAGATGGTTGAAAGAACAAAAAATTCCCCCGTCACATTAGTCATCGGTTGAGCTGGCCCCGATGACGAGCACCTGGTCTACCCCTATGGTGCAATGGAGTGGCGCGGTCGTGTGAGACAGTTCCTCGGAACCGGGCATCTACTCAGAGTACTTTTCCTCAGATGCACCTCTGTTCTCGCAGACGGAGCTACAACTGAGCCGCACTATGTCTTCGAGGACAAAGTGCAACTCAAAGACGATTTTTCGTCCCAACCTAACACAAAAAGGTGCCAGGTAAGTATATGGTTAGTTATAAATAGGAAAACAACGATTCAAAGCATTTATAATAGCATTGTTTTAAGATTACAATTATATAAATATTATAATAATATAAATTAAAGTTACCTTCCTTAGTTAAAACTATCATAGCTTTAATAATTATTTTTTAAAATTAATTATAACAAAGTGTGTTAATGCAATTTTTTTAAAATAAACCTATCAATTGCATTATTCTATTTGCAATTAACCTTTGAAGATGGTTTCAAATGAAATTGAAAGTGGTTGGGAAAATGAAATAAAAAGGAAAAACTACAGTGCCTTCCAAAATGAATTTCATCCCAAGATTAAGACATCCACCAAAGATTGAAATAAAAGTAGACAGATATAATATGTCCAGATTATTCAATCAAACGTGCGTGAATTAAGATTCCATATATATATATATATATATATATATATATGTGTGTGTGTGTGTGTGTGTGTGTGTGTGTGTGTGTGTGTGTGTGCATACACGTACAGTCAAATATGGCAGTTTATTGACTACGTTTTTGACGTTTACGGATGACGGTAGATGTGACGTGATATGACGTGACGTAACGTGCAATGCTGGAACTGACGTTAAAAAACAGTGCACAGGTACAGAGTCAGCAAACGAATGATTGTTTGTACAAGTAGATTTTGACGTGGAGTACCAACAGGAAGACGACTAACTTGTGCTCAGCACACTGAACGGCAACTATACGTACATTTCTTCTGGGTTGACCTGTCCATGACCGATTGTGTTGCTAAGGGCAATAAGAGCTTGCAGTTCAGCAATCCTCTGGTCTGAGGATGTACGTTTATAGCTGCTGCGATGTTACAATAAGATTATAGAAAAAGAGAAAGAAAAATCACGATGAAGAATGGTTGGAAAAATGTCTGCATATATGAGAATGTCATAAGTATACCTTAGTTTTATTATTATGACGTTTGTTGATACGATCCTCCTTCTTCGTGAATCTCTGAAAATAAGGAATTATCCTTGTTATACACTTATTTATTCGAACTGATGTCATTGTTTTAGTTGTTATAGTCTTGACGTTATAGCCATATTTTAGTCAGTCAGTTAAGTGTCATACGTGATACACGCTTTGGGCGATCATGTCTCGAAAGTGACATGACTGACTAAGCAAAAGATTATCCCGCAGTAGGTTGGCATTGCTTTCTGCAGTAGACTGGTTGCCAGCCAAGGCTATAGAACCCAATCTATCCTATTATTTAACCCATAACTGGAGGAAAGAGACGGTTCAATACCTTTCCCAGGGGTATTTGTGTGCGTAAGTGAATGCAAGGAATTCAACTGGAATTCGAACTCGGTATCCCGATATGTCGTCCCGAGTCGATATCCATTGCACCACAACGCACATCCTTATTTTAGTAACTTTCATAAATTAGTAATAATTAGCTAATATGAGTTATCTTCCCTAACAAAGTGAAATATCTAAAGGTCACTTTATCCCTGTATATATATATATATATATATATATATATATATATATACAGGGATAAAGTGACCTTTAGATATTTGTGATTTTTTTACGTATATATATATATATATATATATACGTAAAAAAATCACAAGATCGCCAAAACCTACCGCGGTTTCACACAACGGCTCGTCAGAGCAAAGGCATATATATACTATAAAAGTATATATATATATATATATATATATATATATATATATATTAGCAGCAGAACTCCGTGAGGTTTTGATAACCTTCCATAAGTTTCACTTCTTTTTTATTTATTTTTTTCGTTTTCTCACTCTCTCTCTCTCTCACTCTCTCTCTCTTTCAATTTACTGGAATAAATTGATATTGAAACGTTTTGCTCTCTATGCAAGGGAAAATAACTCATTAATTAATCATTCATAAATTATGATTGTGATGCTAATTTTTCTTAATCAACCCAATTATTCTTATTCGCTAATTAAATCTTGACCTCTTCAAGTCTAGAATTAGCTGTGTCTCTCTCCTGTTATCTTACGGTAATACAAATTCACACAGTAACACACTAACTTGAGTGGCTCTTGGACCTTATACTGAGTGAACATTAGTAAAAAATGTTCTATCAAAGTCAAATACTCATCTATAAAAGTTCTGCTAAATCTACAAAATAAGTTATCAGAGCTACCTAGGGAAGGCTGAAGGTTACAACGGCAGAAAAGTTACGACTATAATAACCAAGAACAAGATAACAGTTCGAGTACATTAGCGTACAATGCTCATCTGTTTTGTTTAGAAAAAATAAAACTTTCCAAGTTTAAAATTACATTCAATTTATGCCTGATCTAATGATATTCAAGGGTGAGTTAAAAATTGCATTAATTTTTTACTCACCTTCATGTAAAGAAAAATACATTAATTATTTATTATTTAAGCTGAAATCAAGAAAAATAATTATTTCGCTGAAATGAAAGCCTGCGTAATAGGAATTAATTATTTTACCAGCTTGGTTTTTCTTTTGTCGACTTGAAACTGTTTCAAAAATGAATTTAATTCCCAACATTAGATAATGTCATAATCATTTGTTAGACACAAATCTAACAATCTATTTTTAATTCAAACTCTGAAAGAAAAACCAAGCACACATAAAAGCAAAAATTATAGAGAAAGAATTAAATGAATAATTTTCCGACAGAAAATTCTTCAGAAACTTCAAAGAATGGTCTGTAATGTAGTCGAACTTGAACTGGCATTTCGACATCGGTCACTTTCTCATCAATATAACGTCGCTTTCTTCTGTCTTTTCTATAAATATTTTCATGGTAGAATCAAAGAGAGAGACAGAGAGAGAGAGAGAGAGAGAGAGAAAGAGAGAGAGAGAGAGAGAAAGAAAGAAAGAAAGAAAGAAAGAAAGAAAGAAAGAAAAGAGCTTTGAATGAAATGTTTTAAAATGACGCCTTTAAAAATATATATGTAAATAAAGTGTCAGTGTATATATATATATATATATATATATATATATATATACAACTATTTATTTCTAGAAATGCGAAATTATTATTATTTCAATTATTAGTATTACCGTCACCGCAGGATCCTCTTCGTTAATAATATTCCGTATTTTTTTTTTTAATTTTTTGTTATTAATATTATATTCTGTAATATCTACTCTCTTAAATAAAAAGAAATAACTGGCCATCAGTACATACGCGCATGCGTTTATTTTGCTCTCGGGAATTGAACATGTATCGGTCACGTATTGAGTTACGATGGACATATTAGGTTAGCAAAAATTATCATTCAAAATAAAATTAGGGTATATCTTATTGTATTTATCAAAACTAAAACATATCCGGGTTTTTTTTTTAATCATTTCACCCCAAGCAAGACAATAGAGCCGCTAAAATGCAAGGGAGGTTACTGAGTGTGAAAGAATAAGATAAAAATGAAAACATAATTAGGTTGAAAGTGCAATAAAAAGAGCAGAAATTAAGAACCCAGATTATAACGACTTATGCTTTTTTTAAATTTTTGAAGATCAAATTTGATCGGAAAGTATGAGTCAAGAAGATAGTTCCACGAACGAGAAGCATGATTAGAAGAAACGGTTAGCATAGAACGCTCACTACCACTCTGGCAAAGGTCATACTATGGGTCAGGTCAACGCATACTTATATAAACCATAAATTAAAGAAGACAGATATCAACAGATCGTAAAACGGTGCCAACTATCACACACACACACACACACACACACACACACAACACACACACACACACACACACACACACACACACACACACACACACACACACATATATATATATATAATGAACACACACACATATACATGCTCAAGACACAGGTGTACACACACACACACACGCACACAACAATTAATGACAGCAGTAGCAGCGAAAGTTGACCATTTGTTGAAAAGCACGATTCACAGACGAACACGAAAACAAGCTCTCTTACCATTCTGAAGATGAGATTTTGATCTCGAAATATTAATGAATATTAATAATAGATAATACCCAACACCTTCTTTACGTTCTTTTATTTTACTAAACGCATTGTGATAGCATCAAAGACCTAACCATACACCTAATATACACAATACTTCAAGAAAATAACAAAAAAATCCTATTTTAGATATAACGATTGAAAGTCATTTTAAATGATTCTAAACATTCATCAGACTGATTTACATTTGATTTAAAAAGTATTAAGCAATACGCCTGCTATTTTTTGAGATGGTGCAATGGTTAACGACACGGAAACTAGAAACAACGATTTATCTTGCACGTCTACAAATCTATCATTTGCCGTGCATTAAATCCTACAGCAATATCTGGTCTAGTGTTCTTGCTGTATATCACGAAACTTTTAAGAAAATTCAGATAATGGTCTGAAATGTAGTCGAACTTGATGTGGTATCTCGACATCGGTCACTTTCTCATCGCTATGATGTCGCTTCCTTCTCTCTTTTCTTTAAATATTTTCATGGTAATTTTTCTTACGGGCTTTTTTCCTTAATGCCTCGACTAAATAAATTTAAGTGTGCTACTAGATTGCCAACAAGCTAGATAGAACTGCCACTTCTATTCTAATATTTTCTTTTCTCACACTTCTCACTTGTGGAACTCCTTTCTGATTTCTAGCTTCTCTATTAATCTTCTGTGCCACAATCTTCCGAAAATTAAATACAAGTTCAATTTCCCGTCTTCCTGAATCCTGTTCCTTTATTTCCCTTTTCCCACTTCTCTTCACTAAAGTCTTCTCATTCTCTTTCTCGCCTCGTGCGATCCCCCACTCTGAATCTTAGTGCCATTATCGACTTGCTTGAGGTGAAATGACAAAAAAAACCCCCTCAAAATGCTGATTTTGAATTTATTCGCAAAAATTAAGTAAATTTTGCCACCGATTTTCATTTCTGCACTTTAAATACTTTTTTTTTTTATATAAATAAGAATTTGTCTATAACATAATTAACAAAAGCATTTTATTTGATACTTATAGGCCGAGACTGTGTGCAGTGGATATCGGCTCGGAACGAGAACCCGGGAAGCTGAGTTCGAGTTCCTGTTGAATTCCTTGCATTGGGTTCTATAGCCTTGGCTGGCAACCAGTCTACTGCAGAAAGTAATAGCAACCTACTGCGGGATGATTTTCCGCCCAGTCAGTCATGTCACTTGGGCGATCATGTTTCGAAAGTGACATGACGTGTAAGGCACTTAACTAACTGATAGGCCGAAAAAGTTCATGAGCTGACTAAAAGTTTTAGCCACATCCTCGTAACTAGGGGCAAGAAATTTTCCCTGTTTTTCTATGGACCGTGTTCCTTGAGGATGTTAGTGATCATGGCTCTCCATAATTTCCTGTTCTTTGTAGCTCTTTGTAAATTTTGTCTTTGTGTTATCTCTCCGAAACACTGCTCAAGCGTAGGTAGATTATGCGTGAATTTCTTCTTGCATGCAATATTTTCTATGAGTATCAAATTTGCCAAGTGCACTTTCCTTAACATGTGTCTTAGAAATTTGAACTTTCTTTTTCTGATGTTAGTGTCAGTCAGTTAAGTGCCATATGTGAACACGCTTGGGCGATCATGTCTCGAAAGAGACTGGGCAGAAGATTATCCCGCAGTAGGTTGCCATTGCTTTCTACGGTAGATTGGTTGCCAGCCAAGGCTATAGAACCCAATCTGTCCTGTTATTTAACCCATAACTGGAAAGAAGAGACGGATTAATACCTTTCCCAGGGGTATTTGCGCGTAAGTGAATGCAATGAATTCAACTGGAATTTGAACTCGGCTCCCCAATTTCACGTTCCAAGCCGATATCCACTACACCACAACGCACTAAGCATCCTTTTTTGCTTCCATTTTCTTTAAAACGTTGTCATTGCTTACATGTTCACTCCATGATATTCTCAGCATCCTTCCATAGAACTAAATTTGTGTTGCTTCAAGCCTCTTCTTCATTTGTGAAGAGATTGTCCATCATCCTTTGCTAATGGGAAGACTGATATTACGTAACAGCTCAGTAATCTTTTCATTGTTTCTGACAACATTTTTCTGTTTCTCAATACCTTTCTCATCTTTTTGAAGGCGACTTTCGTTATTCCAACGCGCCTTTGGATTTCAGTATCGCATTTCCGTCTTTTGATAAAACACATCTCTGATACGTAAATAGTTGTAATTGTTTGATTTTCGTATCTCTAATTTGTAATTTGAATTTCGAGCCGTTCTATTTGATAACAACCATTTATTTTGTCTACTTGCAATTGATGTTTAGTCCTTCCTTCTTGCTTTCTTTTACTACCTTCTGCAGGAGTTCTAATTTCTTTTGTGCCTGCTATCCACATTGTTACATTTGTATATCTTACGTTAAGATTTTTGCCTCAAATAGAGTTGGTGATAAAATGTACCCGTTAAATACAATATCAGTAAGCATTTCCAAGGAAAGTCAGCGATTGATTCTGATGAAGTCCTGCTTCAAACACGGACAGTATCATATTCATTAAAAAATAAATATTTTCCAGCTTTTTAACCTGCTATTATTGACTGGAATGGTTCCGGCCATCTGTAAAAATTTTACTTATTCGTTCTTATTATGATGCCCACAAAATCAAGGCAATCAGCATGAGTTTTACGTTTGAGCGCAAATAACTGGTACCTGGCGTCTAAGGCAGAAATCAGAAATCGGGCAGGTGACTAAAAAATTTTTGTTGTGTGGGGAGGGGAACAATTTATTGGGCACATAAAACATAAACGAAACATTTTAAAAGTAACAGTGGAGGCCCTAATCAACTCTAAACTGGTTAAGCATCACACATCAATCACATGGTCTTCTTTCAGAGAAGCAATATAACTTGGAATTCTCTAGGTTAGCGGTTGATAGATTAGACACCTCGGTTTCAGTCACTTTCGCACCACCATTACATAGCTTTCCTGAGTCTTTTCTATAAATACTTTCAGGGTAATTGTTCTGATTAACTTTTTTTCTATGGAATCTAGATTTTATGAATTTAAGCGTAGTACTAGATTAGAATTGTGGTGCAGTGGATATCAGCTCGGAACGAGAAATCGGGGAGCCGAGTTTGAATTCCAGTTGAATTCCGTGTTTTCACTTACACACAAATACCCTTGGGAAATGTATTAATCCGTCTCTTCCCTCCAGTTATGGGTTAAATAATAGGACAGATTGGGTTTTATAGCCTTGGCTAGCAACCTGTCTACCGCAGTAAACAATTCCAACCTACTGCGGAATAATCTTCTGCCCAGTCAGCCATGTCTCTTTAGAGACATAATCGCCCAAAGCGTGTATCACGTATGGCATTTAACTGACTGACTGACTGACTAGATTAGCAACAAGGTTTCATAAATTCATAGTTGAAATGGCTGGATGTAACCGTAAGTTTTATGCTAACAGTTTCTTCTGTCGCTCTTCTCGCTTGTGGAATTCTCTTCCGGTTTCTTGCTTCCGAGTAAACATTGGTCTTCAATAATTTAAATATGTCAATCGTTATTTTATGTCTTTTTTAATTTTTGTAATTTTATTGTTCTTTCTCCTTAATAATGCTTTTTCACATCTTCTCAAACATTCAGTAAAATTTTGATTTTTAGTGTCTTTATTGTCTTCCTAAATACTTCTTTATTGTTCTCACTCCTTCATAATCTTTTTTTTTAACTTCATCCAGTATCGGCTTGTGTCTTAGTGGTTTTACTACTTTGCATAGGATGACGTGATAAAAAAAAGAAAGAGAATGTGTCCAATATTCAAAGTAGTTGACGTCTGAAATCACATTTAGTAATTAACATCTGTTAAAAGAATTTATTCGTAATAATTAGATATTACCGGATTATGCAAACGATTTTTTAAAATTTCATTTAATTCATATTATTTTTAACCTGATAACATTCGAAACATATCTTGTACTATTTGAGAACTTAAAGACGTTAAACATCATCACTCCATTGCACTAAAAAAAATTAGGGTTAGAGGAAAATATTGATACTCGTCTTCATGATCAAGGGAATTGCATAATTTCTGGTTCCCTACCTCCCATCAGTATGGTTGATACTAACCTCTACGAGAGCAACTCGTTGCGTCTTCCCGGGCTTTCAGTCTCAGCTAATATGAATGGAAAGTTTACATTGAATATATTGATATGCTACAAATATTTAGTTCATTGTCTCACGCTAATCGACTTTTATCTCTTGAATTTATCTTACATATTTATAAGTCTTCTATTCGTCAATGTCTGAAATACGTCAGATTTTGCACTAAAAAAATGAAAGGTAGAAGAAAATATTGATACCTGAAAGGAATCGCATAATTTCTGGCAACCTACCCTTTGATCTACCGACTGATCGGGGTCGTATTTGTCTTTGGTAAAATAAATACACTAACCTGACATAGAATACGAGTATACATGCTTGGAACTAGAGTTAGTTTACAAACAAAATATCAGTTACCTATTTGAATTATTTTCATTAATGTCCTCATCTTTGTTGTTACTATCACAACGTTTCGACCGTTCTGCCAACACATCAAGATGAGATGTTGGCTGCTGAGCCACGTAGATTAAATCAGTCAGTTAATTGCCATATGTGATAAATGCTTGGGCGATCATGTTTATTTCGAGACATAATTGACTAGGCAGAAGATTTTCTCGCAATAGGTTGTCATTACTTTCTGCGATAGACCGGTTGATAACCAAGGTTATAGAATCCAGTCTGTCCTTTTATTCAACCCATAGCTGGAGGGAGAAGGGATGGATTCGTACGCTTCCTAAGGATATTTGCGCGTAAGTGAATACAAAAAATTCAACTGGAATTCGGCACTCCAATTTCTCATTACAAGCCGATATCCATTACATCACAACGCACATCCAGATTAATTTAAGGGTTCAGTCCAAAATTTCATTTAAAGTCACTCAGATTGACGAACACCTAAAGAAAGTCGAAGTGCGCAGCGGCCAAAATGCTGTGATAAGAATAAAAATGAAGATAATAGTCCGAGTGTAGATCTCTTATTTTACTTATCAGTAAAGGCACCTTGGAAAAATAGATTTATTTTTTGTGTGTCTCTGAGGGAGAGAGAGGAGGGGTTGCGTGATTTTGAGTGTGTTTGTGAGCGAGAGAGAAAAAGTGTGTGTGTATATATGCGAGAAAGTTTTTCTGTGTGAGTGTGCATTTGTATGTGTGTATGAGAGATACGGAGTTTGTGTGATTTTGAGTGGGTGGAGGGAAAGAGAAATCGAAGAAGTGTTTTGCGTGTCTTGAGAGTGACAAAGTTGTATAAGATAGAAAGAGATTGTCTTTATTTTTGGGATGAGGTATTACTTACACTATTTACATTATTCGGATTATTGTCCTCATCTTCGTTGCCATTTCCACGACGTTTCGGCCGTTGTACACTCAGGCCTTCTTCAGGTGCTAGGAATTGATATACCCCAGTGATCGTAAAAAAGGGTTCGTTTCGAAATTACTAGCACTTGAAGAAGGCCGAAACGTCGTGGAAATGGCAACGTAGATGAGATCAATAATCCGAATCATTTAAATAGTGTAAAGAGAGAGGTGTGTGTGTGCGAGAAAGAGAGAAAGAGATTTTATGAAAGTGTGAGAGTGTGTTTTACTGTGTGTATGTGAGCGAGTGTGTGTGAGAGAGTGTGTGTTTGTGTGAGAGAGTGTGTGGTTATGTGTGTGTGAGAGTATGTTTGTGTGTGTGAGATAGTGTGTATGAATCTGTGTTTGTGAGTGTGTCTGTGTAAGATAGTGTGTGTTTGTGTGAGAGAATTTGTGTTTGTGCGAGACATAGTGTGTGTGTAAGACAGAATTTGTGTGGTTGTAAGAGAGTGTGATTGTGTACATGTGTGTGAGAGAAAGAGTTTGTTTGAGCTTAAGTGTGTATGTGTGTGACAGAGGATGTATCCTTGAGCATTTCTGTTGCTCCAACTTCTCTTGTTTTCTTCTTCTCCTTTGTTGTCTTTTGTCTCACGCCAGGCACAAAAACCTGCAAAAAAGCCAACAAACTGTTCGGTGACACGTGACATACAAATAATTACGCAACGCAGCAAGCACGCGCAGAAGGCACAGACGAAGACGCGAAAAAGAAAAGAGCGGGAAAACAGACGACAGATTAAAGAGAGAAGCGGGAAATAAAAGAAGCCGAGAAGAAAGAAAGATCAACAAAGATACAAATGGAAAGATACACAGATGAATGTTTACTAGAAAAAGAAGCATAGAGACATACGAGATGAAAAATCTTTTTGACTGAATTGAATCTATCTATCTAATTATCTATCTATGCGCATACATATATATATATATATATATATATATATATATATATATATAAGAATTGGGATCAAATATGGATCAGAATCCGATAGTATAATAGAAAAAGAAACAAGTAGGAAAGAACACTATGTCATCTACAAATCTTATATTGTTACGATTTTGGTCAACAATACTGGAACTTAGTCGGATGTCTTGTTTTGTAAGAATCGCTCTTTTTTGTATAAGCCGAATGAGTCAGATAAGAAAACACATACATACTTTACTTTCCTTTTTATTTTTCTGAATTTAAAGGTTTCTATTTTGAATAACGTTTTATTTGTAATAAGTTATTTGTTCTTAGATAAATCCAATGCGCTTACAAAATTGAGCTATAAAGCATATACTTGCAGAAAAAAAAATTAAATAAAATTTTTATTATCAGAAATATATCTACCATCATGGTAATGGTAATATTAGCCATTTCCCTATAAGGAAACATTTGGCATTCATTGACCGAGCAGCCAATTCTGCTTTAGGCTGAAATTTATCAAATCTTTTTCTAAATCATTTTTTAGAAAATCAGTTTTCTCGAATTCAGTAGCTGCTATCGCTCTTTCCGGCATTGATGGGGGTTTCCTTCCTAACCTTTTATTCGAAGTAGTGTGGAAGACCAACATCTTGATTATGCCATTACTTTCTGTTCAAGTTATTTGAGATATTTTATTTATTACTGTTGATGGTAGTGATAAGTGATATGTTTTCTTGTCTTTAGTGCAGTTCTTTGTTTGGGATTCTGTAGTGCCAGTCCACAATGTTCAAAGAACGATTATCTTTACCAGAACACTCAAACTTTACTTCTTCAACGTCTTTTTTTCACCATTGATCTTGGATGTGCGTAGTCGTGCAAAGGATATCGATTCGGAACGACAAATCGAGGAGCCGAGTTAGCATTCCAGTTGAATTTCTTGCATTCACTTACGCACAAATACCTCTCCCCTCCACACTGGATCAAATGATAGAGCAAATCGGGTTCAATAGCCTTGGCTGGCAACCAGTCTACCGCAGAAAGCAATGGCAACCTACTGCGGAATAATCTTCTGCCCAATCAGTCATGTCTCTTTCGAGACATGATCGCCTTCAGCGTGTATCACGTATGGCACTTAACTAGCTGACTGACTTGTGAAGCAGTTGAATATTGCTGGCAATTTAAATATTAGTGCCATGCGTGACATCCATATGAAAGTGCTGATCTGACAAGGCAATTAAAGAATATGACTCGAGTTTTCAGGTTAATGTTTGGTTTGGTAGCAATGGGCGGCGTTGACCGAAACAACTTCCGGCGCAGCCTATTCTATATTCAATTTATTTTTCTTCTATATTATTATAAGTATAGAGTCTTTGTTACTTAAGCACCGATGTCGATAGGGTGGTCATGAGGATGGAATGAAGAATGATAAAATCCCTAAACAATATCTGTACGGGATTTGGCCGAGTAAAGAAAACCAGCGCATACAGCAATGTTGGGACATAAAGGTTGCACCAAGAACACACTGGATTGACTGATTTGCTTTTTATTGTTTATCAACCTTTTGATATCTCTTTCCCGGATACTATAACTAAGGTCAGCTAAGAATAGTTGCAGTATATGCTGGCTCTGTGTTGTTGAAAGAATACAAGCTGATATCGCAACAGGGCTTGACTAGGATATAAATTCGAACACACGGATTTGACTGATTTGCATTTTTACGGCTCATCAACCATTTATAGGTTATTTAACGTCTGAAAATATATAAGATTATTTAGAGATAATAATGATTTACTGGTACAAGTCTGACTATTTAACCTATATCTGGGGAAAATAGATATAGATTCATATCTTTCTCAAGGGTTTTAGCATGTAAGTAAATATAACGAACTCGACGAATTTAGATTGAAACTTGGCTCTTCGGTTTCCAGCTCAGAGCCATTATCCGTTACAACACCGCACATCCAAGTTTACAGCACCTATTATTCCAAATCGGTCAACCATCTAGGCACTGACCATTCTCGACGTTGCTTAACTTATTGAAATAAAGAAATAGCAAGAATAAGGGCCTAAGAAAGATACTATTTAGTAGTGTATGTTTCTATTCAGAGAAGATAGATAGATAGATAGATAGATAGATAGATAGATAGATAGATAGATAGATAGATAGATATAAAATGAACAGACGGAGATAGATAGATAGATAGATAGATAGATAGATAGATAGATAGATAGATAGATAGATAAGTAAAAGAAGTTACTGAGAGACCTAGAAGAATGAAAGTGGTATGCATTATCCAACAGGGAGAGAGAGAAAGAGAGGAAGAGAGAGAGAGAGAAAGAGAAAGAAAGAGAGATCAGAATATTTGTAGACATAGATGGCGCTTTATAAATAGATGTGTACAGATAATGAAGCCGGCGTCCTATTGTTTGCTCTTTACTGTACCTGGCTTCTACATCGACCACGCCACAAGCGACCTCGAGACAGTCAGGTGGCAAAGTCCGGCCCAGCGCCAACCATGCTTGGTATGCTGCCGCTTTTAAGTCACCTGTCTGGCGCTTTGATCTGTAAACAGTTAAAATAACATGCAAAATGGACGTACACCGTACGGACAACAACGATCACAACATCAACAACAACATTAACAAAGAGGAATATATATATGCCTATACTTATATATACATACATCCATATATATATATATATATATATATATATATATATGTCTATCTATAGAGTGTGTAAACATATAGATGTAGAAAATTTTTATTTTTAAAAATCACAAACAATGAACACGTCAGAAAAACAAAGCAATGTTAATAACACAAATAAATAGAAACAACGCAAACAAGTAAACATTGTTATACAGACATATATATATATATATATATATATATATATAGTACAAACTTTTTAGATGCAAGGAGAATGCTTCGTTTCTTTGAATAGATTGTCGATTATACTCAATAACATGTCTTGGGAAACGTACAGAAGGGTCGCTTTAGGAAATTTCAAGAAACAATGCCATCTTTATAATGTCTAAAACGAATGAGAATCATTTAATAAAAGTTTAAACAATAACTGAATGAGAATTCTAGTTTTGATAAATTAACATGAAGAATTAAGCCTTAGGTCTTGTGATGATCATAGGAATTAACTGCTTTTTGGGACGATCATAGCAATGAACTGTTTTTTTGTCCTGCTCTAAATAAGATAACCAAATCAAACAAAAAGAGTTTTAAAAAATTCAAATTTTGTTGCGATAATGAATGCATTATAACAAGAGCTTTTCAAATTGCTTTTTATATTCAAATTAATAAAATTTATAAATTATCGAAAAGATTATCAAATTTCAAGAAGAGATATCTTATTTTCAAGTTTTATAACATCTGAGTGGAGTGAAAGAATTTTAATTATTTCTTTCATCATAATTATCTTGATTTTTATTGCAACTTCCATATATAAGAACAGAATATAGCGATATGGATATTATCATTTATTTTTCACTAGTATTTCTTACATCTTCATTTCTCTTTCTTTTTATTACAACTCCCATCCATAAGAAGTAGAAGTAGAGAATATAGCTATATGGCTAAATTTGAATGACTCCTGCTGGTTAGCCTTCTTAGATGAAGCATTGTCAATTATTATTTATTTTTCACTAGTATTTCTTTCATCTTCATTTCTCTTGCTTTTTATTGCAACTCCCATCCATAAAAAGTAAAAGTAGAGAATATAGCTATATGGCTAAATTTGAATGACTCCTGCTGGTTAGCCTTCTTGGATGAAGCATTGTCAATTATTATTCATTTTTCACTAGTATTTCTTTCATCTTCATTTCTCTTGTTTTTATTGCAACTCCCATCCATAAGAAGTAGAAGTAGAGAATATAGCTATATGGCTAAATTTGAATGACTCCTGCTGGTTAGCCTTCTAAGATGAAGCATTGTCAATTATTATTCATTTTTCACTAGTATTTCTTTCATCTTCATTTCTCTTGTTTTTATTGCAACTCCCATCCATAAGAAGTAGAAGTAGAGAATATAGCTATATGGCTAAATTTGAATGATTCCTGCTGGTTAGCCTTCTTAGATGAAGCATTGTCAATTATTATTTATTTTTCACTAGTATTTCTTTCATCTTCATTTCTCTTGCTTTTTATTGCAACTCCCATCCATAAAAAGTAAAAGTAGAGAATATACCTATATGGCTAAATTAGAATGACTCCTGCTGGTTAGCCTTCTTAGATGAAGCATTGTCAATTATTATTTATTTTTCACTAGTATTTCTTTCATCTTCATTTCTCTTGCTTTTTATTGCAACTCCCATCCATAAAAAGTAAAAGTAGAGAATATAGCTATATGGCTAAATTAGAATGACTCCTGTTGATTAGCCTTCTTAGATGGAGCCTTTTCAATTCCTAATAATTTTTCACTAGTATTTCTTTCATCTTTATTTTTCTTGCTTTTTCTAGCAACTTCCATGCATAAAAGATAACTTTCATACGGAACAGTAGAATAATGGATAGCAGCTCGCATTGAAGAATCGGAGAGACCAGTACAAATTCCAGCTGAATTCAATACATTCACTCACGTGCTAATAATCCTTGGGAAAGGTATCAATCCATAGTTATAGGTAAATAGCAAAACAGACTAATCTAGTGGGTTGAAAATAAGTTTGGAGAGAGTTGGTATGCATCAGGCTATCTTGCCTAAGGCACAGCACGTCTACTGCTGCAGGTACTCCTAAGACACTGGGGAGTCTTAAGGCTAAAAAAGTCCGTAAGAAGTAAAATTGGAGAATATAACTAACACATTACTCAATAATTCCCGGGCCTGACATATAGATGTCGCCACTAATAAAAATCCCTGATAATTTTTATGAAGTACTAACCTTCAAATGACCCGTGTCAAAATTTGGGCCTAATCAGATTATTAGTTTAAAAATTACAGTTATTTAAGTGAAGCTACTTGTGAAACTCTTCGAAACAATGGAAAACTCTGAATTTCGTGTGTTAATAAAGCATTGCTTTCTGATAGAAAAAAATACTGTTCAAGCACAGCAATGGCTTGATAAGTGTTATTCGGACTGCTCCGTCAGAAAAAAAAAACAGTTAAGAGGTGGTATGCTGACTTTAAACACGGTCGTACATATACAAATGATGCTTAACGCTCAGGTCGCCCAAAATTGGCAGTTTTCCCGAAAAACACACAAAAAAAAATCCACAAATCTTTTTTTTTAGCTGATCGTAAATTGAAGTTGGGTGAGGTAGCAGAGGAGTGGAACATATCAGAAGGCAGTGTATTCACCATTTTGCATGAACATTAGTCACTGAGAAAACTGTGTTCAAAGTGGGTGTCACGTTTGCTCACAGTCGATCCAAAACAACAACGCGTCGACGATTCAGAGCGTTGTTTGCAACTGTTTCAACGCAACAAATCGTGCTTGCGTAAATATGTGACAATGGATAAAGGATGGATCTACCACTTCACTCCGAAGTCAAATCGGCAGTGAGCTGAGTGGGCAGTAGCAGGTGAAAGCCGTCTAAAGCAATCAAAAATGCAAACATCAGCAGAAAAGGTTTTGGCCACTGTATTTTGAGATGTGCATGGTATTTTGTTAATCGATTTGAGACAGAAAGAACCACCAATAGCGAATATTATATAGCATTCCTGGTACATTTGAAAGAAGAAATTGCCAAAACTCAGCCACAAATGAAGAAGAAAAAAGTGATCTTTCACTAAGACAATGCACCGTGTCACAAGTCCATCGCAACGATGGCAAAACTACATGAACTGCATTTCGAATTGCTTCCGCATCCACTCTATTCTCAAGATTTGGCCCCCAGCGACTATTGGCTGCTTGCAGACTTCAAAAGAATGCTCCAGAGAAAGAGATTTGGCTCAAATGAAGAAGTGATATCTGAAATTGAGGCGTATTTTGAGGCCAAAGACAAATCGTTCTACAAAAAGGCATCAACTTGTTAAAGCAACGTTAGAATCAGTGTATCACCCGAGAAGGAGACTGTTGATGAATACAGTCGAATTTTGCCTAAAAGTTGTTGTTTCATTAGTTAGGCTATTTATTTCAAAGAAATTAATCTCGAAAATTAACACTAATTCGTCTTGTTTGATCGATATAATATAGAACAAGATCATTAAGGAATCCTACTGCCATGGTTTTGTTTGTGGCAGCGAAACAGATGTTACCATGGAAAGAAAGCGAAAAACTGTACAAATACAAAGATCTCGCTTTTGTTCTACATAGATGCACTGCATGATTAATAGTTGTCTATAGTTGTTGATGGACTTGGAACACGATCAAATATACCTGAGTCATAATTTGGGAGGTGAAATATAGAGAATATATAGTTGCAACTCTACAATTGTGTTGGACACTGAGAAATTTGTTAAAACGAAGTAATGTTCTCACTCAAATAATAATGTTAATAATAATAATAATAATAATAATAATAATAATAATAATAATAATAATAGTAATGATAATAATAGCAATGACAGTAATCGCA
The DNA here is from genome assembly GCA_037127315.1 of Ascarosepion bandense. NCBI lineage: Eukaryota > Metazoa > Mollusca > Cephalopoda > Sepiida > Sepiidae > Ascarosepion > Ascarosepion bandense. Next base: position 5,371,165 of record JBBBDQ010000316.1, read on the forward strand.
ATAATAATAGTAGTAGTATTGCTACTACTACTAATAATAACAACGTATTAATTAAGTTAGAAAGCCCGTTTTGAGAGTATGATTTTAAAACAAAGAGTACGAAGCACTATCTTTGTCCGGATATTATTGGGTTCGATAAATACACCAAAAACTGTCATACTATTGATTTTGTCACACCAAATGACAGAAATATAGCAAACAAGCTGATTGAGAAAATTAAAAACGACTCTGATTTAAAAGTTGAGATGGCAAGCTTGTTTACAATGCGAAAAGGGAATATCAATGTGATCCAGTGGTGATTGGTGCACTGGGGTCAACCCTTGATGGGAACACCATTCTAACTTGAAGTCATCCAAAGTTTGTTTTTCTTTTTTGCACTGCCAATATTTTGAAGAAAAAGTTGTCTGTCTGATGTTCTTTTTGTGACTCGAATGATATCTTAATTTATAAATGTATTCAAAAACTTAGACAGTGACAAAACAATAATTTATTATTAATGGTTTTGGTTGAAAATTTCTCAGTTAAAAAAGTCTATTAGATGTTTCTCATTCTGATATTTTCGTTGATAAAATAACATTTATTTCATTAAGACAAAATAATACTGCATGTATGTTTAACAATCTATTCAATGAAATATCATTTGTGATTCCTTTTATTTGGCACTGGGGTTTGCTTGTATGTACTGTACCTCTGCTCTACATCAACAAGTCCACAGGCTACGTCGGCACAGCCAGGTGTGACTCGGGCCAGAGCCAACCAAGCCCGTAGCTCAGCCGTTCGAAGGTCTCCCGTCTGTCGTTTCAATCTGTAAACCATGGAGATGGGACAGTTGTTTACATTTGAACGAGGATCTAGTAACGCGCGTTTGCAAGGCCACCATTTCCTCTTTCAAAAAACTTTTTCCCTCGTTCCATTTTTTTCGAATAAATATTTGGTAAAACTTCGTGCCTGCCAAAAAAATCGGTATTTCTAAAAAGACGTTTTTTTATTGAAAGCTCTACTATTTTAACTACGTTTATTCGCTAGGCAATGTTGATTTATATTGTGATAAGTGTTCTTGCAAGATACAACACTTAACTCGACAGAATCAGTTCCGGTAATATTATTCTATACTTAGTTAGACAAGTCACTGCAATAGTAGTACCTTCTTTTGACAATTACTCAAGACTGCTTTTCATGATCGTAAAGATGGTAACTGGCTCTTAACAAAAGAATTTAGAACATTGTAAAAAAAATATGATTTACCATTTTATAAAGAAAAAATCATATGAAAAGAAATCTTTTTATTCATTTATTTAAATTAATAAATTATTAAAATATGCAAACCATCTAAAATGTAATAAATCTAAAACATTGTGTAATTGCTAATTTTAATACCTTCATCTCCCTCGGAAATTTTTGTTTTAAAAAACGATGGTAGGAATTTTGATAAACCCCAAACACTTGAAATCGAATTTATAGCTTTTCTTTGGTTCTTTGAAATTTACAACATAAAAGATTACACACTACATTTATTAGATTGGTTATTTAAAAAATAAATTTTATATTTACAACGAAATTATATGCAAAACAACAGAATGCAACGTCAGCAGTTTATCAAATTATAAATAAATATAAAAATGATTTAACATTTTTCAGTAAAAATATTTCTTTTCATATTTATTTCTATATAAAACGATAAATAATACACCTTTATAAAAGGTAAATAAATTTTTATAATCTTGTAAATAGACATTGCCAAGGAAGTGAACGTATTTAAAAAAAATAGCAATGACAATGGAAAAACTGTCCTTTTTTAAACACCGTTTGTTTTTTGCGAACATGAAGGTCCATGTTTACCACATATTTCCTTCTTCTGTGTGAAATAAATAAATGCATAGACTTGTGCAAGAGCTGATTATATTGTCATTGAATATTGATTGCATACGAAATAATTTGTTTTATAGAAAATTAGTTTCATTATGATCACAAAATTCTGTTCCCTCTGATAAAATTGATCATCTAATGAACATTTCTTCTGATGTGCTTTATTTGTAAACAATTCTGTTATTTTCGTCACGAAAGCTTAGAAACCAACATTTCCACGAAAATGAAACACCCATAAAATATGTGATATAAACTAACATAGTATCTATTCTTTTTCTTTATGTGCCGTGTCCTTTCAGGACGTAGGCGATCATGGACTTCCACTTACCCATATCCCTTGTTACTCTTAACATTTTTCCTCTTGGTATCTCTCCCAAACCCTGCTCCGCCAAACCCGATAAATCTTGCTCAAACCCGTTAAATATGTTTCGTGTTGCTTTCTCTTGTCTCTACCCGCTCTATCCGTCTCGTGAGTATTAGATTCTCCAAACCCTCCTTCCCTGTTACGTGTCCTACAAACTTCAGTTGTCTCTTTCTGGTGTTAAGAATAAGTTATCTTTTTGTTGACATACTCTCCAAAACCTCATTGCTCAAATGTTCGGGCCATTGCATCCTCATCATCCTTCTGTAGAACTACATTTTTGTTGCTTTGAATCTCTCTACCATTAAGATTGTCCAGCATTCGTTGTCATATAGAAAAACAATTTCTTTATTGCTCCCGTTGTGACTACAATATATTAGTAAAACTATTTAAATTTAATCTGCGATGGGTCCTGGCCAGCCAGCTTAATCGTAGTAAAGAATTTGCATTTTTTTTTTGTTGATTGTTAATTCGAATATTGTTATTCCTGTAGTAAAATAAGAAATCTTAATTTCGTTGTTTGTTTTTTTTTCTTTTTCTTTTTTCTTTTTTTAATATCTCCAGACCAAGGTAGACTTCTGGACGGAGCGGTTTGAGGTTGAAACAATTTATTATAGTGCATTTGATATCATGGCCGAGACAATGCCAAGCTGCCTTGCCTGGTCTCTTTATTTTACAATAACGTCAAATATAACAAAAAATTCATTTTTATTTCTATCAATGCGACATCTCTCTTAACTTTCTGATAACGGCGTGTGTAAAATACAGAACCTATTCGGTAGTCCGAACAATATTTTAATTATCTAACAATGAGATTTCCTATACTTTTTACAACAAAATAGTTTCTTTTTGTATTGTATAGAAGATAAGGCCACAGCAGATACGATCGGCTGTATAGAATATATGTAATAACAGTAGCTGTTAGCAGCCTAGTAACGGCAGCAGTTAATGAGCGCCTTTAAAAATCTATGGTATTAAAAAGAAACGATCTGAACTTTTGTCATTTTATCCACCTATACATGGGGACACACCTATGATAGGAAGCGCTCCTCATCAGAAGGTCAGTCAGTAGTATATGTATATTTTCAGAAACATACTCTGTTGTTAACAAGAGCCGTGTCTTTTTCTACAGTCAGATTTTATTGTGTATTCCTATCTTATGGAATGAATATTTCATATCATTTCAACTTGCAACAAAGCATTTTAGGTAGTATAGATACTTTCTCGGTAGATACACATTCCACATCAATATAATATATGCGTAAATTTCGCGAAATTTCGATATGTTAAATATGTAGGTAATGACTATTTTGTCTTAAATTTAAGTCACTATCTTTCAAATATATATTGTACTTAATTCCTTTTCATTTATTCCTCCAGAAGATATATTAAACAATAGCTTTTCAAATTCGCGTAAAAATAAATCTTCAGCTTCTACAACAATATACAACAACGTCAATATATCTTAATTTAGAAGGCTGCCTCCTGACAATAAACTTAATGTTGAGTCCAGAAACTTCATTGTTTCAAAGCAATGAAATTAAAAAAGAAAAAAAAGGAGAAAGAAATATTTTCTATGATATATTTGGTGTCTTTTCTAAAAAAATATCTCGGTACAAATGATTTATAAGCAATTCAAAACAAATATATATTTCATGTAATTACTTGTACTACATTATAATATTCGTTAAGTTTTCAGATGTTTTAGTATGTGTAAGAACAAGATGCTTAAACTTTACTCAATCAATTTCTTGGGCTAGTATACACACAGTTATTAGATATATAATGTCCTACGCCGATGTCACGATTTAGAGTTTCATGTGTAATGCAATCATCAGGTGCATATTTCAAATAGACGTAGGATATGTATATTTGTTAATAAATACTACACTCAGTGCTGTTTTTTTTTACACCTGAATAATAATATTATACATGTGTGTACTCTCGTTTATTAATTCCCGTAACTATCTAAACGTATTTATAAATGGACTTTTGTCAGTGTGTGTGTGTGTGTGTGTGTGTGTGTGTGTCCGTTACCTATAGACTCCGAAACGGCTGAACCGATTTTCTTGAAAATTTACACAGTTGTACTATAAGCGTCTGCGAGTGTTCTTAGCTAGGTTTTGTGTCGGGGTACCCCCGATAAATATCGAAAATCGATAATCGAAAAAATCAGGTTATAGAAAGAGTGGTCTGATTTTAATCAAATTTGATACACTCATAGACAAAGACATAAGAAACGATATTCAGAAGTTTCAAGGTTACATTTCTAACAATAGTGCAGAAAATTGATAATATATATATATATATAAAAGCAAGATGTTTGTGTGCGTGTGTATCTGTTTATCTGCCTGTATGTCTGTATTTTTTCAGCCCTTTTATTTTAGTTTTTGCTTCGGGTTTGGTTCTAAATAGTTATAATTGTAGTTGTTAGTCTCAGCCATCATACCATTTACTCAGAGGACTTATTTAGCCTTCAAAATTCAGTTTACGACGAAAAAAAACTTATTTAATATCGATACCAGGAAATCAAAATTTGACTTACATCCATTCATTTTTCTTTCAGTCTATGGTTTCGCTTTAACTGGAAACAACTATTGCTTTTTAGTCTTTCGTGCCAACGTTCAAAGTGTCTGAGCTCCAGGACCATGTATTAGTTTTAAAGCTTTCATTAAACCCGAGCAACGCCGGGCTATACTGCTAGTATATATATATATATATATATATATAAGTCGGCACTAAGGTCAACACCGAGGGGCGACAATCAGACTGTTTATATATGCTGGTCAATGGTTCATCGTGTGAAGCAAGGTTTATTGTATTATCCTAACAGTTATTATTGGGTAGGTAGTGACGGTTATAGTGAAAATAATTCTAGAGGCTATTGTGTATAAATAATTGTGAATGTATCTAGAAATAATAGTGAATGAATATCGATTTTCTTAGTATATATACATTCCACATCAGTATGACATATGCGCAACTTTTTTTTATAAACGTCGATGTGTCCTTTTATATTGTTAACATCTATTTATTTTGTATTAAAGTCAAGTCAACATCTTTCAAATATATATTTGTTATTTTTACTTATTCCTTTTCATTGATTAAGCCACTACATATATTGAACAATAGCTTCTAAATTTATGTGAAAAACAAATTTAATGTTCAACTTTTTTTACAACAATGATAATATATCTTTATCAAAAAGCTTACCTACTGACAATATACTTCAATATTTCAAAGCAATGAAAATAAGAAAAAGAAATATAAATATTTTCTATCATATAATGTGTGTCTTTTCCAAAAAATATCTAGGCACATATATTTTTATAAGCAATTTAAAACAAAGATATATTTCATGTGATTACTTGTACTACATTATAATAATCTTAAAGTTATCAGATGTTAGTATGTGTAAGAACAGGATGCGTAAACTTTACTTAATTTATTAGTAAATAAAAGAGATGTAGTATCCACAGCCCACATTTCTTGGACTAGTATACACGCATAATTGCTACATAAGTTCTAGCGTAGCTATATATGTGGTTACTGCGAAAGTCTGATTCATTCTCGAATGTAATCTTCAGACTATGTGTGATGTGTGATAGATAAGCTGTTAATATATGCTGGCCAATGGTGCAGCTAAGTATATTGCTTTGTTCTAACAGCTATTGTGTAGAAGCTACGCTTATGTTTGAACAGTTTTCTATAGGTTATAAAGTAGGAACAATTGTGGATTCAAACACGGTTGTTTGTAACTACTGTATTGTGTTGCTAACTTTTAACTTATTATTTATTATTCATTACTTAGGCTAATTTTTATTCATTTATTAATTATTTGTTGTTGTTTATTATTATTAAATTTACTTGTGTTTACGTGTGTATTCGTTGTTTTTTTATTTGTTTATTGTTTAATTTGTTTATTTCTTTTATTTTTTTGTTTATTTCTTATTTTATTATTATCTCATTTTTTATCATAATTTGATTTCTGCTATGGACGCACTACCTACCAAGTCTGAAGGAAGACCTAAGGCAGGTTGTGGTGTGTTGCTATGGCTCTATTTCATGTATTTTCTATCCCCCCTAACATCCCTAGCGTTAAATAGATAAAATTCTTCTTAGTGTGTGGACTGTACTTAACAAGACCATTTTTTGTATATCTCTTAAGCTGGGGTTTTCAGGGATTCTTTCAATGTGTTGTTTCTTTTTCCATTTTTTATCATTCCACGTGGACCTACTACTGGTACGATTCTTGTTTTTTAATTTGCACATTTTTTCTATTTCAATTTCCAGGTTTTTATATTTTGACAGTTTTCCATTTCCTTGGTTGCTATGTTACAATCCGCTAGACAAACGATTATTATTATTATTATGTCATTTTTCATCATATTTCGATTTCTGCTTTGGTCTCACTACCAACCAAGTCTGCGGGGAGACCTAAGGCAGGTAGTGGCGTGTTGTTATGACTCCATTTCATGTTTTTCTATCTTCCCTATCATCTCCAGCATTACATAAAGTTTTCCTTAGTGTGTGGGCTGTACTTAATAAGACAATTTTTTGTATATCTCTTAAGCTGGGGTTTCCAGGGATTCTTTCAATGTGTTGTTTTGTTCCATTTTTTATCATTCCAAGTGCACCTACTATCACTGGCACAACTCTTGTTATCAATTTCCACATTTTTTCCTATTTCAATTTCCAGGTCTTTATATTTTGACAGTTTTTCAAATTCCTTGATTGCTATGTTACAATCCGCTGGACAAGCCATATCAATTAATAGACAAGTTTTCTCCTTCTGGTTTTTAACAATAATGTCTGGCCTGTTTGCTTCAATTTTTCTGTCTGTGTAGATGGTGTAATCCCATAGAATGGTTACATCTTCTATTTCTGTAACCGGTGCTGGGTGATGTTCATACCAGTGTTTGCCTACAGCTTTTCCATAATGTTTGCATATTGCCCAATGTAAATATTGCCCAACTCTATCGTGGCGATTTTTATATTCATTTGGGGCAAGCACAGAACAGCCTGAGATTAGGTGGTCTATTGTTTCTTGGTGTTTATCACAAAACCTGCATTTTGGATCCATATTATTATGCATAATATTTGCCTGAAAGTTTCTCGTGAAAAGACTTTGGTCTTGTGCTGCAAGAATAAAGCCTTCAGTTTCGGACTTTAATCCAGATGCACGTAACCATCGATGAGTATTAACTTTGTCAACATTAGATTTATTGGCACGTACTGGATATTGGCCATGCAGAGGTTTGTCTTGCCAGCGCTGTTTCATCTGTTCAAGAGATTTGTCTTTGGCTTTCATTTTCATATTCTTTGCCGCAATAGTCGGCTCTTGGCTTCCGTTCTGCTTTTCTACAGAATCTACTAACTGTAAATCTTGTTTGAATTTACTGCCTTCTTTTATTATTGAATATTTTTTCTTTCTTTCTTCATGTTGCCTTACTAATTGTAACATCCAATCCTTTGTTGTTTGTATGTATGTTAGTAAGCCAATAGTTGTTGTCTTGTATGACAATTCCAATTTTATTATTATTATTATTATTATTATTATTATTATTATTATCTTTCTTATTTGTGTAGTTTAAAGTATTGGCTTGTTTGAAATTTATTACATTTATCTTATAGACATGATTTACTAAAATATATTTACAAAATTTGAGGGCGGTTTTCTCACAGCAAAAGCAAAAGTTCATATAAACATATGTTCACAAATCCTTTCTTTTTGAATTATTAAGTTTAGAGAAAGTTCACGGTAGATGGCGTTGTGTCGTCATTTGACGAGGTTACATTTGTCATTCGTGTAACAATTGTGGTTAGTCTATCTTTAACTTTTAACGTGTGTAGTAGTGAGTTAACTGAGAAGTGTTTCGTTTAACAATGGCTGGATATTCATATTGTGAGCAGATAGTAATGATTTTTACATACGACCGCATTAATGTTAATGGACGCGTGGTTGCACAGCTGTATCAGACTGCGTTTTCAGACCGAAAGCAACCGAGTCATCCAACATTTGTCGCGTTGAAGAAACAGGATCCGTGGCATCACAAACTATGGATCGAGGATGATCGAGATGTGCACGTACGTCTGGCCACGAAGAACATATTCTACAGACTGTCAGAGACACGTCAAGTGGCTCTAGCATGACTTACATCTTATATGACTGCATGGCCAGTTTTTTAAACACGGCTCTTGTAACCGTATCATTTGCAACGTATGCAGGCTCTTTCGTCCTCTAATCACTCACCATTGGGGAGCTTTGGCCGATGGTTTATAGCACAAACAGCCGATCCGTTGTTTGTCTCTTCAGTCCTGACTATGGATTGGGAACATTTGGAAGAGATAGAATAACAAATTTACGCAACCAAACGTTTGTGGGCGGATCGGAATACCAATGAAACGATACATGCTAGACACCTGCATCAGTTTACGATTAATGTGCGGCCAGTAATTTTTGGTAGGTCCATATGTCTTTCCAGCACATCTTACAAGGTTTTCAAACACACATCCAGACCTGCTAGAGGATGTACCCCTGCTAATACGAAGGCGCATGTATTTTATGCATGATGGAGCTCCAGGACATTGTTATTGATGCACTGACTGACACCTACCCTGAAAGATGGATAGGTAGGGGAAGACCGGTTTCCTGGTCTGCACGTTCCTCAGACCTTAAAAGGAGGGATATATGGATACATGTTTATATGGGTTTTTATTCTTGTTTTGGTGTGAGGAACCCGTTCACAAAGTTTGTTATAATACCATTGATAGACGCTATATATATATATATATATATATATATATATATATATATATAAGTTTCAATCTTGTCTAGAAGCAATCGGATGTCTAACCATATTGATGAGCTGTGATACAGCAAAACAGGACTGTCTGCGGATGATTACGCTCTCTCCCATCGATTAAGCACTCTGGGGAAATGTTAGACTTTAAAAACAATAGCCTGCAACCCAACCTGCAGTACAACAGTTTGTAGTTTAGCCCACCTACAAGCGGTTTTTCTGTTACCTATTCTATTTTTCCCCGGTGTAGGCGTGTTTTTTCTTTCTTTCTTTCTTTATATATATATATATATATATATATATATATAGATAGATAGATAGATAGATAGAGAGAGAGAGAGAGAGAGAGAGAAAGAGAGAGAGATGTCGAAGCAAAGATAAAACATGGATGGGGATCAAGTAGATAGAAAATGGTAAATGCCGTTGCACTTAAACTTTTGGGGAGTATAGTTATCAGGGAAGCAAGCAAACGGTACGGATCTCCAGAAACGGAAAGTGCAAGAAAATAAACTATTAGAGTAGAAGAGACGATTACATTTAACTATTTTTATGGCAATATGATGGAAACTAGAAGTCAATCTAGTAGCACAAGTAAATACATGGGGTCGGAGAACCATGAAAAGAAGCTCATCAGAGTAGTTGCCGTGAAAATACTTGTAGAAAAGACAGAGGGAAGCGACATCACGTCAGTGACTGCAGGCAGGTTGCTAAATCTGAATCGATTATATTGAAGATACTTCTTTGGATTTTTTCGAGAATCTCAAGATAATTAGCAGAATCTCCCGATCAGATAAGGCAACAATATTCAATGACGGACGAATTGTAGATAAACAATAATAATAAATAATGTACATTAAGATATTATTAAGATATCTCTTAATATTTTTAACAGATATTATAACAGTAAAATCACTTGATTTCAATTGTGTTGAAGCTGAAATATACCTCTACGAAACTGAATCGTTGATCTTCATTTATTAACCACACACACACATTATATATATATATATATATATATATATATATATATATATATCCTAGAGATTACTTTCAACACCCGGTGTTGACCTGAGTGTCCACTTTTATATTTATACACGCTCTGTTCCGGATATTGAGTGCATTTACCCATAAACATAACATACCTTAAAACTACATATATCTATCTGTCTATCATATATATATATATATATATATATATATATATATGCAGAGAGAGAGAGAGAGAGAGAGAGAGACCAGCAGACAGACAGAAATTCTAGGATCAACCGACTTTCAATATCAGGTCAAAAATTTAAACGTCAGAAAAATGTTGGATCCATGTAGTTACGATATGTAATAACTTTATTCTGTAATTATTATTATTATTATTATTATTATTATTATGAAATCTACCGCCAAGAATTATCTTTAAGGACTCCCTTACAATGATATAAAAAATGTGTAATCTACTAACAAGGATTATCTTTATTAAGGAGTACCTTACTATGGTAAAAATAATGGAATCTACCACACAAAGATTATCTTTAAGGACTAACCTACCATGGTAAAGAAAAAAAATTAAATTTTAGAATCAACTACCAAGGAATATCTTAAGAACTAACTTAACATGGTGAAAAAAATTATAGAATCTACCAACAAGGATTATCTTTATTAAAGACTACTATACAATGGTAAACAAAAAAAAATGTGATTAATGTATTTTGAACTGAATTTTTTTTATTTCATTGCATGATTCTTATATACCGTGACTTGTGTTACTGATTATAGATCGTTTGCGTCCCAAAGTCTCAATGCCATTTAATTTCCGTTGCAACAAAGCAAGTATTTCAGAAAAAGAAAATAAACATTCTGCAGTAAATAACAACCGAGATTTCCTATAAATTATATAGTGTGATTCCGCCATTCCTTTGTACTGTCTTCTCATCGAAGCTGGTTCAAACATCGCTAAACATCGAAGTTTTTCTAGACATCCATTTTTAGATAGCATCTCATCATTATATTAATAGTGATGAGATACTGTTTTAGCTATACAGTCGAAGGTACAGATTTATGAATGCACTTAAACGTAAGTGAATTTGAGGTCTCCCAGGAAAAATGTCCTATACCATTTTTACCCTGGAGAAGAGTTAGATTTTCGTTAGATTTTCATTACATAACTTTTCCTATTTTCTTCTTGATTGAATTGTATATCTTTTCTTTTTTTTTTTTTACTGAGTAGGATCTTGTACAAGAATCAAGTTTCGCACTTTCAAGACAAAAAGAAGCGTTTTTATCCTCGGAATGTTTTCCCGTTGGTTACCAAATGTTTGATTGCGATAATTTTAAAAAAATGTATAATAAAAAATATTTAAAATCAAATGTAAGCAAATATATAGAGAGATATAACAGACCGAGATAGATGAGAATATACTTAGATAGATAGATAGATAGATAGATAGATAGATAGATAGATAGATAGATAGATAGATAGATAGATGAAATTAACAGACTTAGATAGATAGATAGATAGATAGATAGATAGATAGATAGATAAGAATATAGATAAATAGATAGATAAGAATATAGATAGATAGATAGATAGATAGATAGATAAGAATATACTTAGATAGCATATAGATAGATAGATAGATAGATAGATAGATAGATAGATAGATAGATAGATAGATAAGAATATAGTTAGGTAGCAATATACTTATATAGATAGATAGGTATATATTTAGATATACATAAAAATATGCTTAGCTAGATAGATTGTTAGTTATATAGATAAAAAAATCCCGAGAGAAAGAAATGTATGGATATAATAATATCCTCATATTTAAAAAAAAAACAAAGTGAATTCATTTAAACACATTATTATGAGTTATTCTTGAAGATTTGATTACAAATTATTTATTCCACACAGAAGTTTCTTTTTCATTTTCATTTGTTGTGAGAAACTTTAGAAGCGCGCGAAACAGCAGCACAAAATTAAGAGGATTCGTGTATTCTTTAAGTAACACCCCTTTAAAGACTGACCCGATTCATTTAAACCATCTAACTTGACATATATTTTACTGTGTGCGCTTTACTAGGAATTCACTCTCTTGTTCAAGGCTTCAGAGGCTTGCCTATTGTCCTAAATACGTTTTGGTGGTATTTTAATATATTTCGATTCTGATTATTTTATATGTAATAAATTCAAACATATGTGTGTATGTAGCCATCTATGTACACACACACACACACACACACATATATATATACATATATATATATATATATATTCAAAATTCATAAAATAATTATGTTATAGTATCATAGCAGAGTAGCTATTCCATTTCAACATTTCTTGCATTTTGTCAAATGATGGTATTGAACGCAATCATGGATACCAATCTTTCCTTTAAGCATGTGTCCTTCAAAACGACCGACAAGAAAGATTTAATTAATTCTTTTTTAATTAAAAAAAATAATAATAAAATCTTTCTTGTCGGTCGTTTTTAACGAAGAATATGTATATATAAAATGTACGTATAATATATATATATATATATATATATTTATATACATATTACATACATATGTATATTTAGGTATCTTATCTTCATTCAGTCGTGCTTGGTTGATTAATTGAAATATTTTTTTTTATTATATATATATATATATATATATATATATATATATATATAAAATATCTTTTACCCCCATTACATAACAGTATGAAAATAGATTTCAATTATGACTCAATTGCCAAATCAGTGGTAGGCGTAATAAATGTTACCTGAAAATAGTAGATAACAGCTGAATGAAGGATTCCAATATAGAATACAACATGAAATACTATCAATTGTCAAAAATATTTTCTTTCGTTTTAATACATAAACTTCTAATCGTCATTGATGTCTGTGACCGGATAATCGTAAATAAAACAAAGAAAAGGCTGGAAGTGCTGAAATAAAATAAGAGGGAAAATTTGCATGAATAAACAAAAGAAAAAATACAAAAGACCAATAAAGAAACTATGGACATTTTTTTTCTAAGGGAGATTAATCATGTCGACTGAAAAAAAGCGTTACCCATTATTCACTGATAAAAATTGTAAACATTTTTGTGATGGATAACAGGACTGAGTATGCGACTTTAACATTGAAATGTAAATTAACATTCTTTTAAAAGAATTTATCATGAAAAAAAACAGTGAGAAATTAATGATAATTAAGTTGAACTATAAATTCGTCGCTTAATACGGATGTATTACTTGAATCAACTATAAAGTTGAAATTTATAGATACTTTTTTATCAGTGGACAGCATCGGTAGAAACTCGTTAACCTTGATTAGTAACCTACCTCAAAACTTTGACAAAAATCATCGATATTTATAAAAATTAAATATTTTCAGACTCAGTTAAGCGTCATACATGATACACGCTTGGGTGATCATGTCTCGAAAAAAAACATAACTGACACGGCAAAAGGAATTTTTCGCAGTAGGTTGCCATTACTTTCTGCGGTAGACTGGTTGCAGACCAAGGCTATATTAACCCAATCTGTCCTGCTATTCAACACATAGCTGGAGGGAGAAGTGACGGATTACTATCTTTCCTAAGGATATTTGCGCGTAAGTGAATGCAACGAATTCAACTGGAATTCAAACTCGGCTCCCCTATTTCTCGTTCAGAGCCGATATTCACCACAACGCATATTCTAGACAGACTTCCTGTAACGCTGATGTAAACAATTGGAAGTAGTGCTGTGCATTTTAAATCCATTCATATTTCTTCATTTCTTTTAATAATTTTACCCCAATCAAGGCTATAATGCAACTAAGAGGCAATGAAGTTACTGAGTGTAACAAATCAGAAATATTTAAGGAAAAGGGACAATAAAGGAACAGGTTTCAAGAAGACAAAAGGTAGCGAAAAATGTTGCATTTAAATTTTTAAAAATCATATGTAACACGGAAGCAAAAGTTTCCTGGTCAAGAAGTCAAAAGTACAAAATAAAACTAAATGGCATTTAGTTAATTCAATAGTTAAACGATGATACCTAACTACTAATCTAGCAGTACGCTTTAATTTGTGTGATCGAAGCAGTAAAGAAGAAAGCCTTTTAGAAGACCTGCCATGAAAATTCTCAAAGAAACGATGGATGGAAGCAACGCTACGGCGATGTGAACGTGGTTGAAGCCGAGATGCCGGGTCAAGACAGGTAGCTTAATTAGGCGAACTATCCTCATTTTCCTTTTATTCAATTGGTCAAATGTAAGTTCCACTCGAACAGCACCTTCCCATGAACTATTACTTTGTGCAGCCAACTTTTAAGTGTATGCTTTCCTGATCACGTCGAAACACGGGTTCCCCTACGATCACAGAAGTTAAGAAACGTCGAGCCTTGTCAGTACCCAGATGGGAATCACAGATGTCGTAAGCTTGGGTGTACAAGTGAAATAATGAACAATTACTCGGTATAAGAAATTGGAACTTAGAGAGTTGAGTTAAAACGGAGATAACTGAGATATCTGGAAGTGGCATTATTCATGGATTGAGAACAATCTTCCCCAGTGAACGAAATAAAGGATTCAGTTCGAAATTCCAATCACCTAAAGAAGGTCGGAGCGTACTACGGCCGAAACGACGTGAATATGGCAACAAAGATAAAAGCAACAGTCCGAAGAATTTAAATAATCTAAATTTCATAGCTTCTAAAGATTTCATAAAGTGAAATGATGTCAATATGACAAACTCCTATTTATTTTGATAGTTTTATTGCTATAACTCTGGTTAGAAAAAAATTGTTTTTTTTTATTGTTTTTAGAACTGTTGTATTGAAATATATACTAATTTAGCTTTTAATAAATGATAAATACTGGTATTTCTTAATATTTTTATAATATATATTTTTAATAAATTATAAATAAAAATATTCACAAGGGATGCAAGTGAATTAGAGCGTCTGGGAAGGGGGACTCTTTGCTTCATTGGTTTTATATTCGTGGCAAAAGGCACTGGATTGACAAGAATAAATTTCCACACCCGAACGTAAGGTAACCTTTTAGATCAAGATCAAAGATATCAACATCGTGGTTACTGGATTTTTATAATTTTTATCATAATACTATGATAACCCACTGAAAATCGACTTTAGTTGGAATGAATCGAACCCATAGCTCTTTCTGATGCTAAGAAGATTGGATCACTGTGTCGGACCAAGAAGTTTTCCTCGTCAGAATCAATTTTGTACATTTATATATCTACCATTCGTCAGTGCATTGAATACAGTTGCCACATCTGGTCGGGTGACCCTGCTATTCATCTTGAGGTTCTCGACAAAATCCAAAATTGAATCTGCAATATAATAGATCCTGATTGAGCAGCTCGCCTTCTGTCACTCTCTCACTGACATGAAGTGGCTTCCCTCTGTCTTTTCTACAAGTATTTTAATGGCAACTGCTCTGACAAGCTTTTTTCCCTGGTTCACCAACCAAATGTATTTACTACGTCCTACTAGATTGGTAACTAGGTCCCACCTATTTACCGTCGAAATAGTTAAATGTAACCGCCTCTTCTATTATAGCTACTATCTCCAAAAATTTAAATGCAATGTTAATTACCATCTTCTATCTCCTTGATTTCCATCATTCTGTTATGTTTTCTTCGACATCCCCTGTACCTTGTTGTTCTCTCATTGTAACCCCCTGCACACCAGAGTCGGTACTGCCTTGCTTAGGGAGAAATGACTTTAAAAATTACTACTAATAATAAATAATTTCAATTTTGCGGAACCAATTTTAATAACGTTTGTATTATCCTAACTAACCGTTTCTTAAATATATCAATGAATTTGAATAATATGGATTAAATAGGATGACCTTTCCGCAGAGAGGGATTATCTTTTAAAAGCAATGATTTTAATTTTCTAGATTTTTTAACTTTAAAATAGTTTCATAAATTGGAATGACACCAATATGACAAAGTAGTATTTATTTTGATTGTTTTATTGTTATAATACAGGTTATAAAAAATTTGTTTTTTACTATAGTTGTGCTGAAATCTGTGATAATTTGGTTTGAAACAAATAGTAAAATATCCGCATTTCTTAAAGAATTGTTGTCCGGATTCTTTCTTTACTGTCACCTACAATGTTCGAAAATTTAAATGCAATGTCAACCGCAATATTATTTCTACCTGTTCTTTTATTGTCCTTTCTCCACACTAAAATCTTCTTATTCTCTTTTACTACTTGTAACCTTTGGCATCTTTGTAGCATTATCTCTATACTTGGAGTAAAATGATTAATTATGCGTTGTGGTGAAATGGATATCGACTCGGAATAATAAATCGAAGAACCGAGTTCGAATTCCAGTTGAATTCTTTGCATTTACTTAAGGACAAATTCCTTTTGAAAAGTTATTAATCCATCACTTCTCCCTCCATCTATGAGTTAAATAGGAGGACATATTTATTTCTATAGCCTTGGTTGGTACCCAGGAAAAATGGTAAGCTACTGCAGGAAGATTTCTGCCCAATCAATCATGGAGCAAAAGAGACATGATCGCCCAAGTGTCTATATTAACTGATTGAATGATCTACCGTCTATTGCATACATATAATACTTCTGTTTCATTATTAACGATCAAACCCTTATTTGTTTTGAAAGTTTATTGCCACTAAAGTTCTCTCCAGACATCAAGAAGAACCATCGCTAAAGAGCGATAATGAATCCTTGTAGCACTCCAGAAAGTATCGGGTTCCTCCTAACGTGCTCCATTTTATACGAGTCATATCAGACCAAGAATTATATATTTTTGTTATAGCTGGACTGGACCTGCACAGTCCTCACTTTTCAGTTCAAATATCTGTAATACTACAGTTAAATTACAAATAAAACAAAGATGTTTAACATTAATTATATTACGTCTCGCTAACATGTTTCACGTTATAACACTTTCCCGCCGCTGAAACTTCATTACTCTATCGCTATTTCCTTGACAAATGTTCTGCTTAGCTACATTGTTTAACTCCACCAGTTCAGACCTTTACATCTCAGACCCACTATGCCATGTATATAAAGCCTTCTGGTGGATCTGTAAGACCAATTAAGACCAGCTAAGATCAGCTTAGATATGCCAAGGCAAGCTTAGTTACCGCGTATGCGAGGACTACATGCCGTTGGTAAGAAGAAAGTTAGATTCGAGGAACTTTTTATTCTTATCTAATTTGAACATTGTGGATTGGCGGTTCACACTCACAAGGAAATGTGGTAAATAACAAACTTAAGGACTTTTAGCAGCGGCAACAAATAAAATGGATATCACGTGTAACTTGAAGAGAAAATATTCAATATGTTTACATATCACATCACTTCAAATAAGAAGGTAATCTCAGTCAATATTGGAAAGAGCGACAACAGCTACTTGAGAAACATATTTCGCTGAAAAATTGTTTCAAAAGAATGATTTTATGAATTTCAACCGACAGTAGTACTGGGTACTTAGTCAATAAATGCTGAATGTTTCTCTGAGAGTAAAAATGTTCTTCCCTACTTTGTGAAACAGAATCCTAAAAGGACGTTTCCCCAGTCACTACAATTTTAACCACTTCAAGTCTTAGGTCATCTGTTAATTATTTTCACTAACCTTATACAGTAACCGTCTACTTTGAATAGCTCTTGCGACTTGGATTTTGTGAATTCCAGTAAAATAACATATGATAAATATACTAAAATAATAATCAAATATTCTGTTCAATATTTTCCAATGTGCATTGTATGTACATATGTGTGCCTTGATTGCCGGAGGACGGATAGGAATCCTAAAATCGCCGAGGACTGACTGCGATTGCTAAACAAATTGGATTAAAATTATTTATTATTTGAAAAGGTGACAGTAACAGCATCAGTTAAAATATAGAAACGTTCAACACTTAAGTCTTTTTTGTTGAAAACGAAAATGTAAACAAACACGATTCTGTTGTTAGGAATATAGTTTTAGAACTTACCTTAATTTTGTATCTGCGATATATCTACCGTTTGCCAATGAGGAGACAAGGATAGCAACCAGTACAACTATCAAGAGGTTTCTCGTCATCTGAAAATGATCAATAAACCAATAATAGAAGAGCTAAAAACAAGACAAAATTCATCTTGAAGAACATTTCGAGTAAAAAAAATAATCATTTTCAAGACACAAGTGTGGTATAATGGATATCGGCTCGGAATGAGAAATCGGAGAGCCGAGTTCGTATTCAAGTCGAATTTGTTTCATTCACTTACGTAAAAATACCCTTATGAAATGTATTAATCCAACTCTGCTCCCTCCAGCCATGGGTTTAAAAGCAGGACACATTAGGTTCTGAAGCCTGTTAACTGACAGACTGAACAGTAAGGGCAGTTGGATTTGTTGCATTCACTTACGCACAAATACTCCTGGGGCAATTATTAATCTCCCTTCAGCTATTGTTCAAATAACAGAACTGATTGGGTTCTATAGCTTTGGTTGGCAACCAGTCTACCACAGAAAAAAATGACAACCATCTGTGGAAAGACATGACTAATGACTGCGTTTTCAGCACTTAGCTGATCATGTAAGTTGAAACGATAAAAAAACAAATAAAAAAAACCAATGTCTATAAAGTTGCTTACACGCTAAAAGAATGCTTCCTTAAATGTGACAATTCTAGCAACTACCACAATACATGTATTAGTTTCACAACAACCACATTAACACGCCGTTTAATGTGCTATTTATGTGGTGATAGCTAAATATCACTAAAACAACACAACGGAAAAATACAAAAAACAAACAACCCACCACCACCACCAAATTTTTATCAGAATTAGGAATAATATATATATATATATATATATATATATATATATATATATTAGTATTTACGCTCTCACAACCTGATTGAGCACTCTGGAAGAGTGGGAAGCTTTGTAAACAGTAGCTACCCCGGCATATACGCATCGCTCATTCGATAATGAATTGGAGCATACTAGCTATTGGGCGTGTTTATATGCGCTAAAAAGCCTGCCTTCTTCTGCCGGACGCTCGTGGCCTAGGGGTAGAATCGCCGACTGACACCGACTCCTGGGTTAGGAAACGAACGGGGTCTAAGCCGTACTGATGCGTTGTAATACAGCGAAGCAGATCTATATATATAATATATATAATATATTAATTCTGACTCGTCAGTCGTCAAGGCAAGGTTTCTTTGTGCAGAAAGACACTTTGCACTGACGAGTGACTACATTATAATGGTGTCTTTATGAAACTATGGAGTCGATATGAACCTGCTCAGTTAAGTGTTAAACTTCTCAACATTGTATTGATATCAACACTATCTCTACTCCAATTAGGCAACTCGGCGTGTTGTAATGTTTAGCTAGCTTGTCTCGCTAGAAAGTGGTGCTTACAAAATTTGATATCTCTACTCCAATATTGAGCACACTAAAAAAAGAAACTGCTCGCCAAAATACGTTTTATCAGTAAAACTATTAAAAAACCGCTAAACATTATCGAAACTCAAGACTATATATATATATATATATATATATATGCTTACAGAGAAATATGTAAATTGTTTTTCTTATAAGTGGCTTTTCCGAAAATAATCGTTTTACTTTAACTGGTTTCACTTTTAGCTTTTCATAATGGTTGTAAATGTTTATTAGATTACCACGAGACAACTCTTAAGCCCAGAAAAATAAAAAATTAAAGACTGTTAATCGTTTTATCTGTCGCTTATCGCAAGAAAAATATTATTTAATTTATTCTGAGGGATGTAACTCTAGTTTGTACAAGGAACTGAGTTGTGTTTTCTGACAAAAAAATGTTAATGCGCTTTTTTCTGTGGTTCTGTCGTCGCATTAACAGAATGTGAAGAGTTTAGCGTTTGGCAGATTTCGTCTTTCACATTCTTCTACATGTTGACTAAATAATTCCCTGTAAACATACATGTTTATAATAATATATGAAAATATTATGTATTTTCCGAATCTATTTGTGTGTGTGTGTGTGTGTGTGTGTGTATAGTTTTAGTGCAAAGAATTTGTCACTTTAACTGAGCAGATTCATTCTGACTTCGAAGTTTCGTGAGGACATTGTTATGACGATTGCACTCATCGGCACTGGTCTTAAGACCTGCTCATGAACTTTAACCAAGTGATATATTCTTTTCACTAAAACTATTAACACTATCTCTACCTCGATATCGAGCACTTTAAGATAAGACAACTGCTTGCCAAAATACCTTTTATCAGTAAAACTACTGAAGAAACAACAATCTTATCATAACTCAACAATATATCTATCTATCTATCTATCTATATATATATATATATATATATATATATATATATATATTTCATTTGCAAACGAGTTATTACGCGACCAAGGTTTCTACCATGTGGTGTCTTCAGGTGACTTGCAAAAAATGATTTTACCGGTTTCTATTTTTTTAAGAACGCTCACGTAGCAGGAAATTTTTGAACTCGCAATTTTCAAAATTATAAGAAATTATAACATTTTCATCCATGGTTGTATGACCCTAATAGGTATTTTATGGTTAGACATAGTTATAATTTCTGTTATTTCATTCAGTAATTCATTTGTTTGGAAATAACATAATAGCTTTAAAAAATATTATAATATAAATATTATTTATCCTTGCTTCAATAGCCCCTGTACCCAGTTTTTCTCTCACTGTAACCCCCCGCTCACTTGTGGCGATCCCATCATGCTCAGGGTGAAATGATTAAGATAAAACCTATTCTTCCTGTTCTTTTAAAGAACAGGATATATATATATATATATATATATAT
The DNA here is from genome assembly GCA_037127315.1 of Ascarosepion bandense. NCBI lineage: Eukaryota > Metazoa > Mollusca > Cephalopoda > Sepiida > Sepiidae > Ascarosepion > Ascarosepion bandense. Next base: position 5,392,001 of record JBBBDQ010000316.1, read on the forward strand.
ATATATATATATATATATAGTCCTCCTGTCGTGCTCTCGGAGAGAGGGACAATGGCGTGGTAGCGTCGGCTCAGTTCATTCTCTTTACTACCAGTTATTAATGATCTTGCCGCGTGTTCGCTCTTTAACAGTGCCTTATAATTTTATTTTTTTTGCAGTACGTATGTTGAGTAGCTTTATAATTAGTAGAGCATTATATATGGGTTTTCAAATCATTTCACTTCTCTCTCCCATTTACACTTATAATCAAATTCCTTCTATTCATCATGACCAGAATTTCTATTGGTTCGTTGAGACAAACCTTCTAAAAATACACTCTTAATTGTGTGGATATTGTAAAAATTGTGCTGTTTTTAAGTTTATATATATAAAGCTCTTGTGTTGCAGTCAACTACTTTTTATTATAAACTTATAATAAAAATATTACTATATATATATATTATAAGTTTATAATAAAAACTGTTTACTGTAACACAAGAGCCTCGTATATAGGAACTTAAAAACACACACACATACACACACGCACACACACACGCACATATATATATATATATATATATAGAGAGAGAGAGAGAGAGAGACCGTTGTACACTTGTATATATATAATTTTTAATTGGATTCCACACTCGTAATAAATGGTGACTTTTATAGGAATCCATGTGATGTCAAATCTTCGCAATATTTGAGTATTATCCTTAGTATTCAAGTCGATTTTAGCAATGCTTGCATCTAAGCGGTCACAATCATCCCCTTGATTTCTAGTTTTTCTAATCTATTTTTGAGTTCAGAACTGTTTTTTGTACTGCGCTTACGATTGGCATGATTGTCGCTTTGATATCCTTTTATAGTTTCATCCTAAATATTTTGGGGTCAACTTTGAAAAACGAATGAAATCATTTTCTGAAAATCTCCATTTTCATTATTCTTGTAGACCCCAGCAAAGATGTGCCTTTTATCCAAATTCGAAATTCTAATTTCAAACAGCGCTTGGCACGATTTCTAACGCGCCTACAGTTATGGGCACGATACTCACCTTCATATTTCCCTTTTTTCTCAGCTTCGTATTTACTTCGTTGCACAGCCACGTTCACGATTGGGCAGGTACTATTTTACTTTATTCATGACTATCATATGCGAGCTTCTTGCAACGTCTTTTATTATTATTATTATTATTATTATTATTATTATTATTACACAAAATGGTTGCCATAAATCTTCCAATATTGTTCAACACTTAAGAGAAGAGCAGGATTTAAGAAAATAAAAAACACAGCGTTTGACAATGTTAAACAATACACCGAAAGTATGTCGGATTTCTTGAAGTCATACTTTTAAAAAGCATTTTAAAAAGAGTATTATAAGACTGAAGGCATGAAACTGAAGCATGCGTAATAAAATGGTAATCTTGTTGATCTTGTAATTTTCTGTCAGTTGATTACTTACTAAGTGGAATTAATCAAACAGCTTAGTATAAATCTTAGGCAACTCTCCTGTCAGTTTATTTATTGCCTGGGAAAATATAGAAACGTCCAAAATAATTTGCTTACATAACTATCATGTGTTTTAAGGGTCACAAGTTCGGTATATATATATATATATATATATATATATATATATGTGTGTGTGTGTGTGTGTGGGTGTGTGTGTGTGTTACGGAAAATCCCAAAGATTAACAAAATGGTTTTAACAACTAACATATTGAAATTATTTGAACATTATTTTTAGTCGATACTCGTATTTGATACTACAATAAATCTACGCTTTAAACAAAACGTTCACGCCTTTCCGCACATTTTTTCTTATATATATATATATATATATATATATTTACAAGCACACTATAGTCCAAAGATATAAGGACACATACTAGATTTAATATTTAGTAAAGTTCATACATTCTCTGGTTTAAATAACACCTACTTAAACGATTAAAATGTACGAAACATTATGCATGATGTCTAATTTTCTTTGAGAAGGGAAAGTTATCTTAAATTTTAAGTCCTCCATAGTTAAAATTACAGTTAAACAGCAAGATAGATTAATAAAAAGAAACTAACATTTTAAGGAAACTAATATTTAGTGATTACTTACTAAGCGGAATTAATCAAACAGATTAGTATAAATCTTAGGCAACTCTCTTGTCAGTCCATTTTCATACATAACTATCCTCGTGCGTTTTAAGGGTTAAAAAGTCGTTAGATTTTAAATATTTTTAAAGAATGTGTGCCTTAAGATGCTTGCCTGTATTACAGTGGTTTGTAATAAAACGTTCTGTAAACTCCGTTGATGGGACATTTAACCATTTTATTCAAGTCTTTCTCAGATTTTCAATTTATCTCATCTGAAGTTTTTTGTTTTTTTTTCGAAAGTCACTCAAATACTTTTTCTCTATTGTTATTATTTTCTTTTAATGCTTTTTGGACTGCATTTGGTTTACAATCCGGATGTACATTGTGGTGCAGCGGATATCGGCTCGGAACGAGAAATCGGAAAGCCAAGTTCGAGTTCCAGTTAAATTCGATGCGTTCACTTACGCGCAAATACTCATAGGAAATGCATAAATCCGACTCTTCTCCTTCTAGCTATGGGTTAAATAACGAAAAAGAATTGGGTTTTCTAGCCTTGGTTGACAATTAGTCTACCGCAGAAAGTAATGGCAACCTACTGAAGGAAAATCTTGTGGCCAGTCAGTCATGTTTCTTTCGAGACATGATCGCCCAAACGTATATCACACATCGCACTTAACTGACTGTCTGAACGGATCAGGACCAAGGGCGAGTGAAAGAGGCATTTATTTACTGTTGCCACTTAAACAATAGACAGCTTTTAAGAGAGAAAAAACTTAAATGAAGAAAGCACTTCACCTGATATGAACGTTAGAACTATTTTCATGGATATATTGGCGAAAGTTATTATTGTTATTGTTCCTGAGTTTTTTAGTCAGTTAACTGATATTGCCCCCTAACGCAACTGAAACGGGCCTGAAAAAGTGAACCTTACTGTAATAAAAAAATACCTCATAAATAATGGACTATTTCTTTTGTGATCGCGAATAAAGACGAAATACATATCAAAGACGCAAGAAAAAAGAAAGAAAGAAAGAAAGAAAGAAAGTTGAGACGATAATGCTCTCATGTATTTAATGTCTGCTTTAGTGAAATCTTAAACAGTAAATTTCTAATTTTTTCATCCTTATTTCTTAAAATAACGACCAGCATTCTTATTTATCATTGTTATGGCAATATTCTGTTAAAGTTGAACAAAATAAATATCAAACCATGCAATAATTCCTACAGGTATTATACAGGGCATTTCTAGTTGTTATTATTGTTATTATTACTATAATTATTATTAGTATTATTATTACTATAATTATTTTGCCGAATATTTCTACTTATTATTATTAGTAGTAGTAGTAGTGTATGCTATGGTTACTATACAGGGTATTTTTTGGTTATTTTTAGTAGTAGTAATAATATTTTTAATACTATAAAGGCTATTTCTAGTTATTATTATTATTATTAATACTATACTTATTATCATTGTTGTTTTTGCTGTTGCTATACTGTTTGATAAAAATATGAAACTAAAGGTACCATTCATAAAAAAAACTTGCTCATCCACTTCTGATTGTTGTCAAAATATGTGGTTTCTTATCGATCTAAAAACGTTCGATCTTCTTGTGAAGGTGGGAGATTATGCTTCTTCCTCGTAGGATGAGCGTTTATACATAACTTCCTGTTTTTTTGTTTTTGTTCGTTTATTTGTGTGTGTGTGTGTGTGTGTGTGTGTGTGTGTGTGTGTGTGTGTGTGTGTGTGTGTGTCCTAAATTCAGTTTGGTTCATCTCATTTTTTATGTTAGTGAATCCCATTTACACATTATGCTGGTAGCTTTAGTTTAATCCTCGGAAATCCTAGGTCTTTTAACTTTCTGTGGTGAAACTGAATGCAAAACGTACTTAAGTATCGCTTAGTTTAAATATATTGGTGCCAACACAGATCAACTCTTAGACCAAGGATGGGCATTGAAGTTGATACTGACTTCTGGCATTTCCTGGTGTGAATCACATACATTATTATTATTATTATTATTATTGCTGTTGTTGTCGTAAATAAATAAATGGATACGAACAGAGATAGATAGACATTATGAAACTGAGATACATACATACATATATACATACAGAGATCATTATGAATTTGAGATAGATATATTTATTTGTTCATTTGTTTATTTATTTGATCTCAAAACGCAATGATTCCTTACTTTTCGACTCTCTATTACTGACTTAACATCTCTCACTTTTCTCCCTCTTTAACATACCCAGAATTAGCATCATTACTATTCATCACAGATAACCACGTCACTTACATTTAGTTTTCTAATCGACATGCCGAGACAATTATTCTGTTTTTGAGCAAAATCCAGAAATGCGGTTTTACAGAAGGATGCTGAGGATGCCATGGACAGAGCACGTGTGCAATGCTGAGGTGTTGAAAAGGATGCAAACGAGAAGAAAACTGATAATAAATATCAGGAAGATACAAATGAGGTTCATGAGACACGTATTGAGGAAGGAAGGTCTGGAGAACTTGATACTCACAGGTCGGATAAATGAAAGAAGAGACAAGGGAAAGCAGCGCGAGTCGTACTTGTTAGGTCTCAGAAAATGGTTGGCGGGGCGGGGCTTGGAAGAGATACCAGGATAAAAATTATTGAAAGCAGTAGGAGACAGAGCCAAGTGGAAGTGCGTGATTGCCTACGTCCTGGAGGGACAAGGCACATGAAGAATTTACGCTGCAAACCTTCCAAAAAAGGGTAGCTGGAATGACGCTCTCCCTAGTGGATCTGGCTCTCAAAAAAAAAAAATCGTCCCTGCTTGTCTATATGAAACTTAAAGATATATAAAGCAATGGAAGTTCTTCAAATTAAAAATGTAAAAAACTTAACTAATATCTGTGAAAGAAAATCAATAAATCCGTGGCTTATTGATAAAAAAAAAAAGTATTTATCTTAAACGAAATTTTTTTATAACATAACCGTTTGCTGCAGGTTAATTATGTCTATGGTAACGATTAACATAGAGGTACAGTAGATTGATTCCTCAATCCAAGCAGCTGAGAGCATAGGTCGAATTCCAGTCGAGTTCATTACATTTACTTACGTGTTAATACCCTTAGAAGAAAAGAATTAATCTATGTCTTATCCTCCAAGCTATGGGTAAAATGGCAGGAAAGTGGGTCTTATAGCCTTGGGTAGCAAATGGTCTAGAAGAACTAAAAACTGAATTAAAAACCATTCTTGAGGTATATGTGCGTTGTGGTGCAGTGGATACCGGCTTGAAACGAGAAATCGGAGCGCTGAGTTCGAATTCCAGTTAAATTCCTTGCATTCACTTACACGCAAATATCCTTGGAAAGGTATTAATCTATCTCTTCTTCCTTCAGCTATGATTGAAATAACTGAACAGATTGGGTTCCTCTTATATCCCGTGAAGGAATAACAGGGAAAAGAATAGTGTAAGAATAATACTTAACACTGAAGATAGATTAGAAGAGATTTATTATACAACAGTACAATAAACCAATAGCCGTACAAGAACAATCAACGTATAGTAACAAGAATAAAGATCAAGTAGAAAATGTCTCCGCCTATGACGTATGCGTCCGTCTAGTGACGTATGTGGTATTTAACAACCTTTCCACGTAAGGTTATATGTGACACAAGGTCTTTTTATTGTGGGTGTTCCCGGCCATATAGCCAGGCCAAAAAATGTCTGTCTATTTTTCCCCAGTCGTGATTCTACCCTTCGGCGGAACCACGACTGGGTTTGTACTCTCTGCTCGGAGGCAGAGGGCTGACTGTGTCATAGATCTGTCTAGTGACGAATGCATTATTTAGTTGTCCCTCCCAGTAAGGGCAACATGTGACACATGGTCAGTTTATAACTGGACTTTCCGGGCTATATGGCCCGGCCAAAAAATGTCTGTCTATTTTTCCCCAGTGGTTCCGCCGAAGGGTAGAAGCACGACTGGGTTTGTGCTCTCTGCTCGGAAGACAGTGTTATAGAGCCGTCTAGTGACGACTGCTGACGTATGCCCCTAGTCAAAGTCTTTTATAGACTAGACCATATCCATTACGGGGTAGGATAGGCTGTTCCTCTACAACAGTTCTATAGCCTTGATTGTCAACTAGTCTACCGTAGAAATGAAAATCTTTTTTTTTTTAATCATTTCACCCCGAGCAAGGCGGAAACGCCACTGATGTGCAAGGGGTTACATGAATGTAAAAAGATTAATTAGAAAAGAGTGAGGAGTACAAACTAGTTAGAAAGGAACAATAGAAAGCTGAGAAAGAAGGTGCGATGACAGATACATAGGTGGAGAGAAAGGGAAGGTTATACAGGGGAGGGGGAGAGCTAGAGGACAGTGGTTAGTAGATGAGTATTTCTGGAGCTTGTAGCCGTCAAGAAAGCAAGAATACGGGAGTGAGTTCCACAGGCGGGAAGTGCGAGAGAGGAAGCTGCAGGAGTAGAATTCTACCGCGAGAAAATGATCGTCCAGGTGTATATTACTTATGGCACTTAACTGACTGACTTGAGGTGAACCACCTCGCCCGTAGAATAAAACGGTTTCCGTATGGACCACCTCGCCCGGAGGATAAAGGGGTTTCCGTATGGACCACCTTGCCCGGAGGGTAAAATGGTTTCCGTATGAACCACCTCGATCGGAGGATAAAATGGTTTCCGTAGCGTCAACACTTCTAAATGTAAAAAAGACAAGTAACAGAAGCATCGACTATAACGAACGAGCCCAGAACAGATGGCGAGGAGTTGTCGATGGCCTTTGTTCCACTGGGAGCTCTGTAACATGAGAGAGGAGCATTCATCTTACAGTGGGAACGTTATAAAATAAAAAATTTCAGATCAAAAAGTGAAGAAACAAATAAGCAGGCTACAGACTTGTTGGTATACTTGCTATCAAATTAACTTTTAACAACTAAATATTTTCCTAAATTCTTGATTGACTAATTTATGGTTTTATACTTCGCTGACCACTTCTATATTCTTCGAGTCTTTGTCGGGTGGTTGGTTCAAATTTACATGCAACAACTGCACAGGATGCCGTACATCCAGTTCTTAGATGCTTTTATATGATTTTAGGGAGAGATCACTTACATGTCACGAATCTTATAGATCATCTGCGCTATGGCCTTAATTGATGATACGATAGAAATTTCCAGTTTTCAATTGTCTTTTAAATAAGGGTGGCATTTTATTCTCAAGGTGGGGTTCATCTTCTCGCATTGGTCTTGCAGTTAACTGTTGTCCATTACTCGCATTTATTACCTGTACTACCATAATAAAATGGAAATCAAAGCAAAACTTTGATTGATTAATTTGTATTTTATGGTTTATCAACCTTTTGCAGGTTATTTTAAAGCAGAAAATATTTTAAGATTGTAAGAATTTTTGAGATGATAATGAACTACTGATACATTTCTTACTATTTAATACATAGAGGGGGAGTCATACCTTTCCTGTTGGTATTTACGCATCAGCAAATATAATGAACCTGACTGGAATTCGAATTCGGATCTCCGATTTCCAATTAACCATTCGCATATCCAAGCTTACAGAACTTGGTATTTCAATGTGATCGCTCGATATTGTTTAATTTTGATGATCAGATGAGAACAGCCGTCTCAACTTGATAAAGTCGTAAGCCGCAAGAATTTTAACCAGAGTGATAGCATGCGAATCAAAGAAAACATGGATCTGTGCATTTTTCAAAGTTAGTTTTTAACGTCCTGCAACCAACTGATATTGCTGGTTAAATATTATCCTGTTATTTTCCCATCATGTGTTTCATATATTGAAAATTTACTAGCATAAATTCAACCGTGACCTATATTGAAAAAGGGCAGTCTCTCACTAAAGCGGGATAAAATTAATTGCTATTCCCTGAACAACATAAAATCAATAAGACCAAGTCATATACATTTATTACAATCTAAATCTAATCTAAATTTATTTATAAATGGAACTTTGTGTATGTGTATGTGTGTGTGTGTGTGTGTGTGTGTGTGTGTGTGTGTGTGTGTGTGTGTGTGTGTCCGTTACCTATAGATTCCGAAACGGCTGAACAGAGTTTCTTGAAGATTTACACAGTTGTACTATAAGCGTCTGCGAGTGTTCTTAGCTAGGTTTTCTGTCGAGGTACCCCCGATAAATATCGAAAATTGATAATCGAAAAAATCGGGTTATAGAAGGAGTGGTCCGATTTTAATCAAATAAAAGACAACGACATAAGAAACGATATTCAGAAGTTTCAAGGTTGCAGTTCTTACAATAGTGTATAAAAGTGATAATATATATATAAAGGCAAGTTGTTTGTGTGTGTGTCTGTTTATCTGTCTGTATGTCCTTTATACAAATCCACAATTTCTATCCAATTCTTACCAAACTTCACACAAATATTTTTTAGGCTGAGTCTGAGCTCCAGGACCATGGATTAGTTTTAAGGTTTTCATTACACCCGAGCGACGCCGGACTATATTGCTAGTTATGAAAATAAAATGGAAACTTATACTTAACATCAGGAGGAGACAGATGAACTTTTTGAAAAACGTACAGAAGAAAGAGGGCTTAGAGAATCTGATACTTACTTGACCTACTTGATAGTTTTGAGCAGGGTTTGGAAAAATAGCATGAATATGAAGATGTGAAGGTCATGATCGCCTACGTCCTGAAGGGACATGGTTCGTAAAGAAAGAAAAATGGTGGACTACGCAGTAAGTAAATGCTTACCACTAATGTCACACGAATTCGGGAAGATACGACGTGAACAACATTGGGAATCAACACAAATTGATAATCCATTTTCACGTTTTTAAGACCTGTGTTAAATCCCTTCAAGAGGTGGATGATAATGGTTCTCCACAACTTCCTGCACATTGTAGCTCTAACCAATAGTTATCCCTTTGCTATTCTTCTCAGTCCTTATCTGCAATCTATTTGCACAAACTCATTAGGTAGGTTAATCAAAGTTTCTCCCTGTTCCTCTTACGTTCAATATGCCCTACCAGTGTCCATTCTCCAAACTGTCTTTCCTCATTATGAATTTTATATATATTTCTCGTTTTGATTCTGAGTACAATAGTCCATTTTTGTGCCTATTTCGTAATGTTTCAGTTAAGCGGCGTAAAATAAGCTGCTATTCCCTGGACGGCGTAAAATCAATATAACCATCTTATCTACGTTTATTACTTTTAGACGTTATTACAACTGGTAATGAAGTACTGTCGATTACTACGCAGTAAATAAACTCAGAAAACACGGATCGGTTCTTCTACCGCAGGATCCACAAAATGTTGAATAACGACGCCATGAAAGCATTCTTCGTGATTAATTTCTTCGCTTACAGCATAGGTAGCCCAGCCATCTGAAATAATATAGCTTCCAGGCTATGTATACCGCACAATCGCCTTTTTCAGAGTTTCCGCCACCTCAACTAAGAAACCTTCTAGACCTCCACTCAATACCACCGAATGGCCATGGCGTCATTTGGCTGCGGTAGTGAATGTTGGACAATATCTTCGAAGATGAAGGGAAAACTTGAAGCATCTGAAATGTGGTTCTACAGAAGGATGCTGCGGATATCGTGGGCCGAGCATGTGAGCAATGACGAGGTTTTGAAAATGATGGAAACGAAAAGGAAATTAATATTGAGCATCAGGAAGAGACAACTAAAGTTCCTGGGACATGCAATGAGGAAAGAGGGCTTGGAGAACCTGATACTAACAGGCCAGATAGAGGGAAAAGAGACAGAGGAAAGCAGCGTATAACATATTTAAAAGGCCTGAGCAGGTGGATAACAGAACGGGGGCTGAGAGACGTTACAGGAGAAAGCGTGCTAAGAGCCACCAGGGACAGAGAGACGTGGAAGGCCATGATCGCCTACGTCCTGAAGGGACAAGGTACATAAAAGAAGAAGAAGAAGATGTTTACGCACATCGCCTGCATAAGGACAGAAAATGAGTTAAGCAGATATACAGAAACAGAAGCACGCGTAAGACAAGGATGTGTCTACGCACCGGATTTATTCTAAATGCAATATTGTCGGGCATAATCTTAACAGCATAAGGTATGCAGATGACACAATGTTGCTATCAGACACGGCAAAGAAACTACAAAAACTGATACAGAATGTAGTGAAGAAACGCGAAAATAAAGGACTATGTATAAACAAGAAGGTAACACAATGCATGGTTATCAACAAGAGAACGCAAATAACAAATCGAGAATACTAAAATTACACAATTACAAAAATTTAAATATCTGAGAAGTGTTCTAATGGAGGACGAAAAGTGCGACACTAAGATCCAAAAACTTATTGGGATGGCCAAAGATCTATTCTAAAAGCTAAGCAGAGTATTAAGAGAGAAAAAATTCGTTGGAAACAAAAAAATGTTTTAGAAAGTTACGTGATATCTGTCCTCTTCTATGGCAGCGAAAGATGAAGAACTGACTTGAAGCAACAGAAATGTGTTTCTACAGAAAGATACTGAGGATACCATGAACAGAACGTGCAACCAACGACTAATATAGAGATTTCTAACTCATGCGCTTTGTCTGTCCTGCTATTCTGTTACCGAAAATTCCGTTTCTCTTTTCAAATATTTTCTGCGCAGCCATTTTATTAGTAATTCTTTTGGTTTTTAGTATCGGTGTGTCTTATATTTAATTTTCATCGAAACTTTCAGTAGAATCTTTTTAGTGACAATAAATAATGGCAGTAGATTTGAAAAAAATATGAAATTATAAAAACAGTTAAATTCGTCGGCTTCAATTAAAGTCCATATCTGTAGGCAGAGTATCGACTTTTTCCTCGCTTCCCGTTGCTCTTAAAGAGTCCCGTCAAATTTTGTGTTATCTGATATAATGTTCAGGCACTTAACAACAGTACATGATAAAATTCAAACGTGATAATAATAATCTGAACGCTAACGCCCAAAGCGTTTATCATTAAACAACTGAAATTTATGAACGATAGATATATGTACATTATGCTTTCGAGCATAAACCGATGACCGTATTCATCCAATGACCGTATTCATCCAATGACCGTATTTATCCAATGACAACTCTTCACTTTCCAATGTGCCGTGCAAATTAATCTCTTGACATTAATAAACTATCAGGTTTATATATTATTTCCACAATAATGTTCAAAAGGCTAGTTGATACGCAAAATTGGCTTTTTTAAATACACCATGAAAGTATGGAATCTACAATGAGGATGGAACTGACCAAACTAATGAGATAGATAGATAGATAGATAGATAGATAGATAGATAGATAGATAGATAGATAGATAGATAGATAGATAGATAGATAGAAACAAACTGAGGTGAAGACATGTCGAGGATAAAATCAATTTAAACAAAGGCAAAACAAAATCATATAAATATGAAGGTATACAGCTATATATGTATACATACATATCTTATGTACGTATAAAAGTACATGTATAATATGTATGTGCCTATGTGTTTAGGTGCTTATATTACACACCAAACGATAAATGTAATGTCTGTGTTTAATTGCTTATGTACGTGCTTACCAACACTTATATGCCCGGAGATTCTTCATATTTAGTAATCGGCATTCACCGTCTTTCTGAGACGATATTCGAAACGTTAAGTGAAAAAGTTTGCTTTCAATAAATCTACAATGAAAATGCTTTAAAACGCGACATTCTCCACCATTAACGCCGCCTCCTGTCATTCTCCCGGTTTCCCCGCCCCTTTCTAACGCCGTTTGATTCTACATTCACTGTTCAATCAATATTTCACCTCTGTTTATTAATTATTTTTAATGCGATATTAAGACCAATATGTCGCCCTGTACATTGTGGCGAACCACCCTCTTTCCTTTCGTATTTCCTTAGCATTTAGAAAGTATTACTCGCAGAGCTTCTTCACAAGAACTGTTGTTTTGAGTAAAACAATCCCAGGAAGATGTTTTCTTGATTATTATCATCTTAACCTCTTAAAGTCTACGGTTAACCATTAACTTACACACATATCCACATAAACTGCGCCTCTTCTCTTATTGGTCACACAATAACCTTCTTCCTTGAGTGACGCTTTGACTTTGTTTAAGGGAAATATTTGAATAATATTATTATTATTATTATTATTATTATTATTATTTCATAGTTCATCATAATTCAATTTCTGCTATTATCGCACTACCTATCAATTCTGCGGGAAGAACTAAGGCAGGGCGTGGTGTGTTGTTATGGCTCCATTTCATATTTTATCTATCTCCCCTAACATCCCTAGCGTTACATAGACAAAATTCTTCTTAGTCTGAGGGCTGTACTTAGCAAGACAATTTTTCGTATATCTCTTAAGCTGGGGTTTCCAGGGATTCTTTCAATGTGTTGTTTTGTTCCGTTTTTTATTATTCCAAGTGCACCTACTGTCACTGGTACGATTCTTGTTTTCAATTTCCACATTTTTTCTATTTCAATTTCTAGGTCTTTATATTTTGACAGTTTTTCGAATTCCTTGGTTGCTATGTTACAATCCGCTGGATAAGCCATATCAATTAATATCAATTAATAGGCAAGTTTTTCTTTCTGATTTTTAACAATAATGCCCGGCCTATTTGCTTCAATTTTTCTATCTGTGTAGATGGTGTAATCCCATAGAATAGTGACATCTATTTCTGTAACCGGTGCTGGGTGATGGTCATACCAGTACTTGTTTATATATTTTTCATATTGCGCCACTCTATTGTGACCATTTTTATATTCATTTGGAGCAAGTACAGAACATCCTGAGATTATATGGTCTATTGTTTCTTGGTATTTATCACAGAACCTGCATTTTAGATCCACATTATTATGTATAATATTTGCCTGAAAGTTCCTAGTGAAAAGACTTTGGTCTTGTGCTGCAAGAATAAAGCCTTCAGTCTCAGACTTTAATATCGATGCACGTAACCATCGATGAGTATTAACTTTATCAACATTGGATTTATTAGCACGTTCTGGATATTGGCCATTCAGAGGTTTGTCATGCCCAGTGTTGTTTCATCTGTTCAAGAGCTTTATCCTTGGCTTACTTTTTCATATTTTTTGCCACAATAGTTGGTTCTTGACTTCCGTTTTGCTTTTCTACAGAATCGACTAAATATGAATCTTGTTTGTATGTACTGCTTTCCTTCATTATTGAATATTTTGCTATTATTATTATTATTCATAATAATAATATTATTATTATTTTGGAGTTAGAAAAACAAATCATGAAATGTAGCCATAACCACACATCACTAACTTTTTAGGTCTTCCCGCAGACTTGGTAGGTAGTGTAACCCTAGCAGGAACCAAAATATGATGAATATCGAAATATTAATTTTACTATAATGATAATAATAGTATTTGGTAGAAAACAGAACTGTTATTGTTCTGTGTCGTTCTTCTTATTGTTATTGCTGTAAATAATTTTTGACCTTTAGCATCTCTCGTTGACCCTTTGCTGCCAACCAATCAGATCCTTCTTTCTTTCATTTTTTTATGAGTTTTATTTCTTCAGGATATGGACGAATATTCTATCCCTTAAAGTCTTACGGCCACTCCACGCTAAAATACCGGTTCCTGTATGACCATCAAAGTTAAGCAACGTCGTGCCTTGTCAGTACTTAGATGAGTGATCGCTTGGGAATACCAGGTGCTGTAATCTAAGATGTATATTTGGTATAATGGGGTTACGGTCACTTCTCGTTGAAAAACCGGCCCCGTACGAAACTCAAAGTCAAGCAACATCGAGCCTGGTCAATACTTAAATGAGTGACCGTTTGAGAATACCAGGTGCTGTAAGCTAAGATGTCTATATGCCATAATGGGCTAACGGTCACTTTACGTTAAAAAAACTAAACCGGTTTACCTACGATAACCGAAGTTAAGCAACGTCGAACTGGGTTAGTACCTAGATGGGTGGTCACTTGTAAATACCAGCTACAGTAAACTTGGTTGTGCAAGTGGTGTAATGAATAATGGCTCGGAATTGATCACCAGAGAGCAGAGTTCTAATTCCAGTTAGGTTTGTTATATTAACTTACCCGTAAATATAATCGGGAAATGTATGAATCTACGTCTTCTCCCTATGCAATGGGTTAATTAGTTAGACGTATTACGAAATCATTATTATTTCAATAAAAAAATCTTACAATTTAAAATAGTTTCTAACATTAAATAATCTGCAAATAGTCGATAAACTAGAAAATGGCTCAATTGTGTAGCATTTTGAAACGTTTGTCCCTTTGATTAGCTTCCTACTCAGTTCCGAAATTCATTCACACAAGCTACTCAGCTACACAAACCGTTGACGTTTCTTATCCCTTTTACTTTCAATATGCTATGTGTGTTAAATTCTCTAAACCGTCCTTTCTTTCAGCTGTATCTCTCTGATTCTGAATATCTGTCCTTTTTATGTCCATCTCTTTAAGATTTCTTCGTTTCTTACGCGCGCTATTCATGGTATTCTCAGCATCCTTCTGTAGAGGCAGCTGATTGCAACCTTCTTTTTCTTCTCTGTGCCATATACTTTTATCGCGTCAGCAACTACTGTTCTTCACAATCTTCTATCCTTTGTAACTCTTAATAAGTGTTGGTGCTTTACTGTTTTTCCTAAACCCCGTTTTGCCATTCATTTACTTTATTTAGTTCGATAGGTTAAGGGCTGTTTACCTGTATCACTCTTGCCTACAATCTATTCTGTGAGTATCAAATTTTACAAACCCTCTTTCCTCATAATATGCTACAGATATTTCAACTGTCTCTTCGACGTTGCCCACATGTTCACTCCATGTTATTCTCAGCACCATCATGTAAGGCCACATTTCTGTTGCCTCAAGTCTCTTCTTCATCTCTCAGAAGATTGTTAATCATTCAATGCCATACAAGATTACAGTCTCTCTATTGCCCTTTTTTTTTACTACAGTATATTAGTAAAACTATTTACAACATCTAGTCCAAGATGGGTTGTCATGCCGGCCCTCCAATTTAACTGTAGTAAGGAATGTTGTTTTTTTGTTGATTGTTAATTCTAATATTGTTATTCCTGTACTAAAATCCAGATCCAGATATCCCTTATTAGAGTCGTAGGGTCACCACATGTACTTCAGCCGTAGTAGAAGTGGTGTTTCTTTGGGTACAACAGCCTGACGGAGCCCAATCATCTCCTGGTTTGAATTCAGAGTTTCCGTTCTTCTAGACCAGTTGCCGCCCTAGGCTATAGAATCCAGCCTATCACGCTATGTTACCCATAGCTTAGGGAAGAAGAGATGGATTCATACATTTTGCAAGAGTATTAGCACGTAAGTGAATACAACAGATTCCTTTGATTCCTCGATCTGAACCTGCACTCATACCTATAACATAAATATGTTATAATATCACAACAAAAGTAGCCATTTATCGACACGATCTGCCTTATCAAGTGATCTCTCGCTCTCTCTCTCTCTCTCTATATATATATATATATATATGTGTGTGTGTGTGTGTGTGTGTGTGTGTGTGTGTGTGTGTGTGTGTGTGTGTGTGCGCGCGCGCGCACGTATAGCTTTCTACATTACTTCGGTACGCAGTATTCACTTAATACTAACTATAGCTTGGAATCTTTTAATATGCTTTTGTGCATGTCTATTTCTCTCCGCGCATCTTTTGATCGCCGAAATACAGGTGCTCGTGTCTGCGACACTGAAAGAAAGCGGACATGATATTTTGCGTGTCGGAATATCGCTACAGAATGGACACGACTAATGATTTTATGCAAAGCATCCGATTTTGTTATAAATTTAAACTCGAAATACTTAACCTCGTCTGAATGTTTCGATAGACTTTTGTCTTTCTTTCCGTCTTCCTTTTTAATTATTTTTCCTTCATGTCTAATTTTTTCAAGGTTCCTCTCTTTTTCTATTTATTTGTCTTCGCCGTTTCCTTCCTTTATCTTATATAGCTTCATCCTTTATTTATATGGTTACTTTTTTATATATAGCTTCATCTTTAATTTATATAGCTTCCTTCTTTTTTATATATAGCTTCATCGTTTATATATACAGCTTCCTTCTTTTTCTATATATAACTTCATCCTTTATTTATATAGCTTCCTTCTTTTTTATTTATAACTTCATCCTTTATTTATATGGCTTCCTTCTTTTTTATATATAACTTCATCCTTTATTTATACGGCGTCCTTCTTTTTTATATATAGCTTCCTCATTTTTGTGATATTTGTTAAATTCCAACTTCGATTCTATTTATGTTTCTTCCCCGTTTCCTTCCTTTTTCTTATATGGCTTCATCCTTTATTTATATAGTTTCTTTTTATATATACAGCTTCTTCTTTAATTTATATAGCTTCCTTCTTTTTTATATATAGCTTCATCGTTTATTTATATAGCTTCCTTTTTTATATATATAGCTTCTTTAATTTATATAGCTTCCTTCTTTTTTATATATAGCTTCATCGTTTATTTATATAGCTTCCTTTTTTATATATATAACTTCATCCTTTATTTATATAGCTTCCTTCTTTTTTATATATAACTTTATCCTTTATTTATATAGCTTCCTTCTTTTTTATATATAGCTTCCTTATTTTTCTGATATTTGCTAAATTCCAACTTCGATTCGCATCTGTCCGTCTTCTATGGTTGTCACATCCGCAGATGATCAAATATTCTTGTCTTTTTCTCTATGTCTTTCTTTTCCATTTTCCTTTATCAACTTTATTTCATTTATTTTTCTTTACTTCTAACTCTTTTGCCCTTTCCCTTGTTTTACTTTACACGTGACCTTAATATATTTTAATAATCTCAGAAAATAAGAAATAGATAAGGAAAAGAAAACTATCTTCATATAATTTTGCTTAAACTTCCTTTCAACAGCTCACTTAATATAAAGCAACATGATTTCACTAATGTAATTGTTGAAAGCTTAACTTCTAAGACAAAGTATTTTCATAATCCAAGAATTATTATTTGTATCTTCAGTTCAACAGCTGCTGGATTCAATTTTTGATACAATATCTATGGAAGGCCGAAGAAACTTTCAAACATAATGCTTTTATAAAACCGACAAATATGAAAAATTCTATTTTTATTATTTGGCTAGCGGTAAAATTATCAAATCATTGCAAAATTTGGTTTTTGATTTTTCATTTTAAAAATAAAACGACTGTAATTTGGCATTGGCGTTTGCTTTGGTGCCGATTTCTGTTGTTTTAAAAATTACAATATTGCCTTGTTTAGTTAGCTAGGTATGTGTCCCACTGTCTCTCTATGTCAATCTTGACTTGCATATGTGATGTGAATACCAAATTCTTCGGGTCTTTCTGCCTCATTTGTCAAAGAATGTCCAGTTGTCTTTGATTCTGACAATCAGTGTCTTTTTTGTTCCTGTTTTCCTTGAAATGTCTTTGTTGATTGCTCACTCTCTCCACAACATTCTCAGTATCCTTCTGAAGAACAACATTTTTATTGCCTCCAGTTCTTTCTTCATCTGCAAGGAGTTTGTACAGGCTTTCACTGCTCTATATAGGTTGAATGTTATTACATAGCGGTTCAACAATCTTGTCTTTAAAAAGTTTGTTTCTTGATATACTGCTTAGATTTTTTTTACTCATTTCATCCAACGCAAATATATAATGCCAATAAGACACAAATGGCTGCTGGTAGTGAAAAGAATGATAAAACCTTAGTTAGGGGAAAAGACAATAAAAAACGGGTTTCAGGAAGACATAAGATGGCGATTGGCATAACATTTATATTTTTGAAGTGTAGCCAGCAAGGAAGAAAGCAACCAAAAGGCGTGACGTAGGAGTAAAAAAAAAACTATTAATAAAATATTAACTAATAGGACATGCAGTTATATCTAGCTAATTCACGAGTAAAACGTTGAGACCTATTTACCAATCTACAATTAAATTCTTGCCAAGTCACCAAGGATGAAAGCTAGTAAAAAAGACATAGAAAAGCCACATGTACATTACGTGATCTTTTTTAGATTTTATCAAGAACCTTGGGATATATAATCGTGGCACTAGACTAAATATTTTAGCAATACTCAATACGCAGACGAATGGAACGCATGTTCCCAAAAAGACAAAAAGAGTTGCTCTCATGTAGGTTAGGATCACCCATACAAATGGCATTCAGAAAGTGTTTCCTATGGTAATTAAATGAAATCAGTTTTGTTTTAGAGATGTTAAAAATAACAAGCCATTCCTTGTCCCAGTTAACAACTGATTGGAGGTCTTCTTCAAGAGCAGCTACCAGCTTTACTTTGTCGGATGTGTCGGACTTGCTATTAATACAGGAGTAAATATCTTTCGGATGCATCATTTTCTATTCCAATATGGCTTCGAATTTCCGTTTCACTCTTTCCATTGTCTGCCATTTAAACATCTGAGTTCTTCAGTGCACAATTTCGATTTTCATACTTAATGGATTTGTGGGTTGGTAAATTTCTAGAATATTGAACTGTGACATCATGATGTCAGTTTTTGCACACTGAGACTCGTAGGTTTCGTTTTTCCTTTCACATGCAAAGACATGAGAGTATGACTGGCGATGAGACGTTAAAAAGAAATGAGCTTACAGTAACATATAAAATGTTATTAATCCATTGTTTGTTACTTTACAGTAACCTTATACATATGTCATCACTGAAATCAGTGCGTGCATAAATAATTTTCTTATTTATAGATCTTGTTGTACGGGGTTTTCTTGGTGTATCTTTTCTAGGCCGCCCGTTTTTGTGTAAGGCCTGACTTTAATCTCAACTTCCTTAACTTGTCATTGATAAGCTGGGTCTATGTTTAATGCGGACTACCTATCCGTCTTTGACCATCGACTTCAATAAACCTACAGTTGCTAACTAGGTTTTCTATGTCCATTCTCTCAACATGTTCAAACCATCTGTCTTACTTGAAGCATAGCATTTGTGATATTGCCAACCAGTTCAGTTAAGTTTTATACCTGCTACACGCAGAATTTCCTGTAGTACTTTCTGCAGTTGGTAATCTCTTTCTTCTATGTACCTTGTCCTTTCATGACGTAGGTTATGATGATTTTCCACGTCTCCCTATCCGTGGTGACTCTTAGCACACTTTCTCCTGTTACACCAGGCAACCCCCGTTCGGCTATCCACCTGCTAAGGCTAGTCAAGTACGTTACACGCTGTTTTTCTCTGTCTCTCTCCTTCCTCCTATCTGGCCTGTTAGTATCAGGTTCTCCAAGCCTTCCTTCCTCATTGCATATGTCAGGAACTTTAGCTATCTCTTCCTGATGCTCAGTATTAATTCGCTTTTCGTTTCCATCCTTTCCAAAACCTCATCATTGCTCACATGCTCGATCCATGATATCCGCAGCATCCTTCTGTAGAACCACATTTCAGTTGCTTGAATTTTCCTTCATCTTTGATGATATTGTCCAACATTCACTGCCATATTGAAGAACTAACATCACATAGCAATCCAGTACTCAGTACTATTTTTTAGTTTCTAGCGAAATTTTCCTGTCTCTTAATACTCTCCTCAGTTTCTGGAATGCGTCCTTCGCCATGCCAATTCACCTTCGTATTTCTGTATCACACTTTCCATCTTCTGTTAAAACATTTCCCAGGTATTTAAATTTGTGTACTTGCTTGATTTTAGTACTTTTCACTTGTGTTTTGCATTTTGGGCTGCTCTTTTTGCTAATGACCATGCATTTGGTTTTCTTGCAGTTTATTTGTAATCCTTTCTTGTCACTCTCTTCAGCTACCTTCTGTAGGAGGTCTTGTAGTTTCCGTTCCGTGTCTGCAATCAGCACTGTATCGTCCGCGTACCTTACGTTGTTCAAATTTTCTGTCCCTAAGACTGACATCGAACATCTACCGTATCATTTGTATGTCAATTCGAGCAATTCTGCTAATATCAACTTTTTAACATCTTTAATGAATATTTTATATCTCTGAACAAGCATTAGACTGGCAAAAAGGCATTCAAAAGATGAGCAAAGTGGTGAAAAAGACACATATTTCGTAAGAAGCAAAGAAAAGAATACTGGATTGCTATGCAATATCCATCCTCTTTATATGACAGGGAATGCTGGACAATTTCCTCGTATATGAAAACTAGTGACAATAGAAATGCGATTCTACAGAAAAGTATTAAGAATGCCATGTAATTGGGCGAATAAGCAATGAACAAGTCTGTAAGAAAAGCAGACCAAAACAACAAAAAAAGCGGCTTATACTCAGAAGCAGGCAGAAACAAGTAAAACTCATAATACATAATGAAGAAAAGGATTGAGAAACGTTGTAAAATGGCTGACACACCTGCAGCACTCTCAATTATGGAATAGCCCATGGTCTGAAGTGGTCTATTTAAGTAAAGAACATTAGCATTCGAGTGTCATTGGAGTAATATTCGGGCTGATTACTTCGGCGACTTTTGCAATCTAAACCCCTCCTCTGTGTTTTGTAAGTTCTGTCTTGTCTGTTATTGTAACTATTGTACTGTTTTGTGTATATCCGTTTAGCACCGGATATTGTGCTGAATAATACCGCAGCACACCTTTGCTGTGTATCGTATCCGCCTCGGCGATACAACAAAAACTGGTGCACAGAGGGTTACATAATAGAAGAGTGAAAAGAGGGGAGAATAAGTCACCGTAGGTGTCGGAGAATAGGTAAGAGAAGGACGAGTAGACTGGTGTGAAAAGAGCTGTTCGAAAGGAAATTGTAAAGTGAGAAGACAGATGGGAGTCAAGGAGATAAGAGAAGACGGTTGACATTGCATTTAAACTCTGGTGGACTGTAGCTACCAGGGAAAGAAGAATACGGAAGGGACTTCCACATGTGGGTAGGGCTAGAAAAGAAGCTGATGAAGTAGAAGTTGTCACTTGATTATTTTCACAGTGAAAGGTTGGGACATTGTTGCCAGTCTAGTAGCTCGAATAAATTCGCGCAGGGGGTGGCAGCAAGGAGCTTCGGTGGTCGGAAGAGAATCCACAAAATTATTTGTAAAACAGACAGAGGGAAGCCACATCTCGTTGATGAGAGAGAGACTGAAGTCAAGGATCGATTACATTGCAGATTCTGTTTGGATTTTGTCAAGAATCCCAAGATGAACAGCAGGGGTGCCCGACCAGATATGACAGCAATACGAAATCATCAAATCACGACGATATGTACTACTACAGGCACCTATATAGCGACATCCTACACTGTACCAATCAACAGGGCAGTTAAAATTGACGTTAGGGTGTAGGTGCCTTTTATGTATTTCAATTGGAGATAAACATATAACGACCTTTGTTTCGCTATAAATACATCACACGATTGACCGAGAATTTCATGTTGTTTTAAGATTTTTCTTTACCGTAAAAATCACGTTAATAATAATAAAAATAATAATAATAATAAATGTATGAAATGTTGGACTAATTTCTCATATATTCATGCAAATATTTGTGATAAACTTCTCCAGATTAATTCTGTTAACACTCTATAGCTATCTCGGTATCAAGCACTTTGAGAAATCGTCTTTGCCTGACATGCTTTTCTACCAGTAAACTACTGAAAAACAGCAATTTTGGTACTAATCAACTTTACAATTTATATATATATATATAGTTTAGAATATGTATAAATTACAATTTATTTGTTTTGACATTGAAAGGACAATGTCTCATCAGATAGTGTCGAAATGTTGAAACAAAATGTACACTTATTCACTTGGATATCTATATCTATAAAAGTGACGAGGGTGGACATTGTGTAAGTATTCGTTTGTTTGATAGATTCGACTTAGCGTCTACATTTTGCGGTTTAGCTCGACGAGAATTGCACGCAGATGTAGATCAAAATTTTAGAACGCTAACGACACCTTGAAATTTATCAGAAAGCAAAAATTAGGGGTAGAACAATATATATTATCACCCCAAAAAGTCAGGGATCAGTTCATGTATTGATTATAATATAGAATCGATCACCCCACTTTATATTATCTATATCTATATATGTTGCCCCTCCTCCTCCCACACTAATCCAATAGAGACATTCTACATTGTTATCTCTATCTATAAAAGTGACGAGGGTGGTTGTTGTTTAAGTATTTGCTATGTAAATTCATCATATATATTTTATTCTTATATTTTCTTAAACTACTCGAGTGAAAAAATCATATATACCACCCAAATAGGCCAATCTACAAGATCGTAGAACTTGGACGAATCATTGGTCCCGGTAGAAGCTGCTTCCAACTCTTCCAGTGTAATAGTTTTATTCTGTGTATTTTGATGTTAGTATATGGGTCAGTTTGCGCAAATGCGAAGGGGTGTGTGCTAGTACATGTTTTTGCTAGTATATGTGTGTGTGATGCACATATTTCTCTACATGACAGTGCGTGTTTCTGTTTTTGTATGTTATCGTGTAGGTATGTGCGCGTAATAGAGTGTGTGCCTATCTTAAGTGTTTTTCTGTCTGTGTATTTTTTATATTCATATATAGATCTGTATAGGTATTCGTGTATAGGTCTGTGTGTACGTTGATGTGTGTTAGCGTGATTCTGTATGTAGTTGAGCGTGTTTATGTATGGTTGAATGTGTTATTTCGTGTATGCTTGCGTACATTTGTGTGTGTTTCTGATTTTTTCATTACCGATTAATGTTTTCATGTTTGGTTTATATCCTATGAAATTATATACGCGTGTTAATATGTTCTTTAGTACGACCGTGTGTGTTTGTATTAATATATGTCAGTGTGTGCTTCGTGTGTTGGTTTGTGCGTCTGAAATGCAAAAGAGGAGTGAAAGAAAAAAGTAAGAAAAAAATATTCTATGAAGACAATGAAAGCTTAGAGGCAAAACCAGACCAGAAAACAAATAACCGCTGACTGAACGCAAATAACTGTCGAAATTGATTCTTATCTGACTCGATCTACAGCTAAACTTGCATAGAATTATGCTGCGTTTAAGGTTACAGCTTCAGCGATCATTCGTCTGCTGCCTCGTCTGAACATACTTCAATTTATCTTCTTTATGTGCCATGTTATTTCGTAGGCGATCATGGCCCTCCACATACCCCTATCTCTTGTAGCTCAACATCTTTTATCTTGGCTTCTCTTTCAAACCCTGCACCTACATCCACCGGCTCAAACCCATCATAGACCAAAACAAACTACTAATTAAACGATCAGAGCTCATCTCAAAATGCAGACACGAAAACAAATTTTAATATCGAAAACTGAAAACGAACAAGAATAAATGATGATAAATAAATAAATAAAATAGAATAAAATAAATAAATAAATAAAACAAGTAAAATAAATTAATTTAAATAAACAAGTAAATAATGAACAATTTAACAAACGACGCTCTCCAAAATAACCGTTAATAATACAATAGACTACCACCAATGCAACAGAATACCCACAATTCATCATTGACTTTTATATATAAAAAGTCTAGTAAAAAGACAATGCACATGGTATGACGATTGTGTTTAGCATGAGACTGTCACATCTGTGTGTTGACATCAATGTCCACTTTTATATATTTGAAAACTAACAGAAAAATTGAATTAATTTTCTATTGCAAAAAATTTAAAACAGCTAATCTCATTTTCAAAAATAAAATTCACCTTCAAGATCTAAATTACAGAGATCCAATATTATATACTTGTTCTTTAAAGCAATGTGTTCCTGATCAATCCAAATAATAATTTCATTGGATATATTAGTACATGTTCAACAAGAAGACTCACGATACATCTTATGCTCTATTATTTCTCATTTAAATAAACATACAAACTTACCAAAATCTGTCGCATAAAAATCGCCTTGCGTCTTAGCACTGAAAGATCAAATTGTTGATAAAAATTTGCCAACAATTACGAACTCCAGTCACAAGATACAAGCAATCACGAAACCTAAACATATAATGTTGGGTTGTCCAAAAACTTCAAGTTGATTTTGGTTGTGCATCTTCAGACACGTTAGAATGCGTCAAATTTATTTTCAGATATAATATGCTTACATTTCCGATTAATGCACTCCTTAAAATATGTCTTGAGAAAGAATGTTTAGATTTACGTAATTCGTATCAATGTTGCATACCTATGAAAATGGAAGATTATAAGGTGCATTTTAGACACTTGGTGCTTTTTTCATTACCATAAAGGTAAAAATGTCTTACAAGGAACAAAAACGTGCGCTGTGTACAGTTAAGGTGCTTTAGCTGACAGAACTGTACGGAAGTGGTTCGCTGAGTTGGTGATTGCAACCTTATTTATGAACGCTCAAGCAGACTCCCACCACTAGAGATAGCGACCAAATCAAGAAAACTATTGACAATAACTGGCATTACACAACGCGAGAACTGGAAGAAATGCTAAATTCATCAAATCCACCATCTATGGTGATTTTTTTAAGCGCAGCTTAGTTGTGGCACAAGGCCGACTATGAACACTAAGTGAAGTTTGGGTACTCAAATCACCACGGTGTTTTGGGTACCATACGATCTGAGTGGGAAGAAATTTTTATCGCATTTCTGTCTGTGATTTGTTATATAAACACAGTGAAAATGCGTTCTTTTCGAAGCAAATTGTGACGAGAAATGGATCATTTGCAACAACGTCCAGCAAAAAAGAGTAAGCAACATGAACCAAATTTAGCCACTCCAAAAGCAGATCTTCATCGTCCGAAAGTCATTTTGTGCATCTTGTAGGATAAGAGAGGAATCCTGACTATAAGCTTCTGCAAAGTAACCAGTCAAATGCTTTTGAAAAGCGCTTCTTTTGATTGGACAAATTAAAGTCGGCAGTGCAAAATAAACGCCCAGAATTTGCGAACAAGAAAAGCATTATTTTCCACCAGGATAATGCCAGACGTCAAGTTTCTTTGTCGACCCAGCAAGCCTACGATAATGCATCTGCAAATACCATTTATAACAGATCATATATATTGTTTATGCAAGTTGATGATAACCAGTAGGCCGTTTCTTATGTAATTTTTTGTTCATTTAAGGACAAAAGGATCATTTTGGTACAACTGGAAGAAAGCTGTGAATGTAGTATCATTAGATTATGTGCTACTGAATAGCATTTACTTCAGTGAAATACACATACGTTTTCCAAACGTACTACAAATTGTACAATAGCCGGGTGTTTTTCATATAGTGAGAAGCCAAATATGCACCAATATGTCTCATTTCTACTGAGGTATCTATCTATTTCATTCTACGTTACTTCATTTCGGCTATTTTCCTGGTGCAAGCCAAATATGGCCGCATTTGATCCCTTATTTACTTACTTGCAAATATATTTGATGGATTTCACCGAGTTGCCAAACTCAAAATTTATGTCAGCATTAAATGTCTTTAACAGCAAGGTACAATAGGGTACTATCCAACGTTTGTCAACTTCATGTTGTCCAACCTTTACTGAAAAGCCACCATCATCTTGTTTTCTGCACCTATAAGAAGTGTATCTATCATACCAGTTTATGTTTCCGTAATATTTTGGGGAAACTTCTTTGAGCATACATCGTTCTTCAGATATGGAGAATTGAGGTTAAAGCCCCTCTTACATAAGCCATGTTCCATGTTCGCTCGAAAAGAAATTATAGAGCTCCTTATCTCTTGATAGATTTGGAAATTCTGCTCGGATTATCATGTCAACTTCATTAAAGTGAAATTTTGTTGCCTACCAAAGCAGAATGTGAAGATGTGGTAGCTCGCAATTTTGCCACTCAGTGTTTTACACAACACACTTTATGAACCCAATAGTTTCACTTTTTTAATCAATTCAAATCAAATGTGACAGAAAAAAATACCTTTCTTTTAACTTTAATTAAAAGGTAATGGAATAAATTTTCTATACCCAGTAAGCAAAAAACTTTGCTATATTCATAACCGAATTTATATTGATTGGATTTTTTTCTTCAGTAGAATCGCTAATGTTGGTCATCAATAAAAAATTAAATTCTTCGTTTTAAAAATCTTGTAAAAATATAATATACATTTTTCATACGTTATTTGATTAAACAGAAAATTTAACGTTTAATTAATCTAACTTGAAACCAAGCTTACTTACTTTTGTAGCAGAAAAAAAAAGTACTAAAAAATAAGAAAAACATTTCCTAACTACAGTGACTCGTTTTTCAGTTGTTGATTAATGGTATTGACAGCTCAGAAAGAAGTCATCGGATGGATGAACAGAAGTGAAACATTTCACGAATTTTAAGTAAACTTATTTAACTACCCAGTAATTTTACAAATTAACAAATATTTTAACAACATAAATTTTTTGTTAATTATTAGATATTTTGCTTTATGGCCTTACTTTTTAAGAAATTTTCTCGAAAAATGATAATAAATTTAAAGTAATATATAACAATAAAATAAATTAAAAATCTCATAACTAAGATAACATAAAAATTAAGAGAACATAAAATTTCATAAATAAGTGAGGTATCTATAATTTTTACGTATATCTCTTATGAAATTTGATTGTCTTATTAATTTTTATATTATCTTCGTTGGGAAATTTCAAACAACTCTTAAAACACGTGACTTTTTACTGATAGTGCCATATATGTATCCGTGTATATATATATATATATATATATATATATATATATATATATATATGTGTGTGTGTGTGTGTGTGTGTGTGTGTGTGTAAGAGATGTTTATACATATCCGAAAACAATGTAAAATTCTTTTTTACTAGTCGTTCGCAGACTGTAAAAAGCTTTTAGATTTACGATTAGTAGAAGTCGTGCTACTTCAAATTATTTCCTAAAATTTACAATATTGAAACTGATTTTTAAAAAAATTATCAGCTTTAAAAATTATTGTAATTAGAATTGTAAAAGAAATGTAAACACTTCTTATAAAAATTACTTTATTATTATTCATTTATTGTTATTATTTATTATTATTCATAAAAGGAATTAAAAGCTTTTCTAATTCAATAATGATTTATTTTTTTGTGCTTTGTATTTCGTGACTGTTAGTTCGGTTTTTGGGTTGTTGGTTGTTATTATTCTTGTTCATGTTTTTCTTCACTTTTTTGTTTTTTATTGTTTTATCTTTTATTAATTTGGTTTAGTTTTTAGTTTTTTTGCTTAATTTTTTATGTATAAAAAAGGGGTGCGCTCAGTCGTTGTAAAAGCAATACAGGCAAACACAATTTTTTTTATAAGTTTCATCAAATAAATATATTTTTTGAAGACTGTAAGATTTAGTGCAAACATCACACCGAAAATTAGCAAATACATATTAGTATATTAATATTTATTTGTGTATTATTGTATATTAATATGTTATTGTATTACAAATAGTCAGATTCAACGAATCGACATTATCATATCAAATACTTAAGTTCATTATTAGATTTTAGACTTTAGATTAAAATACTATATGATTCTAAATTGAAATTCTCTATTTGAAAGTAAATATATGTTACATATTTAACATCGAATAGAACAGTTATTCTGAACGCCATCCCTTAAACCTGAACAATTTATAAAAATAGTTTAGAGTTGGCTTCAAGAAAAATAGGTGGGATTCAAAATTATATTTTTTCTGTTGGTGTACAATTTTGAAAACACAAACAGTTTACTTTATTTTTAAATTCAAATTATTCAGAACTTATTTAAATAAAATTTTCGATGTTTCCTTATAATAAATAATATTTTCAAATAGATATGAAACATTTTTTGTTTGTCTGGTGTTTCGTTTATTTTTCATGTATTTGACAAGCTGTAGTGTTATGGCGTAGTGGATATCGACTCAAAACGAGAAATCGGAGAGCAGTATTTGATCTTCAATTGAATTCCTTGTAATTATCATTGGAAAAAGTATTAATCCGTCTCTTTTCCCTCCAGATATCTGTTTAGGTCATATAGCGTCTGACTGGCAACCAGTCTACCACACAATGTAATGGCAACCTACTGCGGGAAAATCTTCTGCCCAGTCAGTCATGTCTCTTTGAGACATAATCGCCCATGCGTGTATCATACATGGCAGTTAACATAGTCACTAGTCAGGATTTATATTTTCGACTACATTTCTTTGTTTAACGACATATCAATTCTTTATGAGTCATTTCATGCCGAAATGTTATTCTGTTTTCTTTGGTAATTTTTCCTCAAAATGTATTGCTAGCAATTTTTTTATTTATTTAGGATTAAAATATGTTGCTGATAATTTTTATAATGCATTTTTATATTTTCATATTTTGGCCCCCGTTTGGATGGTTTACTATTTGCAGATAGCTGGGACTCTAACCGATGCTCCCATCCACCAGTCAGAGTGGAGTTGGGAACAGCAATTAACATGTGGTTCCACCATCCTCTCGATACCGTTTTACTCAGAACGAAGTTTCGCAAATAAAATATATTTTCTATTGCAATAAATTTCTATTTCTGCTTATTTGGGTCTGGAATATTTTTAACACCAAAACTGAAAACGAAGAAGCAAATTTTGGGAACCCTGAAATAGGATTTCAATTTGAAATCATGCAGTATTTTAATCTAAAGTCTTTAATGATATCAAGAGTTTAAATATTCTACGTGATAAAGGAATTAAAATAAAACGAAGTACCGGTATTTAATATTATCAATAATATATTTAATATTATCAATAATATATTTAATATTATCAATATACTTCTTCTAAGTAAAATTTTATAGAAATATTTGCCAAGCATAAGATGTAAGATTCTTCGATATATAAAATTCTGTGACTCCCGTTAGTTCGTCCGTTACACCCTGTAAAATAGCCACATCGATGGAAAGCAAATTTTGGAGAGAAGAGCAAACAGGTCAGGGGTTTCAAAGTACAGTTGGTTTTACTAGGGTGCGTAGCGTAGTACAATAATTTTTTATTTTTTAGTTAAAAAGTCAAATTTTAACATAAAAATACAACTACCTAATTTAATGATTAAAATAACAAATACTTGTTTAATAAAACTGCAATATTGATTTTTGTATGTTTTCTTTGAGGTCTTATATATACAATAATTCAGCTTTTATTTCGCCCTGCATTTGTGGGAATTATAAAGAAATCACAAGACCAAACGCTTCAAAAATTTGGAATTTGGCTCCAGAAAAAATATTTACGCATGCCGCATATTGCATGCTCAAAAGTAAGAAATCGTAGGAAATTTTCTTTAAAAATATTTTTTACTATGAAGTCCTATAAAATTAAATATTGCAAAAAAAATTCTAATTTTAAAAATTAGACAATGATTATAAATTGTAGAAAAGATTTTGTGCCCTTGCAATGCAAGATTACTTTAATCAAATGTGTTACTACACTATATAAGGATGTCGGGTTTACATTAAATACTAAATTATTTTTAAAAAAGGCCGGTATGAATATGTTTGGATAGGATTCAAACGTTATGCGCCTTATAGATCATTATATAGTGAAAAAATGTTATGTATAGAAAACAGCAGATTGTGAAAATGCAACAGTTAATTATACGGCAACAAGAGAAATAATAATAATAATAATAATAATAATAATAATAATAATAATAATAAAAACAAATAAAAAACAAAATAAATCTTTACGTTTGAATCACGTTGAAATTGTGATTATCGAAGAAATGTCAACACAAAAACATGGCTGGCCATTTTAAGAAACACTGTCAGTGTAAAAGTGATTTTATATGCGCAGTTTGGATGTGGCAAAAGACCGAAAGTAAGTGGCACTTAGTGAGGATCGTATTCACTATTCAGCCGCAATTGTTCTAGGGGGACAAGCTTGCTACATCGAGGTGATCAACCTGATAAGGTAACGGTAAGTCGCTCGAAACGAAAAATAGACAAGTCGAGTTGGAAATCTGGTCAAGATTGTTACATTCACTTTCACGCTAATACGCTTGGAAAAGTATGAATTGTTATCTTCTCCCCAGCTATGGGTTAAATAGAGCCTTCTGTGCTCTTGAAGCTTGTTATAGGAGAAGGATTATTGCGAATTGGGAATGACACTAGTAACTTTAAAAACATCTAATCGCTATGAAGACAGTAACAAAAACGCCAAGCGCGTTGAAGTTATAGGCCTATACTTCACAATCTGGATGTATGAATGTTTTTTTAACAAAATTGTTACGAGGGGTAAGGATGTTACTGGCTTTGACTCCTGTGCAAGGGCGTCCCAGAAGCTGTAGGTTGCACAGAATTGTGATGACCTCTACGGAGATAATCCGGACCTGTAATCTTTCATAGATACAATATCAAAAAGAAGGAGAGAAAAAGAAATAGAGAGAGAGAAAGATAGAGAGAAGTAGAAAGAGAGAGAAAGAGGAAAAGAGATAAAGAGAAAAAGAGAAATAAAGATATAAATAGATAAAGAGAGAAACAGAAAGAGAAAAATAAAACGAAATAGATAGAGAGAGAAAAAGAAAAGAGAGAGAGAGAAAGAAAGAAAAAAGAAAGAGGGTGAGAAAAAGAAAAAGAGTGAGAAAAAGAAAAAAGAAAAAGAGAGAGAAAGATAGAGCATTATGCCAAACTTTTATAAAGAAAGAAATCAAAGAACACAAACTTGAGTTTATACCTACCTTTTCTTCACTCCAGCGAATCTAGGCGCTAAGGAAAATGTGTTAGTGATTTATATCGCTCAACCGAAACACGTACGGAAGAAACAGGTTTCGCCACGGTTAAAACAGGGTCCCGATTGATTTTGATCAGTCCACAAATTAACAGGATATTTGTTATAATCTATTTGTTAATAAGACTGCAATAAACAGGAAACTCGGAAAAGACCAGTTTTTTAGAAACTCCTTCAACTCTTGAAAACAGCTTCTTTCTAATTATCTTTAATATTACAAGAAAAACACAAGTTTAAAACTCTTCGTCTTTTTTTTTCTAGAATTCTCTATTTATGTTTTATGTTGTTTTGATACGATTTTCCTCCCAATTTTTTTTTTCTTGTACGTTTTTCTGTGTTGCTCTTTCTCAGATTTTTTGGTGAATAGTTAACCAAAGAGGGACCCCCAATTCTTCATAATGTCGCACTGAATTTAAGAACACTTTTATAAGCAGTTTCAACCAGAGAACAAAGTGCACACTGGGCCATCCCTCCAAAATGAGGAGGAGCCATCGCCAGCAGACAAATTTCCTCGTACAAATGCGAATACAACCCATACATACCAAGATACAAATTGAATAATTCAACGCCTTCTTTAACACGTGGGTGTTTGCTTAATGACTCAAATCTGATTGGTGCAGATAAACGCGTTTTGAAGTGGAAGCCAGCCTTGTCTATTTAACAATGAACCAATCAAATTCAAGTTGAGTCAAGCCGAAGGAAGTGATATGAGAAGTTATCACGAGATTTCAAATGACAAGGCAAACCTACGAAGTCCCAATACTTTGCCTTATTTATTAAAGAATCATGGCTTCATATGTTTATCTACACCCACACTATTATCTCTTATTGCTAACTGAAAGCAGCGTGTCACGAAATTGGGGACATAATTCTTTTTAAATGTTCGAAAAACACTTCAAAGTAAACAGGTCAGTTCTTGAGATAACAGACAAAAACAAATTTCATTTTCTTTTATATATATATCGTATGCTTTCAAAACTTGGACGATAATGACTCTCCACAACTTCTTATACTTTTTAAATCTTATCAGTGCTTGTTTTTTACTATCTTTCCCACTTCGTTTTCTGTTGTACGTTTACGCAAGCCTGCTAGGTTGTTTCTCACCGCCCCTTTTGCATTCAGTATGCCCTGTGTGTGTTCATGCCTTTTTCCTTGAAATGTCAACTGTCTCTTTCTGATTGTAACTAAAAGTATTCTTCTCATTTCCATTTTAATTAAAACCTTCGCGTTGCTCATAAATTTTGTCCATGGTATTCTCAGTATCCAACTGTATAGTCATATTTCTGAATCAATTGTTCTCTTTATCTGTGAAGAGAATGGGCCGTATTCATTACCATTTAAGAGGATTGATCTTACATAGTTCATCATTCAATCCTTTTATTTGTTTCTAACGAATTATTTTTGTTTATTAATAGTTTTAGATTTTGGAAGACGCGTCCGGATTTGATGCCACATTTTTCTTTGTTTCTCTGTTCAAACATTTCCCAGATATTTAAATATCTCTATTTAACTTGATTTGACATCTCCAATTTATAGTTTACATTTTGCGCCGTTTCTCTTGCTGCTAACTATATATTCTGGGTTTATTGCTAGGTGCCCGAGACGTGCCCAAAAGAGTAAGTGTCGAGAGAACTTGGGAAATTCAATCCGGTGTTGCCAAGAGACACACTTTAAACTTCGACCGTAAGTCACATCCGGTTGCCCCGTGGGCGAACTGGTAGCTACAACTATATAGCCTATACAACTATATAGTCTTTATTGTCTGGTGCCAGAATTTTTATGTGGTGTAGCCGTTAGGCACACTTTAAAGTTCAGCCATAAGTCACATCCGGTTGTGAAGTGGGCGAACTGGTAGATACTGCTATATATTCTGTTTATTTTTGGGGGGGGTATTTAATGGTTATTTTTTAACGAAGACTCGTATTTGAGTAGATACTCTGTTTTATAATGAAACAGTGTATATATATATATATATATATATATATATATATATATATATATATATATACCGGCTCAAATAGGCAAGGAATCTTGTTAGGAAAACATGTGTCTTCCGGCAGAATTCGAACCTGCATCCCCTAGGAGAAAACGTAAATTTATCTGACGTGTCTTATTCGCTCGACCACGAAAGATTTGCAGTTAGTCCAAAGCCGAATTAAGCCTTTTAAACACCCACTTTCCTGGTTTTTCTTAATATTCATATCGGCTGTTAGCGTATCCTGATGTAAACCAAGATAATTGTATTTTGCGAAATATTTTACCCAATTGATTAATCCTGTCATATTTTAAATTTATTTGTTTAATCCATTAAAAATAAGGATTAAACAAATAAATTAAAAATGTTGCAGATAATATATTTTGTAACATGAAAAAATAGTCAGTTAAGTGCCATACGTGAAACACGCTTGGGCGATCATGTCTCTTTCGAGACATGACTGACTGGGCACAAGATTATCCCGCAGTAGGTTGCCATTGCTTTCTGTGGTAGACTGGTTGCCAGCCAATGCTATAGAACCCAATCTGTCCTGTTATTTAACCCATAACTGGGAGGAAGAGACAGATTAATACCTTTCCCAAGGGTATTTGCGCGTAAGTGAATGCAATGAATTCAACTGGATCAATTCACTGTCAGCTTTACTTGTTTTGCCAGAGACGTAAAGGAATCTATTATATGCAACTATTTCTTAACCGTGTTTTTTAATACCTGATCGGCTATCATATTACAAAAACGATTGCCTTTAATTTTAAAATATTATATAAAAAAAGATGGTAAAAGAACGAAACACTTGTGCAAGCGCATGCGCATGCGCATCTAACTCAACTGAAAAAAAGAACACAAGCGCTATCTGTCGCCTGAGCAAACAACTAAACGAGTGGAGAGCTAGTTTTTTTCTGTTTCTAATTATGCATACGGTCTGACGCCAAAATAGATTTGACGTCCAAACGGCTGTACTGTAACTCACCATTTTAAAATTCTTCGTTGATGTGCCATGTCCCTTCAGGACGCAGGCGATCATGGCATTCCACGTCTCCCTATCCTTGGTAGCTCTTAGAACGCTTTTTCCTGTTACCTCGCTCAAACCCCGCTCTGACATCCATCTACTCAGGCCCTTCCAATATGTTATCCGCTGCTTTCCTTTGTCTCGCTTTCCCTCTATCTGACCTGTGAGTATCAAATTCTCCAAGCCTTCATTTCTCAATACATGTCCCAAGAACTTTAGCTGTCTCTTCCTGATGCTCAATATTAATTTCCTTTTCGTTTCCATCCTTTCTAAAACCTCAACATTGCTCACATGCTCGATCCATGATTCCACATCATCCTTCTGTAAACCGCATTTCAGTTGCTTCAACTTTTTCCTTCATCTTTGATATTGTCTAGCATTTTCTGCCATTTTAAAAAAACAGACATCACATAGCAATCCAGTACGTTCTTTGTTTCTAGCGAAATTTTCCTGTCTTTTAACACTACTCAGCTTCTGGAATGCATCCTTGGCCATTCTCATTTGCCTTCGGATCTCAGTGTCACTCTTTCCGTCTAGTTTAGTATGAGGTTTTATTTAAAATTCGATATGGGCACTAGATTTTGATACCAGTTTATCGAGCCACCTAGAAATCGTGTCAACTTATTTCACCAGGATTCTTCTGGAATGGAAGAAATAACTTCATGTATTCGCTCTTCAAGCTCTTCCAAAGTTTTGATCTGTTAGACTTACTTCTTTAACCAACACTAAAGGAATAAGTCACTTAGTGTTAAGTCCATAGGGAGTTTCTTTTCAGTCCCTCTGTATAAGAGGTTAAAGCCTATATTATGATAACCACTGATTTGTTTTCCAACCGTATGCAGTACGTGTAT
This sequence comes from Ascarosepion bandense, assembly GCA_037127315.1. Taxonomy (NCBI): domain Eukaryota; kingdom Metazoa; phylum Mollusca; class Cephalopoda; order Sepiida; family Sepiidae; genus Ascarosepion; species Ascarosepion bandense. The sequence continues at coordinate 5,426,533 of JBBBDQ010000316.1, forward strand.
ATTAAAATTGTGAATATAAAATTATTCAAAAAATACTGAAAAATGCGTTAGCTTGTTCATAACTGTTTCTCGCTCTACCTCTAGCGACCTCTTTCGTAATTCTAGGATCGCGGGAACTCTTCTTCTTCTTCTTCATGTACCGTGTCCATTCAGGGTGTTGGCGATCATGGACTTCTACTTGGCTTTCCTGTCGCTCTCAATATTTTTTCGTTTGGTAACTTTTCTAAACCTCATTCCGCCGTCCATTTGCTCAGACCTAACAAGTACTGCTTTACCCTATCTCTCCATTTCTTATTCGATCTGTGAGTATTAAAATATCCAGGCTCTACTTCCTCATTACATGTCCTAAGAACCTCATTTGTCTCTTCCTGATATTAAGTATGAGTTTTCTTCTAGTTTAAATCCTTTCCAAAACCCCAATCATTGCACACGTGCTCCGTCCATGGTATTCTCATCCCTCTGTAAAACCACATTTCTGCTGCCTCAAGCTTTTCCTTCATCCGTGATGAGATCGTCCAACATTCACTTCCATAGAGAAAGACAGAAATCGCATAGCAATCCAGCACTCTTTTTCTTTTTTTGTTTCTAATGAAATTCTCCTGTCTTTCAGTACTCTGGTTAGCTTCTTAAATGCGTCTTTGGCCATGCCAATGCGTCTTTGGATCGCCATGTCGCACTTTCCACCCTCTGTCAAAACACTTCCCAGGTATTTGTATCTTTTTATGTTTTATTTATTTCTCCGGCATATTGAGATCCTCTTTTTGCTGATGACCATACATTCAGTTTTCTTAATGTTTATGCTCAGTCCTTTTTTCTCAATTTCTTTTGATACTTTCTGTAGAAGGTCTTGCATTTTCCTTTCCGTGTCTGCTATCAATACTGTGTCATCCGCGTATCTAAAATTGTTGAGATTGTGGCCGCCAATTCCGGCAAGGCGTTAATTTCTTATATAATTGCTTCGCTGTACAGGTTGAAAAGATCTGGTGAGAAAACACATCCTTGTCATACGCCCCTTTCTATTTTTGCATACTTGCTGAGTTCACTTCCTATCCGTACACAATCGGTTTGCTGCCAATATAGATTCATGATTATCCTAACGTCTTTTCCGAAAATATCGAGGTTGTCGAGCATATCTATCAAGTTCTTGTGTCATACTTTGTCGAATGCCTCTTGCGATTTATTATTATTGATACTTTAGTTCTTTATTAATTTGATTTCATTGTTTTATTATCATCATCATAACTGACTGTTATCATTATAATTCTAAAAACAAACAGTTTTATCCTATTAATTCTTCGTATTATTTATTTTTGCTATTATATGGTCTCAATTTTGTGCCCAAGACTTTCGCTTAAGTAAACTTTGCCGTATTTGAAGCAAGAAATTTTATCTTCGTCTTAAAATCCTTTTATTACGTATTTTCTCTCTTTCTATATTTTGTTTCTCTCCATCTCTACGCGACTAGAAATTCCTAATTACCTTCATACATTCGGTGTAACCCGAATACATTTCAAAGAAAAGAAACATTTTATTGCTTGAACTCTTCTTTAAGACATATTTTCTTCGTTCGGACTTATTCAAAATAGATTAATAACTTATCATCTTTTGAGTTTAACTCGATCTTTTACTTTGGTCGCCTTGGGCAAATATTCATAGCTTTCGCTGGAAATGTTCTTAGCTTATCCACATGACTTGAGCCGTTGTATTCTCTTAAATGGTCGGACGAGATGAGATGCTTTCAAAACTTTTTCTTGTCAGTCACTGTAATGATATCAACGAACCATATAATATGCTTACCGGCCTTACTCATTTTAGAATTGCTTCTAAGAAAGCATAATTTCATCTTAACAATAGGCAATATATTCTTTAGAAACGAAGCGAATTTGGTAAATATCAATTTTTCAACTTCTAACCAAAATACAACAGTTAACATGGGATAAATATTTCTCGTCCTGGATATGACGATAATCTACATTCGAGAACATGGTCCTTAATCGGAAGGTTTTGAGGAGCGTGAACCACCTCTTAATTGCTGTTGTTACAGGGACCACCCTGACATGTGGTAGTAGCACCGGTTAAGGAGCAAATAGCTAACCCCTAAACTGTGATCGAAATACCGTGAAAGTATGAAAGTACTTTTATTGTAAAAATACCAGCAATACATTTTTTAAATATTACCAGCAATACAGTTAAACAAAATACCAGCGATGCGATTCTTAAAAAAAAACTGATTTTCTACAGAGTACATATTCTCTTCATACGAAACTATCCTGAAAATCTTGTCGGCATTAAATAACCTATTGAGTTTGATATACCCTAAAATAAAATAAACCCAAACCCCTTCTACAAACTGATTTCTTACAAAGAATACAAATTCTATTCATACGAACCTATCCTGAAAATTTTGTCCTTATTAAATAACCCATTGAGGTTGATATACCGTAAAACAATAAATGATCAAAAATTGATCTATAAATTGATTTCTTACAAAGAATACATATAATTGATCAATAAATTGATTTGTTACAAAGAATACATATTCTATTCATATAAACCTATACTAAAAATCTTGTCGGTATTAAATAACCCATTGAGGTTGATATACCGTAAAACAATAAATGATCTATAAATTGATTTCTTACCACGAATGCATATAATTAATCTATAAATTGATTTCTTACAAAGAATACATATTCTCTTCATACGAACCTATGCTGAAAATCTTGTCGGTATTAAATAATTCCTTCAGGTTGACATGCCGTAAAACAAAATAAACCAAACCATGTCCGACACTGGCTGGCACACAAGGCTCAAAAGTTCTATTTATTCTGCACTTTCGTTTTCCTGCATATGACAATAACCTCCATCTGACAGCAAATCCCCTGATTGGAAGGTTTGGGAGAGCATTGAACTCCCTCTTAATTGCTGTTCTTTCCAAGTCTACCCACCTCCGGGGTGGTAGTATCTGTTAGGCTCTCAACTATTCGCAAATAGTTAACTCCCAAATTGGGGTTAAAACATTATGAAATATAAAAATAGAATTTATGATGAAATCGCCTGTAATACATGCTTTAGTACTTTGTTTAGGAATTCATTAATTACCTATGATATATCCAAACTTACAACACCTGTTTTCTTCAGATGGCTTTTATTCTCTTGATGAAAGAAATATCAGTGCTGAACTGTGATTCTTTTAAATGACTAAATGATTAAAGTGCTTTGAATACTCTTGCCATATGCTCTTGCCATCTTGCGGTTCTTGACAAAATCTCAAGAAAGATCTGTAATGTAATTGATTCTGACTTGCTTCCCTCTGTCTTTTCTACAAATGTTTTCATGGCAACTGCTCTGGAGAGCTTTTGCCTTGGTACCCCGATCACGTGAATATATTTGTGCTGTTAGATTGGCATCTATGTCCTACGCTGTTACCGTTGAAATATCGAAATGTAACCGCCACTTCTACTTCAAATGTTTTTTCTCGCTTTTTTACTTGCTTCCTTGATATCTACAATCTACAAAAATTTAAATGCAGCGTCAATGACTATTTTCTTGAATCCCGTTCATCTTTTATCTTTTCCTCAATACCCCATATACCAAGTATTTTCTCTCACTATAACCACTTGCACATTAGTAGCAGTCCAGCCTGTGAAATTACTAAGAATAAATGCTTCAACATGAATTAGAAAATGATTATTCTAATCCTATTTACTGTATATTATAATCACTTATTTTTTGTTTTATCATAACTATAATTTGAGCATTTATTAAAGTTATGTCTAATTAACTGTATAAAAAAATTATACCTGCCTTTACTTCTCTGTTACCTGTTTAAGTTGTTAAACAGGTAAAAAAAAAAAAGGTGTTTTAACAAAGGACGAAAAGTGGGACAGTAAAATCCGAAGAGGTATTGGTTTGGTCAAACGTGACTTCCAAAAGCTAAGCAGAGTATTAAGAAATAGAAAAAAATCGTTAAAAACAAAGAAAAGACTACTACACTGTTACGTTATATTCATCTTCCTATATGGCAGTGAATGCTAGACAATCTCCTCAAAGAAAAAGAGACTTGAAGTAACAACAACGTAGTTCTACCGAAGGATGCTGAGAATAACTTGGAACGAAAGTTTTAGAAAAAAGGGAACTTACTCTGAAAATCAGGAACAGACACTTAATTTTTTTTTAATTGACACGATGACGAAGGAGGGTGTGGAAAATCTTATACTCACATGACAGACTGAACGCAACAGAGACAGGAAAACACAGCACAATTTTGGTGAGGTTATGTAAATGAATGGAGAAAAAAGTTTTAGAAGAAATAACAAAAAAAAATTATTAAGAGTTACGAAAGAACATTAAATTGGGGAGAGCTGTGATCGCTTGCGTCATGAAAAGACACTTTACAGATTCTGGTTAATATTATAGCTTTGTCTGTTGTGTTCAATTTTATATGACTCTATCTTTTCTCATTTCAGCTTTGAGTTGAATGAACAGACCCCGGTTCACACTCGTCACTGTTTTTTGAAGGAAAAACGTTCCATACTTTTTCTCTCTTTAAGATTGGGTATTCTAGTTCCTTCTAAAGTCTTCTTATTCTCTTTTACTTTCAGTAGACCCTTGCATTTAAAAACCAGTAAAAATATTTCTTGGCTTTAATTAATCTGCAAAGAGTTTATAAGCCGGAGAAACTGAATCAATCAAACTGAAACCAATGAATTATGTATATGACTTATAAAGTGTGTAATTTACAATGAATCTTAAGCATTACAAATAGTTTAAAGAACAAGAGTCGATGATTTTTCCTTGTTTCCTTTTGAAGATTGTGCTTTCAGTTCCTTCTAAAGTCTACTTCAACTCTGTACTGCTAACGTTCGTGCTTTACCTATTGCTTTCTCATTTTTCCTCAATCGGAGTAGATAGGTTCGCTTATAGTCCGGTTCACACTCCTCCTCCTCCTGTATTTTCAACAGTAGAGGTTTATCCCTTGCTTACTGTTTAGAATTGGGTTTCTCGTTGCTTTCTAAAGTTTTTTCATTCTATTTCCCTTCCAGTAGCCCCTTTGAGTCTTAGTGGAATTATTGACTTGCTTGGGATGAGCTGATTTAAAAAATGTCTGATATAAATTATAGTTTTGTATATATTTATTTGCTAGTTTTTTTTTGTGTTTTCTTTTTTAATTGTACGTATATTCTCTCTATAGTGGCAGTAGGAATTTACAAGCCATCGTAACTGAGGCTGTGGTGTACTTGTCTTGTTTAAACTGCTGATTACACTAAATTATGCACTCTCTCTCGGAAATTGTAATTAAGGTCTGCTCAGCATAGTTAATATATGAACCAGAGTTAGATTCTGGGAGTGTTGAACTAATCCAATAAGTGCCTGGGATTTGTCTGCAATAGAGACTAGTCAGCCATATTAGCAGATGGGTACTGCTGGATAATAGTGTTGGTCATTATCTTATGCATATAATTAGGCATAGCATAAACGTTATGTGCGTTGTGGTGCATTGGATATCGGCTCGGAACGAGAAATCGGGAAGCCGAGTTCGAATTCCAGTTGAATTCATTGCATTCACTTACGCGCAAATACCCTTGGGAAAGATATTAATCCGTCTATTCCTTCCAGTTATGGGTTAAATAACATTACAGATTGGGTTCTATAGCCTTGGTCGGCAGCCAGTCTACCGCAGAAAGCAATGGCAATCTACTGCGGGATAATCTTCTGCCCAGTCAGTCATATCTCTTTCGAGACATGATCGCCCAAGCGTGTATCACGTATGGCACTTAACTGATTGATAAAAGTTACACTGTTATAATAATTGTGCATTATGATGCAGTGAATATCCATCCCTTCTCTCTCCATCTATGAGTTAAATAACCGAACAGATTGGGTCTTGGTTGGCAACCATACTACTACAGAAAGTATATAGCAACCTACTATAAGAAAATCTTTTGCTTAGTCAGTTACGTCTCTTTCGAGACATGATCGCCTAAGCGTGTATCACGTATAGCACTTAAATAACTGAATATATAAATACGTAAAATTTTTGAAGGATTAATGGATTTATTTTAATCAGATATTTTTATTACTTTAAACGTTGTTGTACTGGATAATCGTATGTACTTTATTAAGATTTATCCAATACGCATGCAGATATACGTAATGCACACCTGCCATTTTTTTTGGCTGGTGGGGATCATAGTTTCTCACTTGCGTTTTTCTCCTCAGGCAGGATGTGGCTCCACTGTATCTCCGTTATATCTCAATTGCATCTGAGAAAAAATATACCTAGAGGTGCCCGGTCCTGGGGAACTGTTCTGTGGTGGCTCCACCCCATTGCATCGAAGAGTGGATCGGTGGTCGCCACCGAGGCCAGTGCGATCGACGGTTGCGGAGACTGGGCAATTTTTTAATCCCATGCCTGTTTGGGCTCCGCACATTAAACCTAGACCTTCTGTCACATCCACGTCTTAGTTTGGGTAACGAGGTAAATATCTATACAAAATAGACACTATTTAAAGTTTTAAAAATAAGAATGGGGCGTCTTTTTCAAAGACGCGTATCCACTACAATAATTCTTGAAGTAATAAATACGCAAGTGCAACTTCTTTAAAATGTATTTTTTTAATAATAATAAGACTGCTTGGTTCTTTCACGCTAAACAAGGCGGGACTGGAACTAGTGTGCTGTGGGTTACACTGACAGAAAAAATCAGGATGCAGGGAGTGTCAAAGAAAGATAAGAATTGGATTTAATGAGATCGAAAATGGCAGTTGATGTTGCATTTAAAAGTTTTGAGAGTGTAATTATCACGGAAGTAAGTAAACAGAACGAAGTTCCATAAGCAGAAAGTGCCAGAAAAGAAACAGTTACAATAGAAGAAGCGGTTACATTTAACTATTTCAACGGTAAAAGGGTTCGACCCAGATGCCAATATAGCAGCACGTGTAAATTCATGTGGTTGAAGCACCAAGAAAAAATGCTCGTCAGAGCAGTCGCCAGGAAAATACATGTAAAAAAGACCGAGAGAAGCCACGTCGCGTCGGTGAGAAAGTGACAGAAGTCAAGATACCAGTCAAAATCGATTATATTGCAGATCTTTCTTAAGATTTTGTCGAGAAACTCGAGGTGAATAGCAGGAGACCCCGACCATATATGGCAACAGTATTCAATGCAAGAATGAAGTGTAGATTTATAAATGTCTAAGATGGACTCTCACGATAAAAACCTTCTGGCCCGACACAGTGACCCAAGCTTCCTAACAGTAACAGTTCCTAGTAAGAGTCAAGTCAGGAACTAACCAACGTTTATATCCACTGGGCTATGAATCCTTAAGGACACATGACCGAGAGGATATAGACGTTGGTTAGACATCACTGGAATGACATCACTCTGTTTTGTTTTTAAATGTTCATTGCGACTACTCGAAAAATAGTTTTTCCCTAAAGCCCTAACTACATAAATTCAATGCTTGCGTCTAAATCCAGCTCATTTACGCAACCGCCATTTCTACTCCAACGTTTTCTTTTCTCGCACTTTCCATCTGCGGAATTCCGCTCCGTTTACTTACTTCCCTAATTATTAAAATCTTCAAAAATGTAAATTCAATGTCAATCGCCATCTTCGCCTTCTTAAATCTCTTTAACCTTTTGTCATTTCCTCAATCCTCCCTATTCTCAGTCTTTGCTTTCACTTTCACTGTTTAGAATAGCCTGCCTACGTGTGATGTCCTAGCTTTGATTGAGGTGAAATCATTAAAAATTTTCTTACGAGAAAGATTTAATCGACATTAACGCTAACCGTTGGGTCAATGAATGTCAAATATTTCCAGTATTGAACAGTTAATCTTACAGTTACTATTAACAATTTAGCAGCTAAGTCCACTGCTATACGTTAAATAACAGAAGAAAATTCTGAACAAATTTGAAAGAAAAAGAAATCTGATAGACCAACCATGGAAAAGTGAAAGGTAAACAACAGCAGTATATTTTATTGAGACTATTTACATCATTTGGACTGTTGTCCTCGCCTTTATTATCATATTCACGACGTTTCGGCTGTTGTACGCTCCTACCTTCTTCATGTGATATGTTTTGGAATCTCGAATCGAACTTTTATTTAGTCCACGGCGGTAGATTGTCCTAGTTCCACGCGTCATGCTTTTTTAAAAATTTCAGTTAATTTTCTTTACTAACTCAACTCCCAAGTTTTTATGTGGTCAGGTTCAATACCTGACCACTCACAACTCTTTGGATTAAATCACTTTCTGGATTACTCAACCACTTCTTTTATCCAGTGGGCCATTTATCGAAATTCCAATGTCTATCACCTGAAGAACATCGGCGCGTAAAGCGGACGAAGCGTCGTGAATATAGCAATAAAGATAAGAATAACAATCGGAACTATGCAAATAATGTAATCTCATAAATACAGACAGTATATTTTATGGCAATTCCCTGAGAGCAACACACTTCGCCTCCTCGGCCTTACCCTCTCCTCAGACCTCAAATAGAACCACTATATTGATTCCATAGCTAAATCTAATGCTAAGAAGGCTGGGTCACCATGCCGATCCAGGATGTTTTTTCCACCTGAATCCATCCTGCATATATACAAGTCAACCATCCGTCCGTGCATGGAGTACTGCTGCCATTTCTGGTCAGGCGCCCCTGCCGTTCTCCTCAGTGTTCTCAACAGGCTCCAAAGGAGAGTCTGTAATGTGATCGGTACTGATCTAGCGGCTCGACTGCAGCCACTTCCCTACCGTCGAAATGTGGCCTCCCTTGGTCTGTTCTATAAATACTTTCATTGCTTCTGCTCGGACGAACTTAAGTCACTCGTGCCTCTGCAACAGGTGTTTACTCGTGCAACCAGATTGGCAACTGGGTCCCACCCATTCACAGTTAGGTTAACCAAATGCAGACGACAATTCTACTCCTACAGCTTCTTCTCTCGCACTATCCGCCTGTGGAACTCGCTCCCGTATTCTTGCTTTCCTGACGGCTACAACCTCCAGAAATTTAAATGCAATGTCAATACTTATCTATTAACCACTGGACTCTAGCTCTCTCCCCACCCCCGTATATCCTTCCCTTTCTCTCCACCTATGTATCTGTCATCGCACCTGCATTCTCAGCTTTCTATTGCTCCTTTCTAACTAGTTTGTACTCCTCACTCTTTTCTAATTAATCTTTTTACAATTATTTAGCCCCCAGCTCATTAGTGGCATTTCTGCCTTGCTCGGGGTGAAATGATTAAAAAAAAATTCACAGATGATAAAGAAGCTAAGATGAGACATGATTGCCTGACTCCTAAAAAAATAGATAAAAATTCTGGTGCTGTAGAGCACCCTGTGAGAATCATATTTACTACAGTAGCGATACCCTGCTAGATAGTCTTGCTCATTATTACTCCACAGCGGGAATCTCTACTCTATATTTACTCATATAAAGCCGAAGTGTGTGTCACCCAATGAGAATCGAAGTCACCGTGACTGTAGCCATTATTTTATGCTGAGGATCGCATAGCAGAGATGATTACGATATAATTCGATTTGATGATTGTAGCTATAATGATGACATTAAAGGAACAATTGTCATTTCCTCCATTTTTAAGGAAGTAATGTTTTGCCTTCAACTGTCTTCCGGAGAGTGACAAAATAATCAAGGGATTTTTTTTTTTGAAGGTGAACGTCGCTCCTGAAGACATTTTCAATTCATTGACCGTATGATATTTCTGGCGCTACAATTCCATATGAAAAGATGAAAAGAGACCAAAAAGATAAATGAATGAAATAAACAAAGCAGATTTAGGCAAAAACAAAACAAAGCTGAATATTTTGGGAAAGTGAAAAGAGATTCAGTAGAGTAGAATACGGAAAATGGCAGCCAGAAATATGCCAACTATTTGGTGCATGAATTTGCCTTGTGATAAATAGTGCTATCTTTAACTTAATCAAATGAAAGTAACCAATTCTCGTAGGATTTTACTTTCGTTAGACAATTTTCGCTGTGATGTCGGGGCATCTAGGGGCATTTTGTTATGAACCAATATATATAAAAGAAAAATACAAAAACGTTTTTTAACTTCACCAGAGTATGAAATATGGAAGAGACTTTAATTATGTATCTGTAATGAAGCAATATATATATATATATATATATATATATATATATATATATATATATACTAGCAGTATAGCCCGGCGTTGCTCGGGTGTAGTGAAAGCTTTAAAACTAATCCATGGTCCTGGAGCTCAGACTCTTTGGACGTTGGCACCAAAGACTAAAAAGCAATAGTTGTTTCCAGTTAAAGCGAAACCGTAGACTGAAAGAAAAATGAATGGATGGAAGTCAAATTTTGATTTCCTGGTAGCGATATCAAATAAGTTTTTTTCGTTGTAAATTGAATTTTGAAGGCTAAATAAGTCCTCTGAGTAAATGGTATCATGGCAGAGTCTAAGAGCTACAATTATACCTACTTAGAGCCAAACCCGAAGCAAAAATTAAAATAAAAGGGCTGAAAAAATGCACACATACAGGCAGATAAACAGATACACACACAAACATCTTGCCTTTTATATATATATATATATATATATATATATATATATATATATATATATATTATCAATTTTCTGAACTATTGTAAAAACTGCAACCTTGAAACTTCTGAATATCGTTTCTTATGTCTTTGTCTAGGAGTGTATCAAATTTGATTAAAATCGGACCACTCCTTCTGTAATCCGATTTTTTCGATTATCGATTTCCAATATTTATCAGGGGTACCTCAACACAAAACCTAGCTAAGGACATTCGCAGACGTGTATAGTACAACTGTGTAAATTTTCAAGAAAATCGGTTCAGCTGTTTCGGAGCCTATAGGTAACGAACACACTCGGACACACACACACATACACACACAGAGACAAAGTTCCATTTATAAATAAGTTTAGATAGAGAGAGAGAGAAAGAGGGGGGGAGAAAGAGGGCGATGGATAAATTGTCGTTTAAATTACGCGAGAATGAAAATAACACTTATATCTGGTTTTGACACATATATTTACCAGAACTGTACAAAAGATATCTTCAGATACTGAAGAGCAAATTTATTCAGTAAGATCGCCATTTGATTCTACCAAGGCCTCCAACCGACTTCGGGATCTCTTGCAACTCTTCTGAGTGGTCAACTTGTTTCAGTTGATGAATGATGCCATTAGCATAGCCTTCAGTTCATCTTAGTTGTAACATGGATTTTTGTTGGTCTCTCACTCAACTGCGCCCCACATATAATTGAAATGTTGCAGTTTGGGAAGCTAGGTAGCCAGATGTATGGGGTGGTGTGATCGCTGAAATTGTCTGTCAGTAATAACTGAGTTCTCCTGTTTGTGTGGCACGGTGCAGAGTCCTATTGTTGGATAACAGTAACCCTTTTGAAGCAGGGCAGCACTTTCACAAGGCAGTTAATGTAGACCTCTGTGTTGAGTATGAGACCCTAGGAAAAGAGGAATAGAGGCATAACATCGCCATTACTTTTGATCACTCTAAACACCTTCGTGATCACCATTAGACTATTCAGATTGACATCGAAACACTCTGAAATGCACGTACTAAAGGTTCAAGTGCGAATGTCAAGTAGTGCAACAAGCCGTTTCTAAATTTCTGATGGGGTCATATCTGTGTTATTTCTCACAGACAGTGCCCAACAGACCTGGGCAGTCGACAAAAAAAAAAAGAAAAAAAAAAGAAAACAATAAGCAGGCACGAAATTAAAAATATAAAATGGCGACAATTTACCTGTCAAATGAAATATATTGCTCTGCTATAAAGACCGACATGCTGACAAATGCGTCAAAACGCATGAGATTGTTTACTGGAAATTTAATTATATATATATATATATATATTATTTTATGACTTCAAACATTTTTTGTGGATACTAGTATTAGACTATGTGTTTTGTTTATTTATTGAAAAGTATACAGATGTGCCTTGTGGTGCAGTGGATATCAGCTCGGAACGGGGAACCGTGTTCGAATTCCAGCTGAATTCCTTGCATACATTTACGCGCAAATACCCTTGGGAAAGGTATTAATCCGTCTCTTCCCTCCAGTTATGGGTTAAACCACAGGACAGATTGGGTTCTATAGCTTGGTTGGCATCTAGTATACCGCACAAAGCAATGGCAATCTACTGCAAGTTCTGCCCAGTCAGTTATGTCTCTTCCGAGACATGATCGCCCAAAGCGTGTATCACGTATAGCACTTAACTGATATTGATTTATTTTCGTCTACCGGCGTGAATATTCGGAAAAAAATTATTAAAGACACTACATATATATATATATATCTGTGTGTGTGTGTGTGTGTGTGTGTGTGTGTGTGTGTGTGTGTGATTGGTATAATTAGAATATTTTTATATTTTTTATTTTTTGTTCAGATTACATTTCTTTAACAATTCATATTCATACACTATATCAGTCCTAAAATTTATTAAATTAATATCATTTATATCATAATATAAAATAAAGTAAAAGATATATATATATATAAAGTTATGATCAAATCTTTGCTTTCCGACCGTAAGAAGAGCATTCGAATTTCATCTCGTCCAATTTGTCAGGATGTTATCGGGAGACAATCTTAGCTTGTAGAACCTTTAGAATGTTTCTGGAAACTATACTACGGATGGGCCGAAGCCTTGTGGCTGAAAACGGAAAGACACACCAGTTCGAACGCCATCGATAGTTGTGTAAATCATCGTCACTTAGTGTTTGAGTGTACTGCCGTTGTTCAAGCAGTCAGACTATGCACGCTCACACAGAAACTGTAACTCCGTCACACTCAGCCATATTGCAGTAAAAAGAATTCGTTATTAGAATCATACCTGAAATTTACACTGCATGAAATTTGATCCCTGTATATGCTTCGATTTAAATATGTTAGCAAATAAGGTGATCATAGTGAAGAATAAATATTTATTCTGTAAAATTGAATGTTTTTCCCACTATCAGATTACGTGTTTAATGATAAACCTACATATGTAGTCAAAATATCTCGAATAACTTTGTTAATATTTCAATTTTTATTCACTTCATGATGGTGAAGGACTTCTTGGCGGATCATAATCATTGATGGGAAAGACAAATACGATTAAGTTAAGTGGACAATATGTCTAATTATTTTTTCTTTTCTCTTTTTTTTCTTTCGTTACTACAAAGCTTGGCCAGTTCGTTTTTCAGCCTTCCTCAACTTTATTAAAAATATTTTCTTAATTCAAGTTTGTTTTGTGGGTACAAACACATTGAAAGAAAAAGAGCTACGTGAGATTTTGGATTCTACTAAAGGATTTGTAAACATACCATCTGAACATATAAACTTAATTTCACATTGATGTAAATCTATACTATTAAAAAATAGGGAAGAATGGATTAAAATATAAAAAAGGTGCTTTTGATGAACCACAATTTTTTGTTATATGAAGTCTAGGTTTTGGAACTAATGGGCCTGTATATTTTGTACATGTATGGCAGGCCACTCGTTTACAAAGATGCCTGTCTACAAAGGTGGCTAACTAATCCCCACTGCTTAGGTGCACTTGTGTTTGTTTAACACCCACAGAGCCCACCTTACACACTGTTTCTTAGTTACAGATTTTGTGTAGGAGCACGATATCCGTCCTGAAAAGGCCAGAACGTCAAAGCCCTTGGTCACGATGACTTGTGACTTTGAGCTGACAAAACTCTCGATGGCTACCCAAAGGAAGTCGTCTATTCATTTTCACTCGAAATGTATGTGCCAATCTGTGTTATGATTTTAAGGCACTTTCTAAAGGTGCCGCACGCTGGAATCACTTCTACCAGACCGATGACATCAAGATGTCACCTTCCTGACAAATCAGCCATAGTGCGATTCGAACCCGGGATTCATTGCCAGAAAGCGTACGTTCTAACCACTCAGCCACATAGACATATTTTATATACAAGATCAACGAAATAGTCCACATAGAAAACTACGGATTCTATAGAGGTGATAGGCTAATTATAGTGCCAGACAAAAGAAGTATAAATGAGAAAATTTTTAAAAAATCCTTTTTTTGAAATAGAGGTCAATATAAATAAGGAGGTTTCCAATATTTGGATGTGGAAATCAATCTACAAACTGGTGGTATCTCTGCATATACTAAACCCAAAACAAATTTGAGGTTTGTGAACGCTGGATGTAACCATCATGCTAGTATAATCAAACACATCTCTAAAGAAATAGAATACAGTTTGCCTCGAAATTACTCTTGTAAAATAGTTTCGATAACAGAAAAATTACGAAAAGACTTTAAAAGAAGACGGACATGAAACCAAACTTTAATATAAATCTCAAAGAAATAAACAAATGTTGAATAATACGAGGAAACAAAATATTATTTGGGTGAACTCACTTTCAATTTAGAGGTAAAATCAAAAATAAGGAAAATATTTTTTTAATTGCTTAATAAACATTTGCCTAAATATTCTGAATTACGCAAGCTATTTAACAGATGTGCTTGTAATTTAGAAAAAATACGTAAAAAGACAATTCCATGATCGTTATTAATGAAAGATGTAACCGTAGAGATGAAAGTAAATGTCCACTTGATGAAGTTTGCAAAACTGAAGGAGATATTTACAAAGCACAAGCACAAGATAAAATGTATACTTGGAATGTGATGAAGGTATTTTTTAAAAATACGATGGTATAACTAAGAATCATCATTAAAGCAAGAAAGTCTGAGGAATTGTACCAGACTATCCAACTATGTGCAGAAATAAACAGAAAATATAACAAAAACCCTAAGGTAAGCTAGAGTATATTGAGAAAAACAAACTTTACAGCAAACGTCATATTTACTTATTGTGCCAAGTGTAAAAATTAACTATAATAACATTTCTAGAACAAACAAAAAAATGAGTAAACGAATGATTTGACATCATACCCAGATGTATACACATTAGAAAATACATTTTGGGTTCATACAAACACGGATAAAAATACGTATAATCTATTTACTTCTCCTTCAATAATATTTTGCTACTCTCAATTTACTCCTCCCCATATCCATATTTTAAATTTCCTGTTGAGCTTTTTATAAGTCCTGTTGTACGTTAGAAAATAATTCCTTTTTGAAATTAGTTAATCTATAATACCTGAGATACCAAAAGTTGAAACCTTGGAAATTTTCTAAGCGCAGCGTAGATGAGACAGAAGGCCAAAAGTATGGGACACCCGGTGAGGAACGGCCTCACAACTCAATTTTAATGGTTCTAGCAAAACAAGCTCGCTAAACATTACACCTACTCGAGGTTCCCAAAGGTTGAGACCATAGTAGTGTAATCGGCTGACCTTTCTAATTTAATAATATATAAATAATATATATATATATATATGTGTGTGTGTGTGTTTATAAAAGGTTGAAAAATGCATGTCTTAAAATGATATGTTGCACATGTCTATTTCCCCGCTAAGGTTTATCTGAATTTACAGATAAATAAATAAGTATATATATATATATATATATATAACCTCCAGAAATTTAAATGCAAAGTTAATACTCATCTACTAACCACTGGCATCTAGCTCTCTCCCCTCCCCTGTATAACCTTCCCTTTCTCTCCACCTATGTATCTGTCATCGCACCTTCTTTCTCAGCTTTCTATTGTTCCTTTCTAACTAGCTTGTACTCCTCACTCTTTTCTAATTAATCTTTTTACATTTATGTAACCCCCTGCACATCAGTGGCGTTTCCGCCTTGCTCGGGGTGAAATGATTAAAAAAAAAAATATATATATATATATTTATCGTTCCAAATATTCCTCACACAAATTTAAAAAAATGTCTATAGCTTTAATACACGTGGCAGTAAAAACTAATCCAAAATCAAGACATACCAGTATTTTGTGTCTTTTGTTTTTCCTTTCTCTCTCAATCTCTGACGAAGCTTTAATAAAAGTGAAACATTTTATATTAAGATACGTTTCCTATTTGTTCTTTATTTTATTATCTATTTATATATATATATATTGATTATTTAATTGCTCAGTTTTTGGTCATAATAAAACTGGACCAGTACACAGTTGTATTAAAAAGTGTTCAATACAAATATTTTGCAGAACTCTTGAATATTCTTTACTTGTAAACGAGTTATTACGTGACCTAGGTTTCTACAATCTGATGTTTTAGGCAATTTCCACATTAAATCTATTAACGTTCAATAGCTATCTTGATATTGAGCACTTTATGACAAAATGTTTGCTTGCTTAAAATGCTTTTCTACCAGTAAATTTGCCACTAATTATGATTAGCATTTAACACACACTCTCTCTCTCACTCTCTCTTTCTCTCTCTCTCTCTCTCTCTCTATATATATATATATATATATATTGTTTCCTTATGGATTGTTCACGTGGAGTAGGTCGAGAAAAAGATATGCGGCAACATTGTGGTAACAAAGAAGAATAATGATATACGTTGATTAGAGAATTCTTCGAAAACATTTCAAGAGTTATATCATTAAAGCAACAGATAAGGTATACATTAAATTTAGAAAAAAAATCATAATAGCATGAGTCTGGGATGGTATCTTATTCAAAGAAAAACAAAAACTAACACCTCATCAAAATGAAAATAGAAAATATTGGTTAAAAAATAAGGAAGAGTCGAGTCTGCCTCACCCAACAAGTTGTTGACACAAGACAAACTTCCCTTTAAAAAGAGAAATATAAATAAAATCAACGACTGTGTTTTTATTTATTTGCCCTTTCTACTGATGATCATGCATTCAGTTTATTTGTACTTAAAATGTAAATCTTTCCACTTTCTATAACTACTTTTTGTGGAAGGTCTTGTAGTTTACTTTCCGTGTCTGCTATCAGCACTGTTATCATCTGCGTATCTTATATTGTTTAGACTGCGGCCTCCAATGACAAATCCTGGCAGGACTTCTAGAGCTCTCAGAATTGTCTCACTGTATAGAGTGAAACGATCCGGTGAGAAGACAAATCCTTGTCTTACACCCCTTTTCATCCTTATATATCTGCTAAACTCGTCCTCTGTTCATATGCAGGAAATTTGCTTCCAATACAGGTTCTTGATTATTCTAATATCTTTCTCGAATATATCAAGTTTATTGAGTTTGCTCATATCATATTTACTCAACAGGTGGGTGGTGGGGCTTGATCGTAAAACTTACTAATTGCTGTTGAAGCTCTATCTCTTAATATTGAGCTCTTTAATTACAAAGACTGCTTTTCTTAAAAGCGTTATCTTCAGAAATATCAAGGTCGGTTTGTTTTTATTGATAAAGTACAGATTTTGTTATTGTTATCAAATATAAAGATATTTGCGTGTTTAATATTGCTCAATGTCATCGGAAGAGTCTACTACTAATGGACTCATCTACCGACGTAGAAAGCACACGTTATGAACTTTTGAAGGAAGAAATAAAAAAATAAAGCGTTAATCACTCGGTTCTCAACCTTGTCATAATGTGACTCGAGATTTTTTTATATTACTATGGAGGCGCCTTCGACATGAAAACTGTATAAAATAAATTGTCATTTGTATTTAATTTTAGTTTTAGATTAATAATCAGGATGGACTGAACATAAACATGGAAAGATTGGAAAATAAAAATTGATTTTGTTTGTAATTTTATAACCGCAATAAGTTTCGATTATTACATACACTGGATATAAAGCAAATCCGAGCATAACGCGAATTCGGGAATTACGCGAATCCAAGTATAATGCAAATTTGGGCATAATAACGTAATGTCTTCTCTTTGTTAGTGTTTTTCTTCTGTTATTTTGAATTTTAATGATATTTTCTGGGCAACTAATATCGCCTTCAAAATTAGTCATAATCTATTATAAAACTGCTAGAAATATTTTCATTATTCGATGATATATATATATATATATATATATACGTCATCGAATAATGAAAATATTTATTTTGCTGTTTCGTCTGTGAGTAATGATTTCCTGAATTATTTTGAAGATAAACAGTTCTATCATTTAGGTCAGCGGCGATATACATATTACCCATGAAATTGTAGAATATCTAACGTTTTTCTAATATATATATATATATATATATATATATATATATATATATATATATGCGAAAACTCAACTTACCGCTTTAGTTGATGTTTTGAGTTTTCTTCTATGCATGCCATCTTGTTTTGGATAATATCCATTGCGCTTTTTATACGGATCTATCTCTTTAATGTTTTATATTAAATAAATCTCTTTGGATTATCTTTTCCATTCACGTGCTGACATTATTACCTATATATATATATATATATATATATATATAGAGAGAGAGAGAGAGAGAGAGATTACTTAGAATCCCACAGTAGGCCAAAAAGTGTCCAGTGCAACACATTGAGGAAGAACATAATATTATGTGTATACGGACATGAAAGGTTTAGTCGCGATCCGTCATGTCCTAGCGGGAATCAGATTATATATATATATATCCGAGTGAATACAGAACGACGAAAAAAACTTTTTTACAACGTCCAAAACATTAATTTAAAACAGTGCTCAATATATGATATATAGACCTGTGAATATTTATTATAAATTATATTTTAGAACATGGACATAATTTTTTTATATATCCACTACAAATAGTACATTTGTTTCGACATTGAATCTTTAATTTCTCATCAGGCGGTGTGGATATATATATATATATATATAAGGAGGTAAGGGGTTAAGTAGATAATATATATAAATAATGTGCTCAATCCTGTATAACAGAGCAAAAATATATATTAATAAATATACATATTATCCAAATCTTTATAGACGACTAAGAGTTCATGCATCTTTGCAATCATCAGGTATATATATATATATATATATATATATATATGTGTGTGTGTGTGTGTGTGTGTGTGTGTGTGTGTATTAAAAGCATAACCGAAATCACCTGTATATATAGACAGTTTTTACGGACTTTAAATCTAATAAAGAAAATACGTGTACGAATGCAAGAACATATGAATAAAATATTAGTCGTAGTAGGTTATTGGGGTGTTAACATTTTTATCAAAAATGTTATATATATATATATATATATATTAGCTAACCCCACGGACCAATATACACCTAAAAAGACAAGCATTTCTACTCAAATACACACATACACTGTTATACATTTTTCCGTCTAAAATATTATAAATTGCTTTAATACACGTGACACATATCTAACCAATAAGAATTATCCCCATTCACAATATACAAGTGTTCTGTTTCTTTGGTTTTTTGTTGTCATTTTTTCCTTTTTATCTCTCGGTCTATGAAGAAGCTTTAATATAAGTGAAACCCGTCAGACTGAGACACGTTTCCTATTTGTTCTTTTTTATTCATTCATCTTGTCGGATTCGGATCATTTTTTTAAAACCTGATATATGGGGAAAACCCTATGACAAACTGGATAATGCTAACTGTGATGCGTTACGTCCATCAGGACATACATTGAACTAAATTTGTTATGCCGGTACGACTATACATGCTAGGGATTTAACATTTTTAATTAACTTTTTTTATCTAGACGATTTTCATTTCCATTCTTTTCTCAAAAATTATCACACACACACACACGCGTATATATATATATATATATATATATATATATATATATAGAGAGAGAGAGAGAGAGATAGATAGATAGATAGATAGATAGATAGATAATTTATTTGTTTAAACATTATTTTTAATGGATACTCATATTTAAATAGGTGCTTTGTTTCTTTTTTTTATAATTAAACAGTTTATTCATTTACATTTACTGGCCTGAATAATCGATAAATCATGTTAGAAAAATATGCATCCTCTGGCAGGATTCGAGCCTGTGACCTCTAAGGAAAACTGTCATTAGATTTGACGTGTCTTAACTCCTCAATTCAGTATTCAGGTCACTATATATAAATAAATATACTGTTTAATTATAAAAAAAAAGAAAAAGAGAGTGCATTTATCCAAATACATATAGTATCCATTAAAAATAATGTTTAACAAATAAATTAAAAATATGTCCGAATTAATTGAGCACTTTTTAATACAACTATATAATGATATAATTTAATTCTGACCAATAACTGGTTAATAATAATAATAATAATATATATATATATATATATATATATATATATATATTTTAATCATTTCACCCCGAGCAAGACGGAAACGCCACTGATGTGCAGGGGGTTACATAAATGTAAAAAGATTAATTAGAAAAGAGTGAGGAGTACAAACTAGTTAGAAAGGAACAATAGAAAGCAGGTGCGATGACAGATACATAGGTGGAGAGAACGGGAAGGTTATACAGGGGTGGGGAGAGAGCTAGAGTCCAGTGGTTAGTAGATGAGTATTGACTTTGCATTTAAATTTCTGGAGGTTGTACCCATCAGGAAACCAAGAATACGGGAGCGAATTCCACAGGCGGGAAGTGCGAGAGTATATATATATATATATATATATATATATATATATATTATTATTATTATTATTATTATTATTATTATTAATAATAATCAGTTATTATATTGTATTTAAAAAAAATAACATTTCTGCATACTTATCGAAAATCGACTCGGTTTATCTATGTTTCATTTTTCTGCATCCACTTAAGAAGTTTCTATAGCATTTTATGTTACACACACGCACGCACACATACACAACCACACGCACGCACACACACACACACACACACACACACACATATATATATATTGTATCAAAAATATTAACATCCCAACATAAATATATACATATTCATTTCAGAATGAATATATTAAATCGTTTATGATATATATATATATATATATATATATATATATATATAATTGCTTTAAATAATAACTAGGGAAAATACCCATGTAAATCTCACGGTTTTTCCATTTTAATTTTCTCATGAATCTTAATTCTTTACTTAATGCTTAAATAAGCTTATGGCGTGTATTGCAGAAAAAATATTTTTAGAAACTTCCTAATCACATCGTTAAATATTTGCGCTTAACAACTTTAATGTAATATTGCAATAACAATTATAAATATGAATGCTGAAAATGCAAGAGATTGTCTTGATAATGTAATCTTAAATAAAAAACACCTAAAATACTGAATCAGAATTATGTTTATAATGTGGATGTTTTTGCTATATAGCAAAAATCAACTTGCTTGCTGTTTTGCAATGAAAAAAAAATCACCGGTAATTTAATGGAAAATATTTCATACCAAAATAATCACATTAGAATAAATCAATTTGAATTAAAAAAAAAAAAAACAGTGGAAAAGGAAAGAGAATCCAATCAAGTCTACTTTGTTGCCCTCAAATGCCAGTTTTATTTTTATTTTATTTTTTTTGCTATTTTATTTCAAGAACTCTATGTGCCAATCTACATAAAACTTGAGATTCAAAATCTTTACTTACCGTTGGAGTTTTTGGCGGGAAAATGCGCTTGACTGCTGCAATGGAGTTTGTTTCCTACGTGGCGGCACTAGTTTCGTGGAGGTGCGTGTTTCGTCTGCAGTTCTTCTCGTCTACAGGTGGTTGAGTATGTCGTAGCTGTCGCTATGTTCGCGTGTTCGACAATTACGGAAAACTCTTTAGCCGAGGTAGAGGAATCGAAAGTATTTTTTGTGTTTTTAAATTGTCTTTTCTTCGTGATTGACTGATAAAGTGGGGAAAAAATCGTGATACGGCAAGGAATTGCTACTGCTGTAACAGGGTCGGTATTTGCGAAACTTGTTGCTAAAATGCAGCGAGGTCTGTTGTTCAAATTTCTGATACTTTTAATGCGTGCCTTGCTGTCTGTAAGGATGTCTGGTAATTATCGTGTTCTTGATATATTTCTCTTCTGTGTTGTATAGTTTTCGTGGTGTTAATATAGCTGGAGTGATGAGGTCGGTCCCACAACACAGTTTACAGTGAGCGAAAAATGTTTCAATCGCAATTTATAGACAGAACTGTGGACAATGTACGCCTATGCGTGTACAAGGGCGGATGCATGTAGGAGTCGGTCGTCGTCACGATTATGCGGGGATGACCTGTCGTAGAGGCGGTCTATGTTAAAGGCATACAAGAGAAGGGGGTTCAAAATGGGTGTTTATATATATATGTATATATATATGTGTGCGTGTGTGTGTGTGCGTGTGTGCGTGCGTGCCTGCGCGTGTGTGTGTGTGTGTACTCGTGAAAATGTTTCTGTATAAAAAATGCAAGCCTTTTTGCGTGAGCGCATAAGTAGAGATATAATAAAGTTTGCGTATTTGTGGATTGCTGGATATTGATGACATAGATATTATCACACTGTGACAGACATGTGTCGACATAGATAGATAGATAGATAGATAGATAGATAGATAGATAGATAGATAGATAGATAGATAGATAGATAGATGGCGATGTAGAGAGAGAGAAGAGTGGTTAAATTAGGTGGAAAAATATTAACGTGGGTGTTTATACATGTCGGAATAAGCGCTACTTAGACTAAATTGCATCAAATTTTAAAACAAAGGAAGGTTGTTTTTCTGTTTTTGTTCTGTAGGTTCCGGTAGGAATATTGTAACTTTTATTGATTAACATACGTAATTAGTCCTAAGTATCCGAAACTAACGTATATGAATGCGTGAAATAACAGCTCTGATTACACGTGCATGGCTAAAATTGTACGGGAAAATACCTTCACGGTAAAAGGGTGGGACCTAATTGTCAATCTTGAATCGCGACAGTCAAACTATGTTGCGTCTTAATTCAAATAACATTGTAAAAAATTTTATGAATTTAGCTAAGAAACCAAATATTACGATGGGTAAATTGCTGAGATTTTATATTTTTAGTTTCGCGCATGGGCGTTGGTTGTTTCTGATTTTGTGCACTTCACACTATAGTAGGGTAAGTTGAGCACTGTCTGCGGTAAAATGAACACCCCGTTGCAGTTCATTTCACCGGAAATTTGGAAACGACCTATAGTACTGGTTGGCATTCGTGCTGACAGATCTAGTACGAACATTTCTGTGTTTTAGGGTGTCAATTTGGGGACAATGCAGAAGATTCAGAAATTATGAATACGAGTATTACGAATGTGTTTAGAGTCATTACTAGTGTTGGTGATTCCACAGAGTGTCAGACACAACATGGGAGCCTACATCAAGTGCATATATATATATATATATATATATATACGAGAAAAATCGCAAGATCGCCAAGGGGTCTATTTATTTGATTAGTCCTTGGTCTGCCTTTGCCCTGGCGAGCCGTTGTGCGAAACCGCGGTAGGTCTTGGCGATCTTGCGATTTTTCTCGTGTGTTTTTGCTCTACGTCACTGCCTCTTGGTTAATCCTTTTTGGTTAGTTTTGTATCGAGCACTTTTCTTTCTTTGTGGTTCGTTCCGTTTGAGGGTTTTTTTTTCTTTGCTGTGAAGTACTGTATGTATTGTCGGTGCTCCGCAGTTTTCTTTTTTTTTTCCCCTCATTGTCCAAAGTTTTATAGCGGCGGACAATAACGGAGTTAGATTCTGCCGGTTATTCGTGGTCCTAAAAAATTACTTGTGTAAGATTTTAAGATTTGGATACATACAGAGTCGATTTTATTATTATATATATATATATATATATATATATATATATATATATATATATATATATATATATTAAAAAAGGATTAATTCAAAGATGTTGAATGGCCATTTCGATATGAAGATCCCCACGGGGGACAACACATCACCTCATCCTGCTTTTTTCCCTTGGATTGAAGTATCTGAATTAAAAAAAAATATATATATATATATATATATATATATATATATATATATTATGCTCTCATTATGACTGAGCTCTCTGGAGAAGAAAATTTTAAAAACAGTTTCCACTTCTGCTATATGCGTGACTCTTCAGAAATGAATTGAGTTCTCTCGGTGACTGGCGTCTGTATACACTGCTTATATGCAAGATGTTAAAATTTCCCTTCTCTGATTCCATGCGCAGATGGCTTAGGGAGTAGCGACTCCGACTGACACCAAATCGGGTGAGTTTCAATCCCTGCCAGAAGCAAGTGGATGTGTCTAGCCACACTGATGAGCTGTGATACAGCGAAACAGGCTTTTATGTGGATGACTAATATATATATATATATATATATATATATATATATTAGGTATATATATATATATATATATATATATATATATATATATACCGATTAAAATATGAAAGAAGGTATCTTTTATTAATTTTTAGGAAAAATTTCAGACCAACACATCTTCAGAATGAATCGATGGTATAATTTTGACGAAAGAAAGAACATTAAAGAAATTAATTTTCTTTTTTTAAAATTATTTCACCCCAAGCAAGGCAATACTGCCACTGGTGCGCAGGGGGTTATAGAGAGGGGAGAGAGAATAGAGAAAAGAAAAAGCGTTACGGGGAATGTCGAAGAAAGGGTAAGAGTGAGGTGGGAGTCAAAGAGATAGAAGATAGCAATTGACGTTGCACTTAAACCTTTGGGAATAGTAGCTATCAAGGAACCAAGTATGGAGAAGGGAGTTTCACGAGTGGGAAGTGCTAGAAGAAAAGAAACTGATAGAGAATAAGTAGCGGTTATATTTTCTTATTGTGACGGTAAAAGGGTAGGACCGAATTGACAATCTAGTTGCACGAGTAAATTAGTGAGGGCAGAGCAGCAGGGAATGAATTTCGTCAGAGCAAAAGCCGTGAAAACTGAGAAAGTGGTGAGAAAGTGACTGAAGGTGGGCTGTCAAATTGAGAACGATTACATTGCAGATTCTTCTCTAGGTCTTCTCGAAAGCTTCGATATGAATAGCAGGAGCACCCGACCAGGTATGGCAACAGTATTCAAGGCACAGTCAAATGGTATATATATAAATATGCAAGATGGATTCTGATGAGAACCTCGAGATGAATAACAGGAGCACTCGACCATATATAGCAACAGTATTCAATGCACAGATGAATAGTAGATATATAAATGTGCAAGATGGCTTCTGACGAGAAAAAAACTTCTTGGCTCGGCACAGCGACCCAGCCTTCTTAGCAGTTGATGTAGCTATTGATTCGATGTATTAATTCCACTTGAGATTGACTGAGAAATTGAGGCCAAGGAGGCGCAGTGTATTGCTTTCAAGGAGACTAGTGTGATTGATACTGATGAAAGGTAGGAAAGATTCTCTATGATGGTTAAAGGAGAGCAGCTTCGTTTTAGAAGCATCAAAGTTTACGAGCCATTTCAATCAATCATATGTTGGAGGTTCTTTTCAAGAGCAGAAATGAAGTTTACTGTGTCAGCTCTGTCAGATTTCATATTGAGACGGGATTAAATGGTGGTTTCAACTGCATAGATGCCTACTTGGGAAATGATTACATCAGGAAGATCATTGATGAATATTAGGAAAAGCGTAGAACTAAGGATAGAGCCTTGAGGGACACCCGCGTTTCCATGAAATGAAGCATGCCCATTCAGAATGACCGGATATTTTACGATTTGACAGAAACGATTGCATTAAATCGAACAATTGTCCAGTTATATCTTAGCCCTGTAGCTTGCACAGAAGATTGGCATGCCAGACCCTGCTGAACGCTTTTGAGATATCAGGAGCAACATTCCGAGTTTCGCTGTTCTAATCAAGGGCCTCATATATGTATTCAGTGATAGTCATTAGTACATCAGCGGTAGACCTAGCAAAGCGGAAGTCATACTGCTTGTCAGAGAATAAATTGTTGGATGTGAAATGTTGAATCATTTCAGCATTAATAATAGCCTCGAACAGTTTGCGAAAAAGCGGTAAGAGGTTGATAAGACGATAGTTAGAAAGGTCGGAAGGCTCTCCAGAGATTTTTAAAACAAGAACTACAGAGGAGGATTTCCAACAAGCAGGGAAGCAAGAAAAATCGAGGCAATAGTTATAGAGTTTGGAGAGGACAGTAGAGAGTTCAAAGGTGCATTTCTTAAGGACATTGACTAGAATTCCATCACATGAATGAGAAGGATAAAGATTGGAACATGATTAAAACAATATCTTAGGAAAAACAATTTACAAACAAATTCGTTAAAACTTAATCAAGATTATACCTTATGCCAGGGTTTGAACTCACGATCGTCGTGTCACTCGGTTCCCTTAGCGAACTGACTTACTTAGAAGATCTCCATTATTAAGCAGTAAGTATAGAGGATGGAAAGCTCGACACCGAAATCGAAAGATGCCTTCGAAAAGCTAAACAATGCATTAAGAAACAAGAAAATTTCAATAGAAACAAAGAAAAGAAAAATTATCTGTTACGTAATATCCACCCAACTACATGGAAGTGAATGCTGGGCAATTTTCCCACGGTTAAAAAGACTTGAAGCAACAGAAATATGATTCTACAGAAGGATGATGAAAATACAATGGACTAAACATGTGAGCAATTACAAAGTTTTAGAGAAAATTGAAACAAAAATGGCACATAATGTGGAAGGAGGGCATAACAAATTTGACACTCACAAGACATACTGAATGCAAAAAGGACAGAGGAAATTAACTCAAAACCTATCTAATAAGCACGTTTAAATGGATGGCAGAACAAGGTTTAGGAAAGATAATAAAAAAGACGTAATTTAACAATTATAAAGTCTGCTATATTGTTGAGAGCCATGATCACCAACATTCTCAAGGAATATGTCACATCGAAGAAAAATGTCTTCTACAGTGTGTTAAAAAATACTTCCCAAGGATATAAAAATGAATTCAATGATTTTTTTAAGGATTATTCACCCTTCATAGATTATTTAAGTCGGAACATATTTTGGTTTATAGAAGGTCGCTGACAACAATAGCCAAAGTTTTACCTAATTGGTCCCCCATCTAAGTACTGACATGGTTCAGCAATGCAAACGATATCCAAAGCGTGTTTAGGAAAATCTAGATTTCTTTTGTTGGCATGAAAAGGTTTATTTTATCGTTATTTTCATATTTTGTATTTTGGAATGTGCTAATATCTCAAAAGTATTTTAAGTTAAAATTCATAAAACTTCAAAAAGGAGAATAAGCTCTCACTCCCTCACTCACTCATTCCATATATATATACTTTAAGTTTTTTATGTTGTCTTCTTTAGGGCGGGCTTGTATTTTTTATAAATATTTTTTCCTGCATCATGAGTGTGTCATAATCTGCAGTTTACTAGATAGGCACTACTCTGAATTTATCCCCACTGCATTCCTGTAAGTGTTGGGAAACGCACAATTTCCTGTTACTGGCTAGTTTAATGCTATTTCTGTGCAGGGCTACTCTTTTATTCAGGCCTTTGTTGCTTCCACGTATATCTTTGCACATTCGTCGCATTTTAGTGCATAAATTACGTTTTTAGAGTTTTAGCTCAGATTTGTTTTTATTTCGGATGTAGTTGCGTTTTCGAACTTGAAGTGGTTTCCTTCTATTATTATGTTGCACACTCCACATCTTTTTTGTTGCATTTTGAGACGTATGCGAGAATGTTTTCTGCTTTTCCATGTTTTCTTTAAATTTTGTGAAATCCGATTCTAATGGTATTTCTTCTGCCAGTTGGAAACCCTTGTTTATTAGTGGAGTCGGGTATCCTCTTATTTGTAGTGTTTTTCGTAGTTCCTCTAGGCTTATTTTACGAAGGGTTTCGCGTGATACTATTGTGAAAATTCATCCTGCTAGGATGTAGGGGATAGATTTTAGACAACTTTTAGGGTGGTGACTCTTGAAATAGAGGTATTGTTGGGTGACTGCGGGTTTATGGGAAATGTTTGTGATGATGCAATTGTTTTAATTTTTAATGAGTATGTCTAGGAATGGCAATTCATTATAGCTATATTCTAGTGTGAACTTAATTTTTGGGTGCAAGTTTTGGAGTAGATTGTGTAGTTTATTTATGTTTCACCATGTTGATCTCCAAAAGATAAAACAATCATCTTGATATCTTTTCCATGGTTTAATTAATTTTGTTTTTTATGTCTTCCCCATAGTTGTGTCCTATTTCGTTGTATATGCTTTTTTCTAGATATGCTAGTGTGAATCTTGCATATGTCGGTGAAATTTTTGTCCTCATCGCGATATCTGTTATTTGAATATAATTTAATTTTGGTTGTTAAATTGGAATGAATTATTGTCTAAAATTAGTTCTATACTCTCTATTATAAATTCTTTTATGGATCGTGTGGGAAGTATTTCTAGGTGTTTTTTCAATCCAAAATGTAATTGCCTGTTTACCTAGTTCATGGGGTATGTTGCGGTACAGGCAATTTAAGACAAATGTTATTATGAGTGTACCTGGGTCTACTTTTTGTGGTATGTAGCTTAGGAAATGTATGATGTCTCTAATGTAGCTTTTTATTTTTGCGGTGTATGTTTGTAATATTTTATCTATTAGGTTGCTCAGTTTGCTTGTTGGGCAGGCTAGCCCTGCTACAATGGGTCTGAATTTAAAATCACTAGGATTTGGGTGTGAATATATTCAAATTTTTATTCCTGGGTAGATGCCTTAATTGTTTTTGGTTTATGTATCTTTAAAAGTCCGTAAGAATTGCTAGTTTTTGAAAAAAGTCTATAAAAAAAACTTTTTCCTTAGTATTCTACTGTGTGTAAGGCAGAATTTTTTAATATTTTTGATGCGATGTTTTCATCTATATTATGGTTGATTAATCTATAGTTATTTTCATCGCCTAGCATATCTTGAATATTTGTTTTGTAGTAAGTTTTTTTCCAGAATGACTACAGCAGAGTAATGCCTATCTACCAAAATGTCTATCTACCAAAATGCAGATTATGACACTCATGATGCAGGAAGAAATATTTATAAAAGGAATATCAGCCTTCCCTCAACGAAACAACATGAAAAACATAAAAGACACACACAGGCACACTTAATTCAAACGCGCTAAAAACGAAATCACGAACCTTTGCAAAAAATACTATTTCATAAATAACAAAAAGAACTAGATGACCCGTAGAATTGAATCAAAATCGATGAAAACAATCTTGAAGTATAAACATGAAAACAAATTTCACAAGTCAGTGTAAAAAACATTCATGGTCAGCAACAAATGAATGATTCCCAAAACGGAAGAGTTTTAGCGAGCGAGTATAAAATAAATAAATAAATAAATAAAATGAAACATGCACGCATATGAACTTTCTAACATGCCCACTGACCACGGTATTTTAAGCTTTTAGAAAGACAAACAGATCTCGATATGTAAAGTCACAAGTATATTTGCCTGAAGTGAATTAACTTTTGACCCTAAACACGTGTAGAGACACAAGTACCATTATGAGCAATTAATATATTATACAAAAAAGCAATTAATAATAATAATAATAATAATAATAATAAATCTACCCTTTAAACAAAACGTCCACAGCTCCTCGTACATTTATATATATATATGTATACATAAAGAGAGACAGACAGACAGACAGACAGACAGACAGACAGACAGACAGAGAGGGAGTCCGTAAAAATTGCTAGTTTTTGAAAAAAGTCTGTAAAATATCTTTTTAATCTAGTATTCTAAGCGTTACCCTTCAGAAATCAATCGAGTTCTTTCGTTGACTGGCGTGTGTATACACTGCTTATATACAACACGTTAAATTTTCCCTTCTCTGATTCCATGCGCCTATGACTTAGGGAGTAGCGACTCCGACTGACACCAGATCGGCCGAGTTTCGATCCCGGCCAGAAGCAAGTGGACGTGTCTAGTCACACTGATGAGCTGTGATACAGCGAAACAGGCTTGTATGTGGATGACTAATATATTATGCTCTCATTACGATTAAGCTCTCTAGAGAAGAAAATTTTAAAAACAGTGTCCACTTTTGCTATATAAGCGTGACTCTTTAAAAATGAATTGAGTTCTTTCGGTGACTGGCGTATGTATACACAGATTATAAACAACACGTTAAAATTTCCCTTATATGATTCCATGCGCCTATGGCTTAGGGAGTAGCGACTCCGACTGACACCAAATCTGCCGAGTTTCGATTCCGGCCAGAAGCAAGTGGTTGTGTCTAGTCACATTGATGATCTGTGATACAGCAAAACAGGCTTGTATGTAGATGACTTACATATATATATATATATATATATATATATATATATATATATGCCCTAAATATTTAGAGGTCAGATTTAAATTAGACTCATAAACAGGTACATTAGAAAGTGGTCAATATATGTTTGAAGGGAAATGAAGATTTAACAAGTAGAGATTTTAGATATTTAAGTTGGGGAATAAATGGAAACCTAAACAATCTTTTGCTCTATTTCTTGAATGTCACCATCACTGAAATGGAACATCTGTTCTTTCTGGAGGGTTTGAGTGTTGCATTCTCCTGACTAAATTTGTCAAAGTAAGGTTATTTACAAAATCTGATATGTCATTATCGCAGTCAAATCAACATATTCTAACTTCATCTGAAAAATTCTCTTTGTGCAAGACTAGGTTGGCGGATTTGTTTTTAGGAATATTCCTTCTTTCCTGTTGACCAAGATTTTCACGTTTAGCGATGGCCTACTTTAAGACGATTAAGTCCTTACAAATAAGAAATTAAAACTATATTACTAAACCTGACAAAAGATCTGATGTGATTATATTAGGGAGGTAGGACAATATTATTAAAATGGAGATGATGTTGAATGATCTGTTAAAATTTCGTAAAACTGGTCCTGTTAATTCGTATAACAATTCTAGTAGCGTAAACATAAAAGTGGAAACGGTGGCGGATGGAGTATTGTGCTTAGTTAAATGTGCTTAAGCGCAGGGCACCGGTGGCCAGTCGGGGTTATCTTCCTTTCTCCCAAAATTCAACATTCTCATAAAATTCATTAAAATATATCTCCATCGATTCAGCATTGATCTACTTAAACTTTTCAGATATAACGAATTTAAAAGTTGCACCATAAGTGTAACTTGATAGCAAATAGTGAAAACAATTTTAGTTTTTAGCAAAAAAAAAAACAAAAAAAACTCGTCATTCAATATCAGAAAAGACACTGAACAATTCAGCATAAAATTTTACACAATATAACATATTAAAAAATAATGTTGTATTGGTGAAAATCTCAAGTTTAGCGGCATTCAGTCCGCCATGTGTGATGTTTTCCTGTTGCCTAGCGCGAATGGCGATATCAGTTAATGGTAGGGGTGAGCACATGTATGCATATGAAGGCTTCCAGTTTCCCCTTACTCCCTCTCTCTATTTGTGTGTGGCAGTGTTGTGTTCTATATGTGTTTGCATGTCCACACACCGTTTGTCAACGCGAATGAATTAGCCTGCGGTCTACACAAATTTTTATATCTGAAAAATAAAGTAGATCACCCCGATTACAATAGCTTACAACGAGTTGTATGTATGTATGTATGTATGTTGGAAATTTATGCGTACGTTCAGTCAGTGGGGACCTTCGCTTATATAAGCTATAAATTTCAACAATATCAGAAAACAACGACGCGATTGTTATACTTACATATATTGAGCATATTGAGTACCTCGGCGTGGTGTAATGGTTAGCAAGCTTGTCTTGCTAGAGCCTATTACGAGTGAGTAGTAAGTTTGATCCTCACTGAGTGCCCATACTTGTGGCTTTGTGCCACACCTAAGCGGCGTTTAGAAAATCAAAATTTGGGCACCTCAAGGTAGTGTAAAATACCCAACTTGTTCTCACTCAAAAGTATATTTTTCTGGAGAAATCTACCCTCGGGAAGGGCTCGTATAATCTCCAACAAAAACAGTCTACAGTTTTTACAAAGTTCTCTAAGAATATTTCTTCAAGTACCGCTCTTGTTTCTTTAGGATCTGATAACTGATACTTTCCACAAATTATTAAGGCCCATAAAAATTCAAGAAATCATATGGACTCTATGTTGATCTATGAAACAAGAAAACGTGGTCAGATGCTTACAACAAAGCTTGATGAGTTAAACAGAGCATAATAAGAATACTGGGGGCATGTACTTCAACGAGTGATGGTAGTGATTTCTCTGTTGGCTCAGCGTCGATTGACTTTTAGAGAAGATAAAAGCATCGGCTCATTAAGCAATGGAAACTTTCTCGGTTTGCTGGAACTGATTACCAACTTTGATCCCTTCTTACGTACCCAAATAAATTAGCATTGAAATAATATATCCAGCCATCCATCATCACTAGCTAAAACCGTATGTGAAGAAGTTACCAAGCTAATAGCTGAAAAAAGTTTTAAAGAAATAGTGAAAGATATCAAATAAGTAGGATATTTTACTGTATCAGTCGGGTCAACACCTGATGTTTCCAATGTTGATTAACTCACTGTAATTATTACGTTTTCCCCTTGATGAAATACCATTTGAATGATTTTTGGAATTTATTGAAATGAAGAATCACACGGGTCAAGAAATGACTGAACGAATACGGAACTTTTTTAAAGAACTTGAAATTGATTTTAGTAATTGCAAAAGTCAATCATATGAAAATACAACTAACGTGACTGGAAAGTATAATGGCGTTCAACAGAATATTCTAGAAAAGAATAATGTTTCAAAATTTATTCCCTGTGCATTCCCTAAATCTGGTTGTAAGAGCAGCAGTTGTCTTTTGCCGGAACGCAGTGAATTTCTTTCGCGTGGCCAATGAACTTTATTGCTTTTTCTCTGCTTCTACAAGACAGTGACCAGTGCTGAAAAAACGTCTTCCCATCAGAATCAAAAGATCTGCAACATTTATCTGACACAAGATGGGGAATTATATCAGCGTTACGACAATACTTTTACAATGTGAAAGTTATACACACATTGTAAAAGTACTCAGTTACATCTATGATGGGGACACTTAAAAATGGTGATACTAGACGGCAAGCTCAAAATTATTTGCATAAAATGGAAAAATTTGAATTAGTGTTCATGCTTCATCTATAGACAGGGTTGCTTGAACAGTTTCTCAAAGGAAGTAATGGCCTTCAACAGTTCACACATTTCATTAACCACATCTGCAAACAGTATTTACATTATTCGGACTATTGTCCTCATCTTTGTTGCCATTTGTACAACGTTTCGGCCGTTATACGCTCCGGCCTTCTTCAGGTGCTAGTACTTTGTTACAATAACTGAAGTATATAATCTCCATTCCTTGCGTAGAGCCTCTCCTGGTAGTCATGAGTTTTCTCTCTGTTACCCTGTAAGGGCCACTGGCTTTTAAGGACACATGGACCAGTGGATATAGACGTTGGTCAGTTCCTATGACTTGACTCAAAGAGTTGTTAGTTCAATACCAGGCTACAGCAGTTGGGAACAAGTAACAGGGTTAAAGGGAGATAACTCATGACTACCAGAAGTGGCTATGCGCAAGGAATTGAGATGGTATACCTTAGTGATTGTGATAAATGGTTCGGTTTAAAATTTCTAGCACCTGAAAAAGGCCGGGGAGTACAACGGCCGAAACGTCGTACAAATGACTACCAAGATGAGGACAATAGTCCGAATACTGTAAATACTACCTCATCTCAGAAATATAGACGAACACATCTGTAAACCTATACAATTCACTCATGCAATTTCTTTCCAGCACACAGAATATCTTTAATGAGATTATAGAGTACAAAACAATCCAAAGGTGGAGAGTGCAAAAACGACAACACAATGATGGCAGTGTCATTGAAGCCTAGGAGGAAATTCCCCCAGAAGATAATTTTATGATATATCCATTTATTCTTGTAATTGATGCTCTTCACTCAAATTTGGATAAAATAGCCACTGTGTAAAGTGGTGTGGATGAAAAAAAAAATTTAACTGATCTGCAAGCAACGAGAGAAGAAATTCTCCATGATGTTAAAAGACTAGAAGAATATCATTCAAAAGATGTCCATCTCAATTTTGTTGATGAAATGTTAACTTTCCACTTGGATGGAAAAAATAAATTACAGCCACCAAGACATGTACTAGATAATAAAACAGGAAAATAAACTAGGCTGCTTTTCTAAATGTAGAAACAATTTTTAGATTATTTTTGTGTTTATTGGCAACTAAAATTTCTGGAAAGAGAACATTTTTCAGGTTAAAAAGTATCCAAAGAGACTTTCTTTCAAAAATGTCAAAAGAGCTTCTGTCTCGTCTGAGTATTCTCTGTATAGAGAATGATAAACTGCGACTTATTGATTTTGGTGAAAATCCTTGATCAGTTTGCGGTCAAGAAAGCTCGCAGGAAGATGTTTTGACATAATATTACCTAAGGTAAAAAACCTTAACAGGGTAATACGAAAACATAGCAATTTGATTTTCTGACTGCTTTGTGTAAACAATAAATTTCTTCATCAATCATCACTGTATTACTTAAAATTGTTATTTTCAATAAAGTGTAAGATTAAGAATGTTGTCAATCTTCAGAATTTTAAATATTACATAATATTTAGATTTAATTACGAATTAAATAATGTTGACTATGATAACTGTACTGTCTTTTCTCTTTTCGTCAATTTTTACAATTTCATCATGTGACCTGTGTAAAACAGTGTTGGATGGGTTTGGGCTTTGATTAATATATAATAGCTTTTAAGATTGTTGTAATATACATATCCGACCTATAACCCATACAGTCTAGACCTGAATCTGATCATAAAACTCCCAAAAATCATTCCTTGATAATTCAGAAATTTGCCTAAAACTTGTTGAAAATAATGATTAATCCGGTAACATATAAAATGTTTTATCTTCTTCTAACTTTTCTGAGCATGTGCGCAAGACTGCTTGTGTAAGCATGCCGGATGTACCTCCTTCAGAGCCCAAACAAAGGGAGCTCATAAATTAACTAATAGCGATCCTCATTTGCCCTAAATACGGCCCTAAGTTCAAAAGCTTTTGCTTGCTATATATAAAAGTGAAATTGTATTAGTTCTACTGATTGTTATATTATTACAGCCTTTTTTCGATCTGTATTATTATATATTTGTGTTCCAGATTCGTTCCGGTTCTTTAATATAATCAGAGACCCTGAACTATGACAAAGTTATGGCAACCGTTGACATAGTTTATTTATGAATGTACCGTTTCAGGGTAGATTATAGATCATGTAGAATGAAAAGACGTTAGTAAGAAGAACGTTCAGTAAAAGATTTTTAAAAACAATGTAGTGGGAAATAAGAAATTGGAAGTGAGTTCCACAGGCGAGAAGTGCAACACACGCTCCTTTTTAGCTTTATAAATGATAAAACAATGACACTTAGTAGCGCATTTAAATTCATGCAACCGAACAATATATATACAAACAAGATATAAAACCTGTCGAAACGATAATCATCTGAGAAACAAACAAAACCCAACAACAAAGTAAAAGAAATAATCGTAATTATACAAAAATTCAATAGAAGAATGACTGCAAGGAAATGCTTAAGATTCTTGAAGGCATTGTAATACAAAAAGTAAAAAACACAACCATATATAATAGTGTGACTTCCATTAGTCCGTTCATTCCTCCGTCACACTCTCTACAATAGGCATGCACTGACCAATCGAAACCAAATTTGACAACAAACTGCTACAATATACCGTGTTTGATACAGGACAGGTCGTAATTATTCCAAGTATAAAGTTTATTCCTAAACCATCAGAATATACTTTCGAATGAACAAGAATGCAGTTTCGCCCTGCGAGTATGAAGACTATAAACAAACCCCAAGGCCAAACACTTCAAGAAGTTAAAATTTAGCTTCAGAAAGAAATATTTACGCATGATCAATTGTATGCTGTATGCTTAAGAGTAAGAAATGTAACATTTTCTCGCGATTTACAAATTCTACGTTTCGTTCATCTTCGCAAACTACTCAATGAAATATGAATAAGTTGATTTTGTGTAAAAATACTTTGACAAAAGCCCAACTTCGCTGTTTAATAATTTCTTGAATTTAATTTAATTTTATAGGATTTTATGGTAATAACTTTTTTTTAAATTCTGTTTTTTTTTCTTTTTAAAAGCAAAGAACATATTTTCCGATTTCTTACTTAATAGTTCTGGATTGTTCCTGTTGTATTTTGTATGCAAGAGTCTGTTCGTTGTTGTGTTTCTTTGTGTTTCGTAGTTCCTCTACAGGTATTTTTCTGCCAGTTCAAAAACTTTATCAGTGTTGTGGGGTAGCTACGTTCTTTCAGAGTTTCATGTAGTTCTAGGCGAGTTATTCGGAGGTGTTTGTCGGTCACTATTGTGCAAACCCTACATTCTAGAGGATAGGGGAAGGATTTTAGGCAGCTTTTTGAGTGATGGCTCTTGAAATCAAGATACTGTTAGGTGTCTGTAAGTTTGTGGTAGATATCTGAGATTATATGGTTGTTTCTATTTTTAATGAATATGTCTAAAATGGTAATTCCTGAAAAATCTATTATTGGATGAATTTGATTTTCGGGTGTAAGTTCTGGATTAAAGTCTGGAATTGGTTAATATCGCCTCATGTGAATTTCCAGAAAATGCAGCAATCATATAAGTATCGTTTCCAAGATTTAATGAAATGGATTTACATATGATTCCCATAGATCTGTTTTATTCTTTGTATAGGCATTCCGCTAGGTAATATATATATATATATATATATATATATATATATATGAGGTGCAATGGATGAATTGTCGTCTAAATTATGCAAAAATGAAAATAATACTGAAATTTCATTTGGCAGATGTATTCATCAAAATTAAACAAAATATCTTGAAATAATGAAGAATAAATTTATTCAATAATATCACCATTGGCTTCAATCACAACCTCCAGAATCTCATGCAGACAGTCTCCCTGTTTAAGTTGATGAATGTTCCCATAACCAGTTCATGTTTGGTGTTACAAGGAGTTTTGCTAGTCTTCCCATCAACATCGCCTCATACATAATAATAGGGGAATTGGGTGTAATGTACTCAATACATACATACATACATACATACATATATATATATATATATATATATGTAAACATGTTACGGAAATCAACGAATTTTAACGAAACTTGGTCATAAGCAACCGACAATTTGAAATGAATTGTTTGAACATTATACTCGTATTTAAGTAGATATTCTGTTTTTAATGAAACAGTATTATATATTTATTTCTACCGAACCTGATTATTTACGATAAATTTTTATTACGAAAATGTGTGCCATTCGGCAGGATTCGAACCTACGACTCCTATCTATATATGTTTGATAAAAACCTCGTTTAGACTGGAGGCTATTCGTGGTCGAGATGTCTAAGACGGTACCAGATCAAATGGTAGCTTCCCCTATACAGATAGGGGTCGCAGGTTCGAATCCTGCCGAATGGTACACATTTTCGTAATAAAGATTTATCGTAAATAATCAGGCCGGTAGAAATAAATATATAATACTGTTTCATTAAAAACAGAATATCTACTTAAATACAAGTATCGATAAACAATAATGTTCAAACAATTCATATATACATATAGAGAGAAACAGAAAGAGACAGTGAGAGATAGAATTAATATGGTGATTTACTAAGCGTAGCTTAAATGTGGCACAAGGCCGAAAGTAAGGGACACGCAGTCAGGATCGAACTCACTACTCTATTTTAATGATTCTAGCGAGACAAGCTTGGTAACCATTACACCACCTCGCGATACCCGAGATAGAATTAATATGAGCAAAAATTGTTGCTTAACTGTTTGATGTTATCTTCACTATTCCGACTCCAGAGTTTCTTAGGCGGATCTTTTCCGTCCACTCTTCAGGGGCTCTCTCTAGTTTACTATTAACATTCGCAATTTTTTGTCTTTTTGTACTATTATGCATTGTTTCATTTTGTGTGAGTTTGCGCGTATTCCCAGTCTTAACAGCTTTGGCTGTCATTATCATTTTTTCATCAGTTTTTTTGTTTTCTGTATTTTCTATTTTCTTTTCCCCACCTGTTTTCTCCGGAATTTACTGTTTTTGATTGAGTTTCGTATCTATTGTTAATCCTATTGTTTTAAATGTTTTATTAGGTTTTCTTATTTATTCTGTAGTTCTGCTGTTATGGTTTCTCATAATTAGAAGTCCCTTCTATGTGAACATGTCTTTTTATTCATAATATTTGTTAGTTTATTTATAATGCATATACCTACGAATTTGCGTAATACTACGTCATCATAGCTACCCTATTTACGTCAAATGAATTACCGTTATTGTTATTATTGCTCTTTTTCCATATTCTGTTGTTATGGTATAATATTAATTTCATCAGTGTTTAATTATATTTATGTCTTTGTTGGTGATATTCATCAATTGTTTTGCTAAATTTAGTGCGTTCTTTAATGTGTACTCATTGATGGATGGTGAGCAGTCTTTTATGCCTAGTTGTATGAGGAAATAGTTTTCTTTATTGTTAATGTTGTTAAACTAATTGTTTCATTTGCATTTTTCCATTGAGTAACGACAACAGGAAAAGTTAACTTAGCCGACGCGTTTCCTTCTCTGGCTTGATAAGTCCCTCAAAGGACGAAACGCGTCGACTAGGATAAGTTTTAATCATGCTTTGGGTAAATTGCAGGGTAGACTGGATCCTATAGCTTTGGGTGGCAACCAGTCTAGGAGATGCTCAATGCTGAAGCAAAAATCTGAAGAGGGGTCAATCGTAATCAGAGCATTATATATATATATATATATAAAGCTCTGATTACGATTGACCTCTATAGAGAATAAAATTTTAAAAACAGTTTCCACTTCTGCAATATATCCATTACTTTTTAGGAATGAATTGAGTTCTTTCTGTGACTGACACGCGTATACACTACTTATATACAAAATGTTAAAATTTGCCTTCTTTGATTACTTGCGCCTATGGCTTAGGTGTGTAGAGACTCTAACTGACACCAAGTCGGTCGAGTTTCGATCTCGGCCAGAAACAAGTGGTTGTGTCTAGCCACACTGATGAGCTGTGATACAAAGAAACAGGCTTATATGTGGATGACTAGTACATATATATATATATATATATATATATGTATATATATATATATATAATTTATTAATACTTTTTTTCCGGGTTAATTTGTTTAAAACCGCTTAGAAAAGAATATTAAACCACCTGTTATCATTTTATTAAACACAAGAACTTTGGAAAATTGAATAGACATTTCAGAAAACATGATATTCCAAATACTAAATGTTTCTTAAAGATTTTTTCTCTGATGGAGCCGTATTAACTTGATACTTATTCCTCTTCGTTGCACTCCTTTCTTTTGCAACTCCCTTGTCGATTCCTAACACTGAAACCTGTTTTGACGCCTTGTTCTCAAGGGACTAACATTTACTTTAGATATCACTGTTCTTGTTGAAAGATCGGTTGTCGATGTCTCTCCAATTTCTAAGTTACAGAATTGAACAGTGCAATCACAATGTGCTTTCCAATCTAAGCAATATTAACAAACAAAAAACCGAATCAGGTGGTTTCCCAGTTAAAATTTTAGACTTTACGCCTCTTAACCTCGTTTGAAACGCACACGTCAAGTATTAATTTTCCAGGAATTCCTGACTCAATTAGAAAGCTGAAAGAAAACAAAAAGATTTGTAGAAAAACACAACATTTATTCTTCGAAATAAAGTAAATCATTCTCGACGATTTTCTCTCAGCAATCAGCCAGCATCTGAATCTGTCCAAGATACCAGTTTGCTGGTTTTGAATCAAAATAAACAGGCTTCCTTCAATTCATCAAAAGTGTTGAAACGCTGGTCGTAATTGAAGTGTGCCATTGAGCAGAATAGGTCATACACCCACAGTGTAGCATCGGGACTGAATGGTGGATGAAGAAGAATGTCAAGACTTCATTTGTTTGAACTTCTCCTGAGTCAACCTAGCTGTGTGTGGCCTCGCATTGTCTTGCTGAAACAAAGCACAAACTCGAATGACCAAAACAGGCTACTCTTTCTTTAGTTTGTCCTACACGCAGTCTAGCTGCTGGTAATAGAGTTTAGCTTTGAGACGCGACCGTGTGGAACAAACTCGAAATGCGGTACACCTTGGAAATTCTACCAGATTTGTTTTCTTTCCACTTCCTAAGTGAGTCAAGACTTTTAGATCAACCTCGTATATTTAGTGTAAACGCCCCTCTGCCATTATAAATGCCGTGGACCCGGTTAAAGATCCAGCAAGAATAACACAAAATAATCAAAATAGGAAATAATGAATATATATTAAACACTGCAAAATACAACACTTGGAACTTTGTTAGTAGAAAGATAATATGGGTTAGTGCGTAATACTATAATTTGATCCTCGAACTGGGACGCATAATGGTCGTTACGTTAGCAATGTTCGTAGACCACTCTCGACAATGTTCAGGGCGCTCTCCTCAGGCTACTCTCTCATGCTACCCTCTCAGGCTACTTCCAGGCTATCTACTAGGCTACTCAGGCTATCTCCTAGCTCCTTACTCTCACCTCTTGTGAGGGGAGGTATATGTAATAGTTGGAAGAGTTCATTCCGTTGTTGGTGATGTCGCCATGACAATAAACAACTTACTACAGTTAATGAATGTGTGTTATGGTGTAGTGGATATCAGCTTGGAACGGGAAATCGGAGAGCTGAGTTCGAATTCCAGTCAAATAGCTTGCATTCACTTACGCGCAAATAACCTTGGGAACGGTATTAACTTGTCTTTTCTTCCTATGGCTATAGGTTAAATAGCAGGACAGACTGGATGCTATAGTCTTGGTTGGCAACCAGTCTACAGCAGAAAGTAAAGACAGCCTGCTGCGAGAAAATCTTCTGTCCAGTCAGTCATGTCTCTTTCGAGACCTGATTACACAAGCGTATATTCAACTGAATGACTGACTATAGCTAAGGAACATCATCTACGCAGAAGTTTATCTCACTTCGGTCTGAGAAACACTTAAAGAGTGGCAGATAAATCAGGAAAATAAATAAGGCGGGGAAACTTAAATAGCATCTCAAAGCCAACATTATAAACCTCAAGTTATGGGGAAGCACTGTCTGTTTCTTTGGACATCACAAAAGCGTTCGACAGGGATTGGCATATTGGTCTTCTTCACAAGTTGGAAAGTTATGCAGTCTCCGGACAAATTTTTGAACTGATGAGTTTTTCTTATCAAATCGTGAAATGAAAGTTGTCTTGATCGACCACTTGTCTGGATCCTGCAGAAGTCTACAAGAGCTATATCCTTAAATGTTCAAGTTTCTGTCTATGCTGATGACAAAACAATTTACTCCTTTTTCGGGAGTAAGTCTGATTTGTTGGATAATGTCAAATTGGCCAACTAGTGTTTGCAACTGATTTTAAAGAATTGCTTGTTAAATTTAACTTCTATTAAACAAAACTGCTCTCTATTAATATTCTAGGCGTCCCCTTTTTGCCATTCTATCAGTATGGCTAACGCGAATCTACAGAAAAACGACTTGCTACGCCATCTCGAGTTAACATTTTCGGCTTACGTGAAGCGGAAAGGCTACATTGAATCCATTTGCAACTTTGCTGCGAGAAAGGTCGGTTCTCTGTGTCGTACCACACAATTTTTATCTCTAGAATCTATCTTACATATCTATAAGTCTGCTATGCCTCCATGATTAGAATACTGCAGTCTCATATGTTCAAGTGTTTCTTCTAT
Organism: Ascarosepion bandense; assembly: GCA_037127315.1. Classification (NCBI taxonomy): domain Eukaryota; kingdom Metazoa; phylum Mollusca; class Cephalopoda; order Sepiida; family Sepiidae; genus Ascarosepion; species Ascarosepion bandense. The sequence continues at coordinate 5,468,161 of JBBBDQ010000316.1, forward strand.
ATATTTAGAGATTCTTGATAAAATCCAAATAAAAATAAGCAATATTGTTGATCCTGACATGGCATCTCGGATTCAGTCACTTTTCCACAGCCGCAAAGTTGCTTCCCTGTGCATTTTCTGTAAATACTTTCATGGTAAATGTTTAGACGAGCTTTTTACTATGGTACCAAGACTTTATGAATTTAAGCGGAATATTAGATAGGCAACAAGTTATCACCAATTTAGAGTTAATTTGAATAAATATAACCCTGAATTCCATGCTAACATTTTATTTTCTTACCCTTTTTGATTGTTGAACTCTCTTCCGGTTCCATACTTCCAGCCAATTTTGATCTTCCAAAATTTAAACGTAGGGTCAATCGTTATCTACTGTTTTCTGTTGTGTTCGTTCCTTCGTGTTACTGTTTTCTTATTCTTTCACATCCAGTAAGTAAATGATACAGTGCTGATATCAGACACGAAAAGTCAACTACAAGATCTCCTATAAAAGGTAGCCGGAAAAAGCAGAAAGAAAAGACTACAAATAAACTACAAGAAAACTGAATGCATGGCTACCAGTAAAAGGTGGAGTCCAAATGACAACTATAGGCGGGGTGAGGGTACTAAAATCAAGCAGGTACAAAAATTTAAGTAGAATAAACAGAAGACGGAAAGTGCGACAGTGAGTTCCAGAGGCGAATTAGCAGGACTAATTATACATTCCAGAAGCTGGAAATTTTGCTAGAAACAAAGAAAAAAGTGTTGGATTGCTATATGATGTCTGTTCTTCAATATGGCGGTGAATGTTAAACAATCTTCTCAAAGATGAAGGAGAGACTTGAAACAACCGAAATGTGGTCCTACAGAAAGATGCTGATGATACTATGGGCCGAACATGTGAGCTACGATGAAGTTTGTTTTTTTTTTGGAGTTGGTGGAAACGAAAATGAAACTAATATTGACATCAGGAAAAAGACAACTGAAGTTTTTGGGACATGTAATGAGGGAAGAGGGATCGGAAAAACTGATACTCACAGGTCAGATAGACGAAAAGAGAGACAGGGGAGAGCAATGCGTAACATTGGCTTCCAACAAGAGGATGGCAGAGCGGAGTTTGGGAGGGGTAACAGGAGAAAGATTGTCTACTAGGGATAGGGAGATGTGAAAGGCCATGATCACCTAGATCCTGAAGGGACACGTCACATAAAAAAAGAAGAATCCCTTGTGTCTTCTTAGTGGCTGTACTGACTTACTTGGGGTAAATTAGAACTTTTAAAATATAGGAAAACATTAAATTTTACTGTATGGAAATCAAGTCGTAACAGTGAACTGTATAATCAGTAAATATAGTAAATTGGCTTTGAAACAAAATTTAAGAAGAGACAAACCTTCGTGAGAAAAATGATCATCTGGGAAATATTCAAGATTATGTGCTAACAATTGTTAATAGTCAGTATCTTTTTGGTATCAACTTTGTCGAGAAGCCCATTTCATCATCCATTTGAACGAGAATAAAATTATTGTAATTACAATTGGTCTATAACAAATTCTAAACAGATTTTAGCATTAGTTTTCCCATTTACATATTTATAGGCCTCATCTTTGTTGTTACCATAACATCGTTCTGATCACTGTGCCCTCTAGCCGTCATCAGGTGTATATCAATCCAGGTAACTTACAGAAAATTACGAAGTAAACTCTCTATTTAATCTACGGGAGTACTCTTCTTCATCCACTGGTCCATGTCATCTAGTTCATATTTGTAGTAAAAAAAGAATGATAGTAATTTGGCATAGCAGATTATCAGAATTATTGCGATTTGGTATAGCAGATTATAAGAATTATAGTGATTTGATATAGTAGAAATCATAATTTGTTGTTTTTTTTTGGCATAGTAGATTATCAGAATTATAGTTATTTGCTACAGCAGATTATCAGAATTATATTTATTTGGCAAAGTAAATTATCTGAATTACAATTATTTGGTATAGCAGATTATCATAATTATAAGGATTTGGAATCACAGATTACACTGTGGAACACTTTTTTAGTAACTCTGAGTTGCATTTGATATTTTAACTGATTCTGAAGGAGTTTTAGGCGCTGATTTCAAATCTGAAATTAGTTTTTCTCTATGAGCTCTAGTTTGTATGCAATTTGATGTTAATAAAATTGTACAAATGTGAACTTGCATAAAACATGTATAAGCATTTTTGCGTCCATATATTTAGATGGCTTCTAATATTTTGAGCATTCGTATTTTGTTTCAGATCTAAGATGGCTTTCAAAAATAGATACAATTGCAGAAACAAGCTTGATGTCTTCTGCTACATATGTGGATGCTACACATTCAATCGTCAGAGACGTAACATATCCTCGTTCGTCAAGCGAGCCTACAAGGCATATTTTGAAGTTCATCTTGGTGATCAAGACAAGCAATGGACTCGTCAGGTTGTGTGCCAAACTTGTGAGGAAATGCTTCGACTGGACCAAAGGAAAACGTAAATGTGTGCCTTTTGGAGTTCCAGTGATTTCGCGCGAACCCACCAACCATGTAACTGACTGTTATTTCTGCATGGTAAACACAATGGATGTTGGGGGAAAAACCGACATAAGATTACGTATCCGAACATTCCCTCAGCTACTCGACATGCTCCGAACTCTGAAAAAGTTTCTTTTCCAGTTTTTACAGGCTTGCCTTCATTGGACGATAAAGACATTTGACATGATACAAGCGAACAAGACAGTTGGGACAGTGAATTATCAGAAAAGTGTTCACAATCGGAGAACTGGACCTTTTCCCGTCCCCAAGCTTCTTCCGCGGGCTGAACTTAATGATTTAGTGCGGGATTTAGGACTTTTAAAGAAAGCAGCAGAACTTTTAACATCAAGATTACAAGGCAGAAATCTTGTTGATCACTCTGTTAAAGTATCATATTTCAGAAAGCGTGGCCATCTTTTCGTGACCTTCTTTTCAGAAGTCAGACATTTTGTTTACTGCTATGACATCCCAGGGTTTCTCAAAGAACTGGGTGTACTTTACTATAGTCCTGCTGAATGGAGACTCTTTTAGACAGTTCAAAACGCAGTCTAAAGTGTGTTCTTTTACATAATGGCAATGTTTATGGAGCAGTTCATGTAGGTCACTCAGTGCATTTGTGGGAATACTATGATGATATGAGAATGGTCATGGACTTATTAAAGTGTCATGAGCACAATTGGATCATTTGTGTAGATTTAAAGATGGTCAACTTTCTTCTTGGAAAACAGAAAGGTTTCACCAAGTTTTCATGTTTCCTCTGTATGTGGGACAGCTGAGGAAGAGACAGACATTGGGTCCAGAAAGACTGGCTTATTCGTGACACCCTTGAAGCAGGCATTCAAAATATCATACAAGACCCAATTGTAAGCAGAGATAAGATCATCTTTCCTCCTCTTCACATCAAATTAGGTTTGATGAAGCAATTTGTCAAGGCACTGGAAACCGAAGGTGAATGTTTCCAACACATCATCAAAACTTTACCAGGGTTATCATTTGAGAAGATCAAAGCAGGCATGTTTGATGGCCCACAGATTCGAACCCTAATTCGTGATGATCAGTTTGTTGCTAAAATGACCGCTTTAGAAAAGGCAGTATGGTTATCCTTTGTGGCAGTCGCCCAGAACTTCCTTGGAAACAATAAGGCGGAGAACTTGTGAACAGAATGCTCCTTGCTTTTTGTGATCTCGAGTGCAACATGAGCATCAAGTTTCATTTCTTTTTTTCTTGTTTTGTTTTGTTTTGTTTTAACAGTTACCTTGATAAGTTCCCTGACAACCTGGGGGCTGTGAGTGACGAACAAGGAGAACGATTCCACTAAGACCTAAAGGTCATGGAAGAACACTGCCAAGGGCACTGGGACAAAAGTATAATGGCTGACTAATGCTGGAGCATTAAACGAGATTGCCCAGATGAAGTGTACAAACGCAAAAGTTGCAAACGCAAATTCCTGCTTGAATAAAATGCACAAACAAATTGGTAAGCTATTCCTATAATTTCCTATAAAAACGAAAAATTAAAAAATAAATAAAAATGTCAAATTGCATAAAATTTGTACCTTGCAGACAAAAACCGACTTTGAAATCAACACACTCAAGTCAACTATATAAAGGTCTTTTTTTTAATGCAACAAAATGAGTGTTCTCCAGTGTTATCAAAATTATTGTGATTTGGTATAGCTAATTATCAGAATTATAGTTCTTTTGTATAATTGATGATCAGAATTATAGTTATTTGGTGTTGCAGAGTATTGGAATTATAGTTAATTGGTATAGAAGATTATCGGAATTATTGTTATTTGGTATAACAGATTATTAGAATTATAGTTATTTGGTATAGTAGATTATTGGAATTATAGTTATCCAAATAACTATACTGAAATATGAATCAATAAATGTTTGCTAATGATAATGAAACGTTATTTGTTATAGCAGATTAGCAGAATGTAATTATTTAGTAGCGCAAAAAGAAATAGTTGTAATTTCCTGAGCACATGACAAGGAAAGAGAGCTTGGAAAATTTAATATTCACAGGGCATATTGAATGCAAGAGAGTCAGAGGAAAACTGCATAACCTACCTAAAACAATTGTGGAAATTGATGTGAGAACAGGATTTAGGAGAGATGACAAATCGATAAAATTTACTAAGCGCTATAAAGAACGGACATTGTGGATAGCCATGACCGAGAACGTCTTGAAATGGTGCAAGATAAAACAAGAAGAAGAAGAAAAAGACAAAAATTTTTGGAATTAGAGATTAACATAATCTTGTAATAGATCCGTTGTTTTTAATTCTTGCCGCTAAGCTGCTTTGATTATTTACCGGAAATGACTCATTGAAGTCTAACACTGAATTTCAGTTCTCTTTGATGGGAAAAAATTGGTGTTAACAAGACTTTAGTTTGCAAATGTTTCTCCATTTCTCATTTTTGTCACCATCTTTTTTTCCGGAAATATGGTCGAAAGTTTAGTGTTAATTTCCTGCATGGACAAACCCAGTTCTTAATGTTGGAATCCATTTGCTAGCTGGATAGAGAAATGCTGAAGGAAATGTAGTCGAGAAGAAAGAGTGACAAATTGAAAGAACGAAAACAAAAATGTAGGGTATACAGATTAATATCTGAGTGTTTGAGGAGAAAAATATTATAAATGACAGAAAATTATTCCAAAATGATAGAATAGACAATGGAAAGAAAGAACAGTCAAAACGGAGGGTTGAAAGAAAGAAAGAAAGAAAGAAAGAAAGATGAAATAAAAATTAGAAAAATGAAATGGTGTACATGAAGATCTAAAGAAAGTAAAAGGCAAACTCGTAAAAGAAATGTTAAGCATAAAGCATGCAAACCATCAATCAAGCTAAAGAAAAAAAAAAGAAAGAAAGACATATCAAACAGAAAAAAAGAAAGAAAGAAAGAAAGAAAGAAAAGTAAAAAAATATCAAAAAGAAAGAAAAAAGAAAGAATGATCACGCATAAAGAAAGGAAAGAAAAAAGAAAAAGTCGGACATAAATAATAAAGGTGCAACGAAAGATAGTAAGAATTAAACTTGAAATGCTAAGCACAAACCAAGCAAACCATAAGAGAAAAGAAGAAAGAAATGGCGCACATGAAGAACGAAAGAAAGTAAAATGCAAACTCACAGGAGAAATGCTAAACAAAAAGCAAGCAAGTTTGTAAGAAAGAACGAATGAGGGCAGGAAGGAAAGAAAGAAAGAAAGAAAGAAAGAAAGAAAGAAAGAAAGAAAGACGGAAAAGAAAAAGAAATGGCACACATAAAGACAGTAAGTAAAAAGCAAACTGACATAAAAAATTCTAAATAAAATAAAACAAGCTCAAAAGAAAAAAGAAAAGAACCGAAGAACGAAAGAAAGAAATCTCAAACAGAAAGAAAGAAATGAACAAAATCAAATAAAAAAGCAACCCCACCAAAAAAAATGCGAAACACAATGCAAGCAAATCCAGCTAGCAAGCTATAAAAAAGGTCAAACTGAAAGAAAAAAAAAGAAAAAAGAGAGAGAAACGTCAAACTTATAGAAAAAATAAAAGGAAAAAAGAGAGAAAGATCGAACTGAAAGAAAGAAAAAACAAAGGAAAGAAAGGAAGAATGAAAAAAGAAAGACAATCAAACTAAAAGAAAGAAAGAAAGAAAGAAAGAAAGAAAGAAAGAAAGAAAGAAAGAAAGAAAGGTCAAACTGAAATAAAGACAAAATGAAAGATAGAATGTAAGAAAGAAAGAAAAATCAGACTGAAAGAGTGAAGGAACCAATGAAGGAAAAAATGAAAGAAATATCAAACAGAACGAAAGAAAGAAAGAAAGAAAGAAAGTAACAAGCAAACAAGCAAAAGAAATGTTAAACAGAAAGCTAAGAAAAAAGATAAAAAGAAAGAAAGAAAGAAAGAAATTAAGCCAAAACAAAGAAAGAAAGAAGGAATAAAGGAAAGAAAAATATCAAAGAAGGAAAAATATCAAAGAAAGGAAAAAATTGTGGCATTAAAGAAAGAAAAAGTTAAAAGAATTAAAACTGGTAAAAAGCAAAATCGTCAAAAAAAATGCTAAACACAAAGCAAGCAAACCAGTACGGACGCAAGAAAGAAAGAAAGAAAGTTTGAAACATACGTAAAGAAAGAAAGAATGTTTGCAACATACGAGGAGAAAGAAAGAAAGAAAGAAAGAAAGAAAGAAAGAAAGAAAGAAAGATAATATATAGAGAGAAATTTTTCAATCGAAAATATAATGACAAAGATAGTGACAGAAAAAAAACAGAAATAAACTCAAGAAGTTCATGTGTATTTTTTGTTTCAAAAACACAGATAAATTTTAATGTCCAAACTGCGAGTAATTGTTTTCCTGGAGTTGTCACTTGCTCACCATGTTGTTCTTCCTACTTCTGTTTTCCACTTTCCCTTCTCTCAAGAACTAGTTTATTCAGTAACCTTCAGGGAGGGGGAGCTCTACAAACATTTATTTATCAAGTACTTTGTGCATAAAAATTCAAATTAATATCCTATTGTCAAACAATGACGGCAATGCTAGCTTATTCACTTAAACGAATAGGAAGTTGATGAAACACACGGTATTTCTGTTATTTCTCTGCATGCAATCATCATTTAAAATGATGTTAAAATATAGAAAAGAATGAATGAAAGAAAGCGTCGAAATAATAAGGCAAAACAAACTGGGCAAAATAAATGCTGCCTTAGCAAAACGGTATTAAATTGTAAGGGATGATACGTGAGAAATATACCGGATTAATAGCAGAAAAAATTTCAAAAAGCCGAAGATAAAAGTACAAAAACAATCTGTAACTGTGATTTCTCTGACTTTTTTCTGAAGGTGGACGGGCAACTGAGAAAAAAATAAAAAGGTAACAGATGCCTGATAATGCGCCATCGCATTCCACTAGAGGCGAGAATCGGTGGTCGGCACTCAGGCCAGCGTAACCAATTTTAGTCCCTAGCCCGAGTTCACGCACTCGTGTCCCCACATTAAACAACTGACATTGTATCACAACTCTGTAAATAATCTTACTAATAAAACAGGAAGCGATAAAAAAGGACTAAACATAAGCTACATTAAAACTGAATGCAAGGTCATCAGCAAAAATGACGAGCCCAAAATACCAATTACACGTCGGGGACACTAAAATCAAGCAAGTACAGAAATTTAAATACATGGGAAGCCTTCTAACAGAGGACATCAACCAAGACATTTAACTTGATAAAGTCTCTCAGAGGAGAAAACAAGTAGTTTTTTTTTGTTTTAATTTTAATCATTTCACCCCAAGCAAGGCATTCCACTGCCACTATTGCGCTTGGGGCTACATAGGGGGAGGTAAATAGGAAGAGTGGTTAGATATAGGAAATGTCAGAAGGGGGTGATAGTTGGGTGGGTGGGAAGAGTATTTGAAAGAATGGAAGTTAGTGTGTTTGAAAGAATAGAAGTTAGTGTGTTAGGAGGTGTCTATTGACCTTACATTTAAACTCCTGGAGATTGTAGCCGTCGGGGAAGCAGTCATGTGGAAGAGAATTCCACAGTCGGAAAGTGCGAGAAAAGAAACTGTTGGTGTAGAAGTTGCGGTTGCATTTTATTGGTTTCACTGTAAAAGGGTGGGATCTAGTTGCTAATCTAGTATCTCGTGCAAATTCGAACCTAGGGGGCACCAGTGATCTAAGTTCATCGGAGCAGAAGTCGTGAAAGTATTTATAGAAGAAACACAGGGAAGCCACGTCACGCCGGTGAGAGAGAGACTGCAGGCGGTCTGCTAAGTCGGTATCGATCACATTACAGACCTTCCGCTGTACCTTGTCTAGAAGCCCAAGGAGAATAGCAGGGGCACCTGACCAGATATGGCAACAGTATTCAATGCACGGGCGGATGGTAGATTTATAAATGTGCAGGATAAATTCAGATGGAAAAAACCTCCGGGCCCTGCACAGAGAACCGACTTTCATAGCAGCGGATTTAGCAATGGATTCGATATAGTCATTCCACTTGAGGTCCGGTGAGAGTGTGAGACTAAGGAGACGTAGTGTTTTACTCTCTGTGAGGCAAGCCTGGTCCATGCTAATAGGAGGTAGGTGCGATTGTCTATGATGATTAATTGATAGTAGCTTCGTTTTAGAAGCATTAAAATTTACTAACCATTTCTTACCCCAGTCCACTACGGATTGGAATTCCTTTCCAAGCTCGGCTGCAAGGTTAGCTTTGTCGCCCGCACCAGATTTTTGGTCGAGGCGAGAATAAACTGTGGTGTCATCGGCGTACATACCTACTTGGGATCTTATGGTATCAAGGAGATCATTAATGTAGATCAGAAAGAGCGTAGGACCTAGGATAGAGCCTTGAGGGACACCCGTGTTCGTATGGTAGTTCTGGGAGTCATGTCCGTTTAATGCCACTTTCAATGTGCGGTTAGATAGGAATGACTGGATTAGTTCAAACAATTGTCCAGCTATACCATAGCTCCGCAGTTTGCATAGAAGGTCAGCATGCCAAACTCTGTCAAACGCTTTAGAGATATCCAAGGCAACGATTCGGGCTTCACCATTGCTATCGAGTGCCTGATATATGTACTCGGTGATGGTCGTTAGCATATCAGCAGTAGACCTGGTGAAGCGGAAGCCATACTGTTTGTCTGAGAGGAGCCCGTGGGCTGTGAGATGCTGAACGACCTCGGCGTTGATAATGGCTTCGAACACTTTGCCAAAGATCGGAAGAAGGCTAATAGTCGGTAATTTGCGGGGTCCGAGGGCTCTCCAGTGTTTTTAAATATAGGAACTACAGAGAAAGATTTCCAACAGGCAGGAAAGCAGGAAGCAAATAGGCAGGAGTTTTAGAGCTTAGAAAGTACAGAGGAAAGTTCGGGGGCACATTTCTTTAAGACTATGATTGGGATTCCGTCCCCTCCGCTCGCTTTGTGAGGGTCAAGTTTTGAGATTATCTTAAAGCGAGGGTGTAATATGGACGTCATTCAGTTGAGCATCAGTTCTAGGTGGAAAGTCGGGTGTAGAAACTCCAGACGAGTCCAGTCTCGAATTATTCGAGAATCTGCGGGCAAAGCATTCAGCCTTATCTGCTGGAGAGGTGAGGACCTCAAATTTGTTTATTATTAGGGGTATTGTGGACTTGCTCTTGTTAAGTACTCTTTTACAGGGTCGCCAGTAGTCCTTGGTGCCGAACTTAGAGGATGCAATGCGTTGCTTCATTCTGGCAGCAAATAACATCTTAGCTTCGTTAAGTATCTTTTTACACTTATTACGAGCTGAAGCGAAAAGGCGTCTGTTTTGGTCCGACGCGTAGCTACGATAGAGTCGGAAGAAATGATTCCAGTGGGCAATGGCGGCCGAGCAAGCGGGCGAGAACCATGAAGACGAATGAGATTTAAGCTGAAGATGGGAAGACTAAAAACGTTGTTCCAAGGGACGTCACAGAGGAAGTCTCGGAACGAATCCCAGTCTGCTCTTTGGTAGCAGTAGGATATTCTACTTGTCTGGGTTTCTTGGATTGGGTGGGAGCGGAATGAAATGTTGACGGAAACTACGGTTTGATCAGAGTTAGCAAGTGGGCAGAGTTGTCTGGTAGTGCAAGAGTCTGGGATGGAGGTGAAGCAGAGGTCTAGCAGTGAGTCCCTTCCGTTAGGGTTGTAGGAGAAACGCGTGGGGAAGTTCACCACTTGCGTAAGGGATTAGGTTATTGAAAAATTCATGGTGCGGACACCAACAGGGTGTGGTGGGCATTAAAGTCACCAAACACAAATATATGGGCGGAGGGATGGGAAGAAATGGCTTTGTCAATATTGTCAGAGACACTGTCAATTAACGAACAGTCAGGGGAGGAAGGGGAGCGGTAGAGAAAGAAGAGATAGCTAATCGAGCTTAGAAGTGAGAGGCGGAAGCACATGAAAGAATGATCTGGGGATTCAAGGGATGTCGCTCTAGCTAGGGGAAGGTGTTCGCCGATATACACACCAAGCCCATGCATATGAACATTGGAGTCCTTCCTGAAAAGGGGAAGGTAGCCAGGAACGTCAAACTCAGAAGAGGGGATAGAAGGGTTAAGGTTAGTTTCACATAGGGCCAAGATATCAGGTTAGTTAGTGTGAAGGAATGAATCAACGCTGAGGAAGTTAGTGCGGATACCACGTATGTTAGTGTAAGAGATGCAGACGGGTTCGGGCGTTTTCAGACTAGCTGGTTTAGCTTTGCTATTATGTTTGCTTTTTTCCATAGTGATTCAGTTAAGGAGAGGTCTTAGAATAGAGTCAGTCGGTCACTTGTTTGCAGCATGTGAAGGATGGATACTGGCGCGGCCTACTACATAATGTGGCCTCGGGGTTGCCCACCGAACGTTCATGCAGGGACGCCCGTCCATGCGCGATATGGCACTACAAGAACCCCGGTATTATTCAACTGTTGATCAGAGCAGCCTCTCAAGACGCTGCGCATTAGTTCGGGCTCTTAACTACCAGTCGGAAGCCGCAACCAGGAAACTGCCAACCCGGTACCCTCAGAATGTAAAGACGTTGCCACCATACTCCATAACTGCAAGCAGCTTCCAGCTGAACTAACACTAAAACCGAAGAAGGGGATGAACCGGAAACCCTTTCCTGAACATGAAACAAGGCGATCATCTCTACTCTTGATCAAAAGAAGTGGGTGGAGTGTGAGACCGGGCGATAGTAGGAACTATCTACTCTAATTAAAAAAAAAAGAGAAAAAGAAAAGGGTAACTGAAATTTACTAAGTTTTAACTTAGTATAAGTCAAAACTAACCTTCAATTGCAAAATAATTTACACGAACTACTTAGGTTAGTGACAAAACAAATAAAATAAAAATTCAACAAAAAACCACAAATTTAAAAAATAAATAATTAAAAATTAAATTAAATTAAATTAAAAATTACAGAAATGACAGACTGGTTCCAGGTGAACTTACCACGAGGAGGTAACACAGAAAGTTGATTTAATTAAATTTATGAAGTCAAAAATAAAAATATTTTTCTTTTTGTCCACACACACACTTTATATATATATATATATATATATATATATATATAATAATGAACTTAATCACAGCAAGGCAACACTAATAATGACAGACTAAACATCCGAAAATAATGCTCACTTAATAGTAATTTAAACCGTCTTGTAACCCGGCGAGAACTCCCTCGTGGGTTAAATAATGCGGGAGAAAAAAAAAGAAACAAACAGCGCACAAGTCTAGTGCCCGCTGGAAAGAAAAAAAAACCAAGACGAAACCTTAATAATAAAGTGCTCGATACGAAAGTACAAAAGTAGAGAGAGAATACAATACAAGAAATCTAGAAGTGAGCCACCACCTACCCCAGTTTCACACAACGGTTCTTCAGGGTAAGATGCCATGAAGAACCGCGGTAGGTGGTAGCTCACTTCTAGATTACTTATATATATATATATATATATATGGTCAACAATACGGTGATCCTTACTCATACACACAGTAAGAGGAACCTGCAGATATTGGAGGCCATGTACATCAAATCAAAACAACCAACACTCAATAAAATCAACTTTAAAACAGGAAATAACATATTACATTGCATTTGACTAGATGGTTTTGTTGTCATTTCGCGCTATCCCGCGGTGTGACGTCATAAAACCGCATCGCAAACTTAAGAACTGCGTTTATTATTTTTGGTAACTATTGCCGTTGCCAAGCGGAGTTTTATGTCAACACAAAATAAAATCGTCGGTGATGGTGGATTTTATAATATTTCAGTTTAAACTACCTCTCTGAAGATGGCTCATGTGAGCCGAAAGCTTAGAAGAAAACCAATAAATAATTATCCAAATGTTGGAGAATTTTTGTCTTCATTTTCAACTGAAATTAAAGCAAAAATACGACGTTTAGAACGGCTCATGATTAAACATAATAGACATTCATTGTCTCTTATATTTAATAGAATATGTCTAGAAAATATATATATATATATATATATATCCTTCTTATTAAAGTTTATAAGAAGACATTCTCGCTACACAAAAGTTGTCGTGTTTCAGTGCTATATTCACTATCTTATCACATGATATCACATGATATCACATGATATCACATGATATCACATGATGAAGTGCTGAATATAGCACCTAAAAACAAAAACTCTTGTGTAGAAAAAAATGTCTATAAACTCCAGTAATAAGAATATTACTACAAATATTGCTTTACTACGTATCGAGCACTGTTAAAAAATAAATGTTACGAGTTTAAGAATGTTAAGAAAATGTAAATATTAAGAACTGTAGAATGTCATTCCATTAATTCTTACTATTACTAAGATATATATATATATATATATATATATATATATATATTGTGGTGAATACGGAATTAAAAGTAATCCTCTTCTCTTCTTCACGTTTGACAAAAAAATCACAATCCATTTTGAAATCATAATTTTGACAAATAGGAAAAAGATTGATACCGTACTGAAAGAAAAAGACGAAGTAAAATTTCGCGATCCGATATTAAATTCATTTTTTAACCAATTAAAGAAGCAATTTGCAAAACTGAGAGAAAGGTTAACAAGTCGATGTGAAAACGTATTTCGGTATAAAAAAAAAGAAAGAAAGAAAGAACATCGAATCAATCAGTCAGACGAAAGCCGAATTAGAGATGACACGCCAATATGTGGCAAAAACTTCAAGCCACCGACCCGGACATAAGGTCCCGACACACATTCGTTCTCCTTTTACTTACAATAACAACAACGACAACAGCAATAACAAGTTACTTCAACTGACTCCTAAATATTAACTTAGATAAGTACCATTTTCCTTTATTGCTTTACCTTTCTTTTCAATTTCTCGCCGGGCATAAAATCAAGAATGGAACACAAACATTATTAAATACATTCGCTACTTATAACTAGAACTGCTACCTACAACTACAAGCTCGGAATTCACTTAACTTCTGAGTAGATTTTCTCTTGGAACATTGAACTCCTACAAATTGATGTTATTCTGTTTTGTTAATAAAATTCTACTTTATAATACAAACGAAATACTTTTATTCTTCAACAAATCCACGTACTGATGATTACGAATAGTCCTAAGTTGTAAGAAGTTCAAAGCCAATTCAATAAACATTTAACCATCTCTGTACTTATATATATATATATATATATATATATTATATACATACTAGATACATTCACAATTATTTATACTCAATTGTCTCTAGAGTAATTTGAAATATAATTCAATAGTATATTGAGTATATATGAACTATATACTCAATAGTCTTATATTGAGTATATATGAACTATATATTGTCTTATATATATATGAACTATATATTGTCTTATATATGAGTATATATGAACTATATATAGTCTTATATTGAGTATATATGAACTCTATACTCAATAGTCTTATATATATATATATTAGCATGAAATAAAATTATTTTCTCTATATGGGACACTATTCTAAAGTCTGTATAATATAAAATATTTAAATGCATATTTATTTAATAGTAAATATCGAGTTCTGTGAAGTCGTTCTGTATATGACATCGCTTGTACGATTTATTTATATTTAAATTGGAAATATAGCGTTCAAACATGCGCTAGGAGATAGTTTACAATAGGTTACGGTCGAACGTAATAAGATATACAAAAGCAAACCAAACAAACAAATGGATTATTTGGATTTTATTCGAAAATTATGAAAATGCAACAAAAAAAAAAACAGTCCTTAAAAATTCTATTGAATTCTTGCTACCTAACCATATATATATATATATATATATATATATATATATATATATATATATATGAAGTAAATCTTAAGCATGAAATTGATAAGTAAGATCTTAAAGTTAGATTAATATTTGAATTAATATTAATATGTTGAATAATTTCAGAACAAAGGTTATATGTTTTGTTTTGTGAATCTTGGTTAAAGGGGGATTACTTGTAATTTTTATTATTGTAGAAAACGAAGTTCCTAATAAGCACTTGATGATTGCAGAGTGCAGGAAACTCCGAGTCGTGCTATAGACATGGGATAATATATATATATATATATATATATAAGTGGACACAGGGGTCCGCACCGAGCGGCGACAGTTTAAAGGCAATCTCTAAATCATTTATGTTGCGTGTTGGATCGTCTATTTTCATTTGCAATTATGGGTTCATGATGGTTAGCAAGGTCTATTGTATTATCTTACTCTAGAGACTATTGAGTATAAATAATTGTGAAGGTATCTAGTATGTATATAATAAAGGTAAATAAATATCTATCTTCTCGGTACATATACATTCCACATAAGTATGACATATGCACTTCTCTTTTTGATAAACGTCTATTTTTGGTTTTAAATTTAATTCATCATCTTTCAAATATATATTTGATATTTTTACTTTTTTTGGTTTTTTGACTGAGCCCTCCAGGAAAGATATTAAACAATAGCTTCTAAATTCACGTGAAAAATAATTTAATGTTCAACTTTTATACAACAATATTCAACAATGATAATATATCTTCATTCAAAAGGTTGCCTACTGACAATATACTTAATGTTGAGTCCAGAAATTCATTGTTTTAAAGAAGTGAAAGCCAAAAACAAAAAAGAAAAGAAATATTTTCTATTATACATTTTGTGTCTTTTCCAAAAAACATCTCGGCATCAATATTTTTAAAAGCAATTTAAAACAAAGACTTATTTTATTTCATTACTTGTACTACATCATAATATTCTTTAAGTTTACAGACGTATTGGCATGTTTAAGAACAGGATGCTTAAGCCTTACTCAGTCTATTAGTAAATAAAATAAAGATGTCCAAAGATTTTGTATTCCAAAACCATTTCATGGGCTAGTAGACACATACACTTAATATCTATTTTCTCGTGCATCTATCTATATATATATATATATATATATATATATATATATACATATATATAATTATGCATACTACAAAATAATAAAAAATGTACATTTTGCTTCGACATTGAAAGAAAAGAATGTCTGATCATGTAGTTAAAAATGATGGTAATAAACGTTTATTTCTAAAAACATTTTTTTTCAAAACAACACTTTTTTTTATTTTTTGTAATTTTTGTTTTAAATAAAACGTTCATTACCATCATTACTAAGTTAACTACCTGATTAGACATTGTTTTTTCAATGTCGAAACAAAATGTACAATTTTGTAGTTGTTTATAGTTTTTCACATGTTCTAACGTAATAATTAATAATACATATTCATTGGTGTATTTTTATATTGACCACTATTTTAAATTAATCTTTTGAACATTGCAATTATTTTCTTCGTTATATTCATTTGGAGATATATATATATATATATATATATATATATATATATATATATATATATATAAACCTATTTATAAATGGAACTTTGTGTGTGTGTGTCTGTGTGTGTGTGTGTGTGTGTCCCCGTTACCTATAGACTCCAAAACGGCTGAACCGATTTTTTTAAAACTTACACAGTTGTACTATAAGCGTCTGCAAGTGTTCTTAGCTAGGTTTTGTGTCGAGGTACCCCCGATAAATATCGAAAATGGATAATCGAAAAAATCGGTTATGGAAAGAGTGATCTGATTTTAATCAAATTTGATGCACTCATAGACAAAGACATAAGAAACGATATTCAAAAGTTTCAAGGTTGCAATTCTTACAATAGTGCAGAAAATCGATAATATATATATATATATATATATATATATATATATATATATATATATATATATATATAAGGCAAGATGTTTGTGTGTGTGTCTGTTTATCTATCTGCCTGTATGTCTGTATTTTTTTCAGACCTTTTATTTTAGTTTTGCTTCTGTTTGGCTCTAAGTAAGCATAAATGTAGTTCTTAGTCTCAGCCTTGATACCATTTACTCAGAGGAATTATTTATCCTTCAAAATTCAGTTTACGACCAAAAAACTTATTTGATATCAGTCCCAGGAAATTTGATATTGATCCCAGGAAATCAAAATTTGACTTTCATCCATTCATTTTTTTTCGGTCTACGGTTTCGCTTTAACTGGAAACAACTATTGCTTTTTAGTCTTTCGTGTTAACGTCCTAAGAGACTGTGCTCCAGGACCATGGATTAGTTTTAAAGCTTTCATTACACCCGAGTAACGCCGGGCTATACTGCTAGTATATATACATATATTTACAAAAATATGTTATAATAACACTACAAAAATAGCCATTTTGTTTCGACACTAACTGTGTCTTATCAAGTGATGATGTTGAATTCAAGTTGAAGAGTTTTAAAAGGTTCAAAACTAGTCAAACCGCCATGATAAGGAGGACATTGTTACGTTGTCATTGGTGGCAAATCAGAATACAAGTAATATCTTTATATTAGAAATTAGATGGGAAAAAGTACTGGTTATCAATGGACAATAATTGCCATTGATAACCAATAATTGCAGTGACATGTTTCCGACTAATTTTTATAAGAATATTACTTTTCAGTTATATATTTATTGTTATTTTTACCTATATATATATATATATATTGCAACTGCAGAGATGATATATAGGATTAAAGTTCTGTTATTAACGTTCTATCTCTATATCGATATCGAGCACTTTACGACAAAAAATGCTTGTGAAAATTTCTATTTGTTTTTAAACCACTGTAGAAATTGCAATCTTGGCACTAAACAATATCACAATTCAACACTATATATATCAACACAAAACGAAGGCAGAAGCAGTCTCTTGTTAGGTATAAACAACAAAAAAGTGGTCAATACAAAAGTAAAATTGAATATATAGTGCGAAGATATTTAACAAAAGGCTAAAAAGCCAACCAACCGCGGTACCCGATTTTCAAAAATGACACTTTGACTTTGCCTGAGTAGATATCACGGTTGAATCCAGATTATATATATATAGGTATAGTTGTCAGTCCGTAAACGGTGAGGATAATCCAACAAGATTTCCTTAATATAAATTATTAATAGGTAAATCCATATATAGAGCTCGATGGGTGTTAACCAGAGCGACATGAAGTTTATAAAGGAAAACTCAACACGTCATTACGGACAGATATTACCTACCAAATGGATAATTTTTTCCCGGAATATTCACTCAAAAATATCCCCTACCCTTCTTTACAATCCTTTACCAGATCCCTTATGGAGAAGATCATTGATTTCTTAAAAAGGCTAAGATGGAAAACCCATTTTTACCTGAACCCATCTGAGAAACCCAGTAACACAAATGAATACTGCCACCTAAAATCCCCCCCAAAAAACCACCAATAACAATTTACTAGACCTCTTTGAAAAAGATATGCTCAAATTAGTTAAGAAAATCAAGTTCAGAAAATCATCGAATAAATTCCTACTTAGAATAAGTCAGGACATTAAACTTAAATAAAATCAAAGGGTAAGTATATGTGGGAATGTACACATAGGTATCTGCGGATAAAAGTTAGTATAAGTAAGTGGGTTGACCTAATGGTGTCAAATAGACGCCTAAAGTCAGGGAATTGTTTTTTTTCTGAGGTCATGCCATCTTAGACGGTCAAAATAACTTCAAACGGATACTACCCATATTTGGAACTGGACGCTATCTCTCTTCTTTCCTACCTGCTTCCCCTTACATTTATTGTCATTTATTTATTTGTTTGTAATATGTTTATTTTTATTATTTCTATTATGTTCCCTCTTCATTTTAAGAAAATGTTCATTCCGGCAGAAATTTTATGCCAGATGGAGGAAATATTGTAAAAGAGTCTGATGATATGAGCTAATTAAGCTCATTGAAATGAACTATAGTTTATAATATGACGTGTAGAGTTTTCCTTTCATTCGATAATGAATTGGAGCACTCTAGCTATTGGGCGTGTTTACACGCGCTAAAACGCCTGCCTTCTTCTACTGGACGTTCGTGACCTAGGGGTAGAATTACCGACTGACGCCAATTCGGTTAGGTTTCAAACCTGGGTTAGGAAGCGATCGGAGTTTAAGCCGTACTGATGAGCTGTAATACAGCGAAACAGATCTGTCTGCAGATGACTATAGTATTTACGCTCTCACACCCTGATTGAGCACTCTGGAAGAGTGGTAGACTTTGTAAACAGTAGCTACTCCAGCATTTACGCACCGCTCATTCTATAATGAATTGGAGCACTCTAGCTATTGGGCGTGTTTACACGCGCTAAAAAGCCTGCCTTCTTCTACTGGACGCTCGTGGCCTAGGGGTAGAATTATCGACTAACGCCAATTCGGTTGGGTTTCAATCCTGGGTTAGGAAGCGACCGGAGTCTAAGCCGTACTGATGAGCTGTAATACAGCGAAACAGATCTGTCTGCGGATGACTATAGTATATATATATAAATTCAAGGAGATAAAAGATGACAATTAACATTGCATTTAAATTCTTGGAGATTGTAGTTGTCAGGGAAACAAATATACGGAAATAAATTCCGCAGGCGGGAAATGCGAGAAAAGAAGCTGGTATAGTAGAAGTTATGGTTACATTTAATTGGTTTCACTGTATAAGGGTGGGACCTAGTTGCTGGTCTAGTAGCTAGAGTAAATTCATGCAGAAGGGCCACCAGGGAACTAAGCTTATCTGAGCAGAAGCCGTGAAAGTATTTGTAGAAGAGACAGTTGGAAGTCACATTAGGTCGGAGAGAAATTGACTAGAGTTGAGTTACAAGGTCTGGATTGATTTCATTGCATATTCTTCTTTGGATTTTGTCGAGAACCCCGAGCTGAATAGCAGATGTGACAGCAGTATTAAATGCATGGTGGAGAGGGGAATAGTAGATTTGTATATGTGCAAGATAGATTCAGATGAGAAAAACTTCCTAGACTATAGCACCTGTTGACATTCACCCTAGTAGGGTTGAGCCAGCTTCCTCCCAAGAGATGGAGAAAGATTCACTGGGATTTGTCCAAGTCTTACCCTGTATAGACCTCAGTCATTTTAATTATCCCGCAACAGGTTGCCAATACCTGCCGTGGTAGACTGGTTGCCAGTCAAGGGTACAGAACCCAATCTGTCCTGTTATTTAACCCATAACTGGGGGAAGGGACTTTCCCAAGGATATCAGCGCGTAGGTGAATGCAGGGTTTCTCTTTCCGAGCCGATATCCACTGCACCACAACGTCAATAAACGCTGACAGCACCTGGTATTCCCAAGCGGTCACCCATCTAAGTACTGACCAGGCTCAACGTTGCTTAACTTCGGTGATTGAACGAAAACCACTGTATTCAACGTGATGTGGCCGTAAGCTACTATAATATAGTAAATGAGCAGAAGGTATTTATTTGGTATCGCAGATACGGTGTTAGATTATTCTTGTTCTTTGCTAATATCTAGAGATGTCTCTTCTCATTCTTATTTACCACAGTTCAGTTATTGTTCGCTGTTTCCTCTTAGTTCACCGTATAGCCCAGGGACTGAATTCACAATCATTATGTCACCAAAAAACACAAAATTTATATTTGTACATATACAATTTTTTAAACAAATATTGGCTTGTTTTAGTATTGATAGCGCTAGTTGTGGTTTCCCACAATACCACAAATTTCTACTGAACCAAAACATAAACCTATTACCTTGAGTGATGTTCATCTGTAGCCTCATCACATTTATAGATCAATGTCATGCAAATACGTTCAAAAGTATCGAAAAGGTGAGATGTATAGGACCGATTTTTCAGATCAATAATTAAATATAACTTCGAGAGAATTAAGCCTGGAACTCTAAGCAATGATTATGCTTCTTCGTACATTCTGGACTAGCGCTACAGATTAACAAGTAAAGAGCTGTACCAAATAACATAAACCACATCATTTATGCACTACCAACAGCGGCAACAACGAAAATGGATAGAACCTGGTACCTCGAGGAGAAAATAATGACATAAATGAAATGCTAACATTTCACACTACTTCCAGCAAAAAGTTACTTTATTGCATATTGCAACATATTTCAATACCCCGTTTATTAAGACCCAACTTTTATTCAGTACCTAAGAACATTCACTTTTTAAATTCTGATATAACCGAGATATTGACATTCCACACTAAAGGTTAAGAAGGAAATCCCTATTAATACAGAAAAGTGTAATGACGGTTACTGTACTCGTGAAACTTATTTTCTTGGAAGATTGTTTTAAGAGAAACAGTTTATAAATTTTAATCGAGATTAGTACTATCTGCCAGGTTAGAGGACACCCCGACGTGGTGTAATGGTTAGTAAGCTTGTCTCGCTAGATTCTATTATAACTGAGTAGTGAGTTCCACCCTCACTGAGTGCCCCATACCTTCGGCTTTGTGCCATATCTAAACAGCGCTTATTAAATCAACTATCTGCCAGGTTAATGAATACCGAATGTTCCCTTAAAAGAAAACGGCTAATAAAACGCTATTCTACAAAACTAAAAAAAATCTTACTGCAAATGTGTATGAAGACGCTGATATAAATTATCTCGATGACAGGATTATTTGCCTCTCTTCTGTTAATCGTGATGTCTTTTTTTCAGGAAATGTAGGTGTGATAGGCATATCTATGAATGTATGCCATCCACTTACCTTTTCAGTCGTTTCATTTCGTGAGACACCTGGGACTTTTACACTGTTACCGGAAGTGTGAACCCAGATGCTTTTCCACCTGCTGCACATTCCTTCATCATTTTTCACCTTTTGCAAAATATTTGCTATCAGCTATTTGGCTGCAAGACAAGCTATAGACAATATGCAACGATACATTTAGATGCTTTGAAATATACTTTTTATGTAGACATTGTTCTATATAAACCGAGACGCTTAGAGTGTTTATTTGCATAGAAGAAAACGTAAAGATACATAGTAAAAAATTCCAGGGATGGTATATTTATATTTCAGTCATACGGGATACACGCTTGGGCGATCATATTTCGAAAGAAACTGGGCAGAAGATTTTCCAGCAGTAGGTTTCTATTTCTTTCTGCGGTAGACTATTTGCCAATCAAGACTACAAAAACAAATCTGTTCAGTTATTTAACCCATACCTGGAGAAAGAAGCGACGGATTAATACCTTTTCCAAGTATATTTGCACGTAAGTGAATGCAATAATTCAACTGGAAATGAACTCAGCTCTCCGATTTCTCGCTCCGAGTCGATATCCACTGGACCACAACGTACATACCTCTCTATATTTACTTTGCGGAATATTAGTCACGGCTTTTAAACCCAAATCTTGCAGATATTAAACCTAGAAATTCATTGATTTGTGCTTTTAATTCAATCTAGACAATCAGTAAATACTCGTTTTTCTTCAACTTGATATAAAATAGAAACTAACCAAATGTCACTTTGAAAGTTCGCGATTTGAATACACGCTTATCCTCGTTTAAGTATTGACCAAATAACTTCCTTTGTGTCATTAGTAAACAGAGACAACCTCACCAGAAAAAATTTCTTGCGAAACAAGCAGTACTAGTTTCGATCGGCTGGGTCCACTGCTGATATCATAATTATCATTAGCACAGAATCAATGAGGCACTAGACAATAAATACATCTCATTAAATATTTCAAGGGCTTTTGACAAGGTGTGGTATAAGAGGCTGCTGCACTTTAGCTACGGAAAGACTGGAAAAAGTTATCAATTATCAAATCCTTCTGAACGAGTACATCCCTGAAGGTAATTGTTAACGGCGACTCCTCTGGAACCTAAGAAATAAATTCAGGTGTCTCCTCAGTCTCGCTTCTCGGTCCAATTCTGTACTTCACATAAAGGATCTGCTTAAAAGTATACTGAGAACATTTGTGGATATCTATGCTGATGATACAGCAGTGTATGGGCGAACCTCCAAAACTCGGAATGATTAGAGCTTAGCAGATGATTTCTTTTCTGACTAAGCTCTAAGAGCTCAATGGGAGAAAATACTGGCTGGTAACATTCAATGCCAGGAAAACCAAAAATAGTGACGTTCCATTATTACCGAGCGGACACTGAATTTTCACCTTTCGCGATGAGTGGATGTTCTCTCAGGGAGGCCCCGTACCTTGGAGGTCCTATTGAGAATCAAACTCAACTTACACATCAAGTGGATTTTATTGTAAAAAATGTGTAACCCAAAAATAAGAAAATTGATTTAGCTATAACAGAAGAGGTTACTGACAAATTATAATTATTATTGGCTTTGTTATTCGAACCAGCATTTTCGTTGTTATAATAAAGTCATTTTTGTTTCGATTTCCATGTTTCATAAAATGTAATATTTGCTAGTCTTATTCACTTCAGTGTCGTTTGTCCATTTCCGCCAACAAAACAAAGATCATGTGTCTTACTTGTTCAACTGTATGACGGAGAGATTAAAATATACTAACGTAGATAGATAGATAGATAGATAGATAGATAGATAGATAGATAGAGAGATAGAGAGATAGATAGATAGATAGAGAGATAGATAGATAGATAGAAAGATAGAAAAAAAGAAAGAAGGTTAAAACTAAAAGAAATATCATGAACTTTGGAAAACTTTTAATTTTTTGACAATGCTGTGTGACAGTTTTTACACAAATTGGAATATTGAATTAAAAAATATACCCCCAGACTCTGTGGATATATTTGCATATCTCCGGGGTGCCCATTTAAAACAAAGCGGTAAATTCAGAAAAAAATGTATTTATCTATCATGATTCATGAACAATCATCGTAGATGTTCGAAACGTTCGCCTGTTGTTAGCGTGATAACCAGGAGGCAGTAGCTTTGCGGATAATGTCAAGAGAATCTTATTCTAAGCTTCAGTAAAGTTCTACATCAATGAATCAATATCGACGATGTCATGAGTTAGGAGTATACGCCATATACAGTCTGCCATAAAATTCAAATCTGGGCTCTTAGTGGGCCAATGAGACGTACCAATTAGATCTGCTGTATTTTCTCGAAGGATACATTTTGCCACTTTTTTACTGAGCACCCCGTAAAAACATAAACAATATTGTATAAACTAGCCGGCGATGCAGGAGAAAGGATGATTAAGCTTAGAGAGGAAAACTGTTGAGCGCCTCAGAAGCGTCTCCACAGCAGGTATATTTTCTCTCTCGCTCTCTCGTTTTCGCTATCTCTCTTTATATATATATATATAGTCATCTGCAGACAGATCTGTTTTGCTGTATCACAGATCATCATTACGATAGAGATCCGATTTGCTTGTAGCCAGAATTGACACAAGTCGGCGATTCTACTACTGAGCTATGGGCGCTCGGTAGAAGAAGGGGGACTTTTAGCGTGTTATATACAATGTAACATACGCCAGTACCTGAGAGTGTTCAAATTCATTACTGAATGAACTATATATATATTTCGATCCCGGCCAAAAGCAAAGTAGATGTCTAGCCACAATGATGAGCGAAAAAGGCTGTGTGTGAATGATGAATATATTATGCTCTCATTACGATTGAGCTCTCTAGAGAGGAAAATTTTAAAAAAACAGTTACCACTTCTGCGATTTATGCATAACTCTTCAGCAATCAATAGAGTTCTTTCGGTGACTGGCGTGTGTATACACCGCTTATATATAACACACTAAACGCCAGAACCCTAAAAAATAACGTGCCACATAATATCGCTAATTACGAATGTAACTGTTGGGACAAAAATAAATGCCAACTTGACGGGTTTTGTAAAAGAGGAGGAATTCTTTACAAAGCCGAAGTACACGATAGAAATGGACAAATAAAACCATATTTAGCGTCTACGAAAAAGATTTATAAAAACATATTGAATAATCACAAATCTACATTTAGGCTGAAAACCTTTTTAAAAAATGTACCAAACAGGCTAGCCACGTGTGGAAATTAAAATAAAAAATGGATAAAGACGCTGTTATAACATGAAGTATAGTAAAAAAATCTAAACTTCACAACGGTATTGATGTCGGCAGATTGTGCCAAGAAGAAAAGTTAGCCATAATATTGTTTCCAGAACAAAAAATACTTTTGATCTTATAATAGGATCATATAAACATGGATGAAAGTATTGTAAGATCCTTAAGTAACTCCTTCTTAATTTTGAAAATTTTCGACGATACAGAAAAGATGAAACCTAGGTTGCAAAATAACTAATATCCAAATGAAAAATATTCCAAAACATATAAATGTATTAAGCTTTTTAATACAACCAGTTACTAGCCTTATATAATTATAACCAAAAATTAATTACATATATATGCTCTCATTACGATTGAGCTCTCTAGAGAAAAAAATTTTTTAAAACAGTTCCCTTTCTGCGATATATGCATTACTCTCCAGGAATGAATTTTCGGTGACTGGCGTTTGTATAAACTGCATATATACAACAACATTTAAATTTCCCTTCTCTGATTCTATGCGCCTATGGTTTAGTGGGGGGTAGTGACTTCGACTGACACCAAATCGGTCGAGCTTTGATCCCAGCCTGAAGGATGTGGATATGTCTAACCAGACTGATGATATGTGGTACAGTGAAACAGGCTTGTATGTGAATACAGCGAAACAGATCTGTCTGCGGATGACTATATATATATATATATATATATATATATATATATATAAGGCTTCTGATATAACGATATTCAAGCAAGCGCAAAAATGTAAATGGACGAAGAAGAATCAAACGAAGAAAAAACCCTTGAGGAATGAAAACATCACAATAATGCCTTCAGGGAACTTTGAAGTCGGAATAACTCTGCTTAATTGACAAACTTCTCCACCAAATTATTATTATCGCTCTATCTCTATCTTGATATCGAGAGCTTTACGACAAAAAACCTTCTTGCCAAAATATCTTTTTATCAAAACCAATATTGGCACTAAGCATCATCACAACTCAACACTATATATATATATATATATATATATATATAGAGAGAGAGAGAGAGTATAAGTAAAGAACAAAGTAGGAAAAGTGTCTCAGTCTAACATGTTTTACTTTATTAAGCTTCTTCAGATTTCTGTTTATAATTTACACACAGACACACATACACACACACACACACGCAAACACACATACACACACACACACATATATATATGTATATATATAAAAATGCTGTAAACTTTGTTAAAAGAGTAGATTTATTGTTATTGTTATTATTAATATTACTTACTTTTTTGTATAATATATTAAGTGTCCATAATGATATTTGTGTCACTACACGTTTTTCGAGTCGAAAGTTGACTCTCTTCAGGCGAATAGATTTGTGGCTTTACATACCGAGATCCCTTTGTCTTTCTGACGGCCGAAAATACTGTGTATATATAGATAAGTGGTCGGTGAGCAAGTCAGAAAGTTCATATGCGTGCATGTTGGTTTGATGGGTTTTTTTCACACTCACTCGTTAAATCTTTCGTTTTGGGAATCATTCAGCTTTCGTTTGCCAGAAAATTTTTACATTGACTTGGAAAATTTGATTTCACTTTTTTCTTCAAAATTGTTTTCAGCGGGTCATCAAGATCTTTTTTGTTGTTTTTGGAATACAGAAGTACTATCTTTTGCTATGCCTCGCAAATTATTTTTAGCGCGTTTGAATTTAATGTGTGTGTGTGTGTGTGTGTGTGTGTGTGTGTGTGTGTGTGTGTGTGCGCGTGTCTTACTTTTTTCATGTTGTTTTGTTGAGGGAAGGCTTGTATATTTTATAAATTCTTCTTCCTGCATCATGAAGGGGTTATAGTCTGCATTTTGGTAGATAGGCATTACTCTGAGTTTACCTCCACAAGAGAGCAGTGCGACAGAAAAAACTGTTAGCATAGTAGTTTACATCTAGCTATTTGAACAGTGAATTACTGAGACATTTCCGCCAATTAAGTACTGCGTTTAAATTCATAAAATCTAGATACCTAAAATGGAAGCTCACCGGAACAATTACTTCAAAATATATATATAGAAAAGAGCATAGTAAAGTTTTCTTACGGCGTTGTGAAAGTTTTTGAAGCCTAGATGCTTTGCTAGGTCATGAACAATAATATTGCGGTTTTTGGGTGATTTTATCAATAATCTCTAAATGCATAGCAGAAGCACCAAACCAGTTGTGACAACATTATTCTATAGATAAACGAACTATGAATGTGTAAGATAGATTCTGTCAAAAAACTTTCTTTAACACGACACAGTGAACCAACTTCCCTAGTAGCAGACCTAGCAACTTATTCAATATAATCTTTTCACTTTGTGTCAGGGACAAACTTTATCCCGAGAAGGCGCAATGAGTCACTCTTCTGGGGGTTAGCATACGCCATTAAAGTGTATTTCATCTTGTTTATAAAATTACTCTCATGTCCACTTCTTTCTCAATAACGCTCTGTGCAACAGATTGTTTGTGTAGTTATATGTGCTTCTGTGTGTGTGACTTTTGTGCGGCAATACGATTTTCCGTTCAATTTTGCGTGTTTCTATGACTGTACACTTCGGTATATGCATTTGCGAACTAGAACGCTGACATGCAGAAGAACGCCTGATTATTCACTGGATATGCAGCCAAAATTTATTAGCAATTGTCGAATACATATCAAGTTTTCCGAAGACGGATATTAAAATTTCTCTTTTCTGTCCGATCAGCGTCTCAAAAATAAAATATATTCCATCGACTATTGTCTTCAGTACGTAATTTACGTCAGAAGATGACGAGAAATGAATTTATGACAATTGAATTTTAATTGTTGTGTAACATTATCAAGATATACTGAAAAATTCTGCGTGCGGCTGGCGATCATTTTTACTTGGGCAATTTGAGAATCGACACTTCATCATCTTCGTCGTCATCATCAGTTCATCATTCCTATGAAAAATAGACAAAATGGACTAGCAAAGAAACGCCTAACTATGGTACCTAACCATTTTAAATTTAAAAGCAGCATGTGCATTGTGGTGCAGTGGATATCGGCTTGAAACGAGAAATCGGGGAGCCTAGTTCGAATTCCAGTTGAATTCATTGCATTCACTTATGCGCAACTAACCTTGCGAAAAGTATTAATCCCTCTTTTCTCTTCAGTTATGGGTTAAATAACAGGACAGATTGGGTTCTATAGCCTTGGTCGGCAACCAATCTATACTGCAGAAAGTAATGGCAACCTACTGCAGGATAATCTTTTTCTTTTTTTTTTTTAATCGTGTCACCCCAACCAAGGCATTCCACTACCACTATAGCGCAGGGGGTTACATAGAGGGATTGGGTATAGGAAATGTCAAAAGGAGGGTGATAGACGACTTAGGATGTACATAGGGAGAGAGTTGGAGAGAGTGGGTGTGAGTTAGTGTGTTAGGAGGTGTCTATTGACCTTACATTTAAACTCCTGGAGGTTGTAGCCGTCAGGGAAGCAAGCATGCAGTAGGGAATTCCACAGGCGGGAAGTGCGAGAAAAGAAGCTGTTGGAGTAGAAATTGCGGTTACATTTCATCGGTTTCACTGTAAAAGGGTGGGACCTAGTTGCCAATCTAGTATCTCGTGCAAATTTGCCCAGTCAGTCATGTCTCTTTCGAGACATTAACGCCCAAGCGTGTATCACCTATGGTACTTAACTGACAGACTGATTAGACTGGTGTCAAGCTCTCATCTGGCTAGATATAGCTGTTAATGGAGTGATACGGTTTTTTTTTTAATCATTAAATGTAACTATAAATTCTATGCTAACAGTTACTTTTCCTTGCACTTCTTACTTGTGGAACTCCCTTCCGGCTCCATGCTTTCCAGTCAACAAAGCTAATAAAAAATGTAATAAAAATATTAAATGCAATGTAATCACTACTTATTATTATTATGATTACTTTTTTCTCTTCCTGCGCATTACTAATGTTAAATTCCTAATTTTTCTACACTCTGTAACCTCTTGTTTCTTAGTGGCTTTGCTTCCTTATATGAGGTGATACCAATTAAAAACAAAATTCAAATGCTAAGCAAGGTGCTGAGTAAGGGGGAAAATCATTAGAAAAAAAAAGACTACGGAATTGCTATGCGTCATCAGCCTCTGGTGTGCCAGTTTTTTCGGGTGTTTTGTTTGTTATTTTTGTTTGTTTTTTTACGGTAAGGTTCACCCTGTAGAAGGCCCTGGCTGGGTTCATTCGTGTTAGAGGCTTACGTTAAGGGTTATCTTATATGGATAGAAGGGGAAGCTAACAATTGACTTTAGACAGGTTAAGATTGTAGTGATCAGGGAATCATCCTTTTGTGAGTCGGTACCACAAAGAGATTTTGAAAACTGGGTAGCTTCATTTCTTACAGTCAGAAGTCCACTCGAGGTAGAGGGTTACATTAAGGGTTAGTTTATATGGATAGAAGAGGAAGATAACGGTTGACTCTAGACTTGAATAGGTTAAGATTGCAGTGATTGGGGAATCATCCTTTTGTGAGTTGGTTCTATAAAGAGATTATGAAGACTTACAGTAAGTAGGCCACTCGAAGTAGATGATTACGTTAAGAGTTAGTTTATATGGATAGGAAGGTCCACCCACGTCTATTGAAGAGGTGTAGAGGCTCATCCCTTGTTCCCTGTTTAGGATGTAGTTTCCGGCTTTCTCTTTTTCCAATCTATTCACTCTTACGTAGCCCCCTGCACACCAGTGGCACTACCGCCTTGATTGGGGTGATGTGATTTAAAAAAAAAAGAGGGCGAAAATAAATTAAATTAATATTTAATCTTATCCATAAAGAATTGGTATTTCTGTTCTCTGAGTTTGAAACCGTAATGATACAGTCTCTGAAATGCTAGCTGAATCAGGAAGTATTTTAATTTGGAATTTTTTTATCGCATTACTGTCTTTTGTTGTTCTGCAGTCATTTTGCTCGATTTTTACTTAATTTTTTGCTCGATTTTTACTTAATTTAACAATGTGTTTGTAGTCTTCATCAACTGTCTTTATTTTTAAAGAGTTTGAGTTTTGTTTAACGACATATCAGCCTCTGTCGGTTATTTAATGCTAAAAAAGTGGGGAGTTAAGATATTTTTTTAATGTTCGATTGTAGTGAGAAAGTTGATTTAGCAAGATTTTAATGAAATTTTTTTTTTTAAACTGAAGATGTTATCTAGTTTTATATTCAAAAATGTATTGCTGGTAATAATTATGTATTATGGCAATTTTTTTTCTTGGTATTGGTAATTTTTCTTTCAAAAACTATATTTTTCTATAAAAGTCTATTCTTATGTATATATTTCTGTAAAGAGTCTATTGTTATATTTTCATAGTGTTTTGACCTCAATTTGGAAGTTAACTATTTACCCATGGCTGGGATCCTAACAGATGCTACCACTCTGATCAGAGTTGACCTGAGAACAACAGCAATTAAGAGGTGGTTCCATGCTCCTCACATCCTCCCAATCAGAGGCCTTGCTACCCGACGGAGTTTACTATCATACCCAGGACCATGTTAACTTTGATTCTTGTTCAAATATTGTAAGAATTCAAAAGCGTATTTCTGCACCATTGCTTGATGTTAGACCTTTAACAAAGATTAGACATTTAAATCTTCCTGGGTGTAGTTCATCCAGTTTAAGTTTTTTACATGGACATCCGAACCTTTAAGGTCGGGCATAATGTCTCCCGTAGTCTGTTGTCTGTTTTTCCCAGACGTGACTCTACCCTTCGGCGGAGACTTACCTGATTCCTCTCTGCCCGATAGCATAGAGTGCCACAAAATCAAGTTAGTGCGAGCGGCTAACTCGATATTTATCTGTCTCCCCATGTAGGCAGAATGCGACAGAAGGCCATTATAAAGTGGGGTATCCGAACCCTTAAGTTCGGCTAAATTATTCCATAGACCCTGCACAAGGCAAGTTTAGGGCTACTGTCAATTTTTTCAAACAAGGCTGTATCCTTCTGGGTTCCTCCTGCCCGAAGGCAGTAAGGAAGACTTGTTAATCCGCTCTATTCGAAAGCAAAGATACCGACAGATCAAGCCAGTGAACGGCTAAGCCAGTATTTATCTGCCTCCACACTGAATCAAAATTTGGTACAAGGCCTTTTTATCGTGCGAAATCTGAACCCTTAAGCTCAGACAAAAATTCCTCATTTATTTTTCTCCAGAAGAGACACAGCTCTTTGGTGGAACCTCGTCCAAGTTCCGCTCTGCCCGAAGGCATAGTCAAGTTAGCGCTAGTGGCTAACTTAGTATTTATCTGGCTTCCAACAGAAGCAGAATGTGGTATAAGGCCTTTTATAGTGGGAAATTCGAGCCCTTAAGCTCAAGAATAAAATCCTTGACTATTTTTCCCCGGACGAGACTCTGCTCTTTGGTGGACCCTCGTTTGGGTTCCTCTTTGCCCGAAGGCATAGAGTCCGACAAAATCAAGTTAGCTCGAGCGACTCAATCTTTCCTGGCGAATCTCGGCGTCAGTATATATACTATTTAGACGAGTTCAAAACCTATTCTGAAGATTTGTATTCATTACCAGACAATTTCTTTATTGTTATATCCGTTCAGGGTATTGTCACGCATCTCCACAGCTTCTTTTCTCCCAGTGGATGCTAAAAACTTGTGGGTGTTCAATATGTAAATAACGAAGATAGAAGAAGCATGCAAAATAACTTGAGTGTCTTTTATGTTAACTATATTAAAATAAAATTAAAATGTCTCTTGAGTATTTCTGCTTTCTTTTTGGTTCTAAAATGATGTATGGAGAGTAAGATTACAAAAGGTAAAGATTGTCGAACTTAAGTCACTCAAAAAGTTCACTTTCCTTAATGTTAACGCCATAACCACATGATTCTCATCTTGAAAAGCCAAGAAATAAAAGAACAAGATGCTGTCCCTTTCGGAAGATGGGTCATAAAATTGCACATGTGACCAGAAACCCTTTCCGGTTTCTTTATAACTTGCATCATGGGAAAATGAATGTTTTTTATTCGTTCTTTTATTTATTAATTTTATTTAGTTTTCCACAATCCCTAATGTATTGGAAATATAGAGGAGTGGTTGCTCGTTTCTTTCTTCACAGGTTTGAATCTGGAGTTGTACTTTATTTGTATTGCTCTTTAATTAGCTCTCCACTGGGTATTTCAAGCGCATACTAATAAATTGGCAAATAGGTTACATCACTTTACTGTTAAAACAGCTATATGTAACCGTAAGTTCTATTCTAATAGTTTCTTTACTCACTCTTCTCACTAATAAAACTCCCTGTCACTCACAATCCTTTAAAATTAAAATTTGACGTCAGTCACCATATTCTATCTTCCTGATATCTTTTCTTTCATTGCATTCCTCCACTACTAAAATTTCCACCTTCTGTTCTATTTTTAGTCAACTTTTGAGCCTTAGTGGTCTTATTGCCTTGCTTAGGGTAAAATGATTAACAAAAAGACTCCAGCACACATGTTGATTGATTATTTCACCCATGACAGGTGGAGAAGAAATGGTTTTCTCGCAGGAATTCAGTCAGTTAAGACTGACAGAGTGGGCAGATTTTTACCGCGATAGTTTGCTATTACTTTCTGTGGTAGACTGGTTGCCAACCAAGGCTAAAGAGCCCAATCTGTCCTGCTATTTAACTCATAGCTGAAGAGAGTCACGGGGATTTGTAGAATTCTTAAACACGTTTTTTTTTCGACTTTTGTAGCATGACCTCAACCTATAGAAAGAATACACTAACAGCGTGAAAATCAAATCTGAAGAACAAATTGGAAAAGGACACTCAAAATGGGACTCGCTAAATAAAGCAATACTGACATCAGCAAACAATATTGCCCCAAAGGAACTTAGACGCAGAAGAAAAAACGAGTGGATGACTGAAGAGATTCTCGACATGATGCAAAGGAGACAGAAAATGATTGCAAGACATGGAATGAAGTACAAAAGGAAATAAGAAGAAAATGCAGATAGGCTAAAAAGGAATGGCTTAATGACAAATGTGCAGAAGTAGAGAAATTGAGTAGGAATAATTAAGCAGACGTGCATAAAGAAATAAAATAACTGACAGAACAAAAAACCTGCTCTTCAACAAGATGTATAAAATCCAAGGATGGAACAATCATATTGGAGAAAGAGAAAATACTGCAACGATTGGAAGAATATATAAAAGATCTTTTCCACGACAAGAGAGAACAACCAATAATACGCAAAGATGAGGACGAACCGAAAATATTAAAGTGTGAAATGGAGTCTGCAATAGCCAAACTGAATAGAAACAAAGCAGCTGGACCAGACGGCATCGTCATAGTGCTGCTGATAGCTCTGGAAAATTTGGTATAGAGAAAATTACAGAAATAATAAATGAAATTTATAATAGTGGTGTAATACCAGATGACCTCAGCAAGTCTATCTTCATAGCACTACTTAAGAAGCCAGGAGCAAACGAGTGGGAACTCCGCAGAACTATCAGTTTACTGAGCCACATAAAAAAAACTGATCGTCCGAATCCTGATGAATAGAGCGAGAAGCAGAATCAGGCCAGAGATAGGACAAGAACAGTGCGGTTCCATCAAAGACACTGGAACAAGGAATGCCATATTTATGATTAGGATGCCCTCTGAAAGGGCAATACAAATGAAGAAGGGCTTATACCTGTGCTTCATTGATTATGCGAAGGCGTTTGACAATATACGCTACAAATAATGGATGGAGATGCTCGGCAGCCTTAACATATTTGGGAAAAACATAAGAGTAACCAAGAATCTTTACTTGCAGCAAACAGCTCGTATACGGACAGGTAATGAATTCAGCAGTTATACAAAGATAGAAAGGGTTGTAAGACAAGGATGTGTCGTTCACCGGATCTGTTCAACTTGTACAGCGAAAATATTTTGAGGACCCTATTAGTTATGCCTGGATTTGTCATCGGAAGCCACAATTTAAACAACCTAAGGTATGCAGATGATACAGTGCTGATAGCAGACACAGAAAGGAAACTAAAAGACCTCCTACAGAAAGTTGCTGAAAAGGGTGATAAGAAAGGATAACAAATAAGCTGCAAGAAAACCGAATGCATGGTCATCAGTAAAAACCGCAGCCCAATATGCCAAATACAGGTCGGGGATATTAGAATCAAGCAGGTACAAAAATTTAAACAGCTGGGAAGTGTTATAACAGAAGACGGAAAGTGCGACACAGAGATCCGTAGGCGAATTGGCATGGCGAAGGAAGCATTCCAAAAGGTGAGTAAAGTATTAAGAAATAGGACAATTTCACTCGAAACAAGGAAGAGAATACTGGATCGCTATGTGTTGTCAGTTCTTCAATATGGCAGTGAATGCTGGACAATACCATCAAAGATGAAGGAAAAACTGGAAGTAACTGAAAAGTGGTTCTACAGAAGGATGCTGTGAATACCATGGATCGAACATGTGCGCAATGATGAGGTCCTAGAAATGATAGAAACGAAAAGCAAACTAATACTGAGCATCAGAAAGAGATAGCTTAAGTTCCTGGGACATGCAATGAGGAAGGAGAGCTTGGAGAACCTGATACTAACAGGCCAGATAAAGGAAGGAGAGACAGGAGAAAGCAACGGGTAACATATTTGAAGGACCAAATCAGGTGGATTTTGGAACGAGGGTTGCATGGTGTAACAGGAGAAGGTGTGCTTAAAGCCACCAGGGGTAGGGAGACGTGGAAAGCCATGATCGCCTACGTTCTGAAGAGACAGAGAACATAGAAGAAGCATTTTTAGTCTTTTCGCCATCATTTCTGCTTTGTTTTTTCCTCCCGTTACAACTATCTTCATTGCTATCAATATTAGTTTTTCCCGTTTTATTTTTAATTTTTGCTTTTATTTTATTGCTACAGCTATTTTGCAACCCGTCAAATAAATTCCAAAATTATGACTTCCTCTTGCCGACACTCCAAGCTATATTCATTAGTCCTTTCAGTTTTCGAAATTAATCAATTTTCTTTAGTCTTCAGGATGTTGTAGAAGATCCAGATTTCCGTTATCTGCCCACTTTTTATAAAAGACACAATTCATTTCACATTAAAAGCTGTTATTTGCGAAGTCTTTCTTTGTCTGGTACAAGGCGTGCTCACATAAATGCACATATATAGATTTAGATAAAGGGTACATAGGAATCAACGCTGAAAGGTAACTGTCGGTTTCATGCCTGAAATTGCTCTTCAAGCCACTGTCTACATTGTATTAGTTATCCAAACTTTTTTCCAAGTCTAAGCACCATACTTTTCTATATAACTAATTGTAAATAATCTCTCTCTCTCTCTCTCTCTCTCTCTCTCTCTCTCTCTTTATATATATATATATATATATATCGTTTTCTTTTCTCTTCTTAATTTTAATCACTTTACTTCAAGCAAAGCGGGACAGCTACTTGTTCGCAGGGAGTTGCAGTGAGGCTAAGGACTTGGTACAGGGGGGGGATTGAAGAAAGGAGAAAAGATGAATGGGATTAAAGAAGATAGATAATAGCAGTTGACGTTGCATTTCTATTTTTGGATATTGTAACTATCAGGGAAGCAAGTAAGCGGAAAGAAGTTCCACAGGTGAGAAGTGTTAGAAAAGAAACTGATAGAGTAGAAGTGACGGTTACATTTAACTATTTCAGCAGTAAAAGGACGGGACCTAGATGCCAATCGAATAGAACGATTTAATTCACGATAATAGCACAAGTAAATTCTATCCTGTTCATATTAATTTCCTCATATTTATATTAGCCTGTTTTATCTTCCTGTAGTATTGCTTATATTCCATAATAAGAATAAAAAATTATATTCCATTTACTGTACTTGTAGTTATATAAAACAACATAATCTTAGATGTGATGGTAATATAAATATAATGAAAATATTTAAAGTATATTTAGAGAAACTAATTATATTCAGTATTTAAAAGTGATTAGAATACGATCATTCCGCTTTCTAGAAGCGGGGGTCATGAACATTCATACGTGACCGGAAACACTTTGGTTTCCTTTTGCATTATGGGAAAATGAAATTCTTTTTTTTTTTGTTTTTATTATATTTATTATTTTATATTCATTCTGCCACAATTTTTCCCCAGATCTTGTATTCTTGACAATTTTTTTAG
The DNA here is from genome assembly GCA_037127315.1 of Ascarosepion bandense. Classification (NCBI taxonomy): domain Eukaryota; kingdom Metazoa; phylum Mollusca; class Cephalopoda; order Sepiida; family Sepiidae; genus Ascarosepion; species Ascarosepion bandense. The sequence goes on from JBBBDQ010000316.1 coordinate 5,503,655, forward strand.
AAAGGCCAAAATATTTATAAAGTATTAACTTTTTTAGGGTGAAGAAAGAAAACGTTGGTTTTAAACTGCAAGAACCGAAAACTGATTTGAATTCGTTTCTGCTATTTATCTTGAGGTTCTCAACAAAATCCAAAGAAGGATATGACTTATCAGCTTGTTTTCAGTCACTTTCTCACTTACGTAATGTAACTTGCCTCTGTTTTTTCTACAAGTATTTTCATGGTTGCTTTGACGAGATTTTTCCCTTGTTACCCCGACCCCATGTCTTTACTCGTGCTACTAGACTGACATCAAGGTCCCACCTGTTTCCCGTCGAAATAGTTAAATGTAACCATCTCTTCTATTCTAATAATTTCTTTTCTCACACTTCTTGTTTGTGGAAATTCATTCAATTTGCTTGCTTCCCTGATAGCTACAATCTCCAAAAGTTTAAATGCAACGTCATTTGCCATCTTCTATCTACTTAATTCTCATAAATTTCTTATCATTTTTTTTCGACATCACCTGTACCTCGTTTTTTCTTTCACTGTAATCCCCTGCGCACCAGTGGCGATCCCGCCTTGCTTGAAAGGAAATAATTATCAAAAATAAATCACCGTTTTCAGGCTTCTGTACAAAACTATGGACAAGGACATACTCCCATGTCCATTTTTAAAGGGTAGTATTGTAATTACCAATGAGGCAAATACTTCATGATAATTATCCATATCTACTGTTTGAATTTTTAACATTTACCATTCTTTATTACTCCAATTGCTGTCCAAGCATTAATATCACATATCATTTATAATATCACATTTAGAAAAAAATATTTTTCCGCAGTAGGTTGCCATTATTTTCTGCGGTGTTCTATAGCTAACCAAGACAATAGAACACTATCTGTCCTGCTATTTAACCCTATAGATGGAGAGAGATGCGATGGATTAATATTTTTCCTAAGGATATTTGCGCTTAAGTGAATGCAACGGATTAAACTGGAATTCGAACTTGGCTATAAATGCTATAAATGTGAAACTTTATCCACGCTTATGTTATAAGCACCCACTCTTTTTCTCACCAAAATCTAATACTAAAATTATTAACTACTGCTGTTATTATCTACTAACTATCTAAAACAAGATTTTGCAAATGTTTTACGTTAACAAAAGGTGCCTCACTTTGAAATAAAAGTTAGCAAAACTGCTACAAATATGTTTAGGACTCCTTTAGGTATTAGACCTTGTATCAGATGAATATGTAAAATTATTAGGCTACACATAATCTTCGGCTCATCAACTTGTACATTACGAGTGATCCCTTCACAACCTTGTGCCTTATTTAGTTTTGCTTGTGTACATGGTTAGCAAGACTTTATAAACGAAGATTTCTACCGTGGAGAGAATTTAATCACTTGTTGTAACTTCTATATTAATGTCCTTTTGTTCGTCTTAAACTTGATTTAATCGATAACGCGAACTCCTCAGTGCGGAGTAATTCATCGGCTGATAGTCGAGCAAACTATGAATACTTATCAGATTAAGGATAAAGAATGTCTGCAAGCGAATTAATCATTTTGGCTTTAATAACGACAATCCTTTATCAAATCCTATCACTGATTTATGGTAATTGTTCTAATGAACTCTCTTCTAGGGTAACTAGACTGCATGAATTTAAGAGTTTAATATTAGACTGGTGACAAAATCACATCATTTTACACGGTTGAAATGACGAAAGATATAACCGCAGATTCTATATTAACAGCTTCTTCTCTTGCATTTCTCGCTTGTGGAATTTTCTTCCGACTTCTTAATTTATGTCATTTTATTGTTCTCTCTCCTTAATTTTTTTTTTTTTGCTTATTCTTTCACATTCAACAGCTCCTTACGTGTTAGTTATTTTCTTTCCTTGCTTCAGGTGAAATGATTAAAACATTGTAATGGTAAAATTCGTCGTTTTCTTATGAGTAAACATTCGACATCACTATTTTATGATTTATGATTTATTTTGGAAAATATAAAATTAATTCATGGTTATTTCGAAAGTTAAGTAAGGGTGGTTGAAAAAAGGTAAACAATATGAGTATGGGTGTGTCTGTATTACTCAATTAAAAGTGAAAGCTAAGTTTAAATATAAAGTTGAACACTTAGGTCATATGAAGGTGAGTTGTTGAATTATGTCATGACACTTTTTATCTGTCTTCTGTCTGAAGATACATATTAGGAACACATATTTTTTCTGAAGTGTAGAACATGTTTTAAAACAACAGATCAGGTCTTAATTTTTAGAAGAAATTAAATTTTATACTACTAAATTTCTGAAATGGGCTAATTTGTTCAAGTTCAAATTTAAATTTAGTAATTATGGTATACTAAGGAATATTGGAATTATGAAAAACAAAAAAGTATTGTGTAGGTCATTAATTTTTAATAAATTAATTGTTATGTAATATTATAGCGTAAATTATAAATGTGCATTATAATTAATTTCATTTCAAATTGAAATATTTCCGCTGTTTACATAATTTTGTTAATTCATTTCTATGGTTTAGTAGTACTTTATTTTTAGGAAACTTTATAATATGTAGCTTTTCATTCAGTCATAGAGGACAAATGTCATAGAATGATTTACATATGCTTGTATTTTTCAGAATTTTCCATTTTACCTTAAGGTTTTATTTTATTTCTTTTAACTACTAAAAATACTCAGAAAGGGATATTTGGCTTTGGTAAGCGTTATTCTTGAAAGAACTTAAACGCATATAATATCTCTATTTAAAATTGTTATTAGTAGAACGATTTACACTTTTTAATAGTTAAGTTTTTATTAGATAACATAGTACATTGGTAAACAATAGAATTGGTTAGACACCTATTTTCCAGTGGGCAATTTCTAGGTTTTCGACAGTTACATAAATTTAGATTATTATTATTTTTAGTATTAAAATAATTAGTGTTACTTTGTGTTATATAACCCTTTCTCGGGTATATATTTCTTCTGTAACAATATTGCTAAAGATTGGGGCTCTCTCACTACGACGCGATGATGATAATTCTGCAATTCAATTCTGGAAAATAAAAGGCTGCGATTCTAGGTCCACAGTGCTGAATCAACGATGTTGGTACAAACTACGAATGTTCAACTACGGGATCGACGACTCATAGATTCATGCTCTATGCAATCTTCAGATGCATATTATGAACTGACCATTTCTAGATTTGAATTTTTATTTTTCGTTCTCGTGTTGTTCATATTCGTTATAAGTTATAAATCTGGAATGCCATTTTTTAATTAATTAAATGTATAAATTAATTTGGTTTATACTGAAACTTAAACATGAAAGTGGAAAGTAAAACTGTAAAAGTTAAATTAATATTAAAGGGTAAATTTTGTTAGGGTCAGATGTTGTATAGGTAGACACAAGGGGACCACTTATAGTTTATTATTTTCAAGTAATGAAAGTCATGAAATAAATAAATATGTAAAAAACAATAATAAAATAATGAAATAGAGTAAAAAATAGGGTAAATATAGAAACAATTACATCAAGCACTGTTTTATTAACACAAGAAAAACTATTTATATATGTGAGTGTACTTGCTTGTATATCCATATGTATATTTATTGATATCCATAACTATATATATATATATATATATATATATATATATATATATATATATATATATCAACGTGATGGGGAGAAATACAGCAAACACCATGATATATCGAAAATGTAAAAGGTACAGAGATCCTCTGTTTTAAATCAAGGTCCTACCCTTTTACCCTCGAAATAGTTAAATGTAACCGCCTTTTCTACTCTAATAGTTTCTTTTTTCGCACTTTTGTAGAACTCATTTCCATTTGCTTGTTTCCCAATACCTACAAACTCTAAAAGTTGAAATGCAACGTCAATTTCCATTTTTTTATTTACTTGATTGCCATCCATCTCTTATCTTTTCTGCCTTTCTAAATATTTAACTTGAAACTTAGCCATCCAAATGTTATTGATTTTGTTATTGGTTTTTTCTCACTAGTGATATTAATTATCCCACGTTGTATCTGCAGTAATTTGGCTAGCATTGTTGTGTGATCCTAGAAATTAGTGCACTTTCGATAGTTTTTGTTTTTTCTTTTATTATACAAAAATAGACAATGATAAAATAATACATTTGACATATGCAAGCATTATTCGTTTATTCATTTTTAATATATTTGTTTTGTTTTTTGTTGTGTGTATTTTTTGCAATGTTTCTATATAAAACAATGGAATCTCATTTACTGACTGAGAACAGCCACGAAATAAATCTTACCGTGAATGATTTTATCTAAGTCTGAAGTTTCTGATGCTTTATGACCAGCAGCAAAACCTTAAAGTAAGGTCTTCAAAGCGGCCATTCCCTGAACAAATATAGAGCTACTTGGCTGGAAATGAGGGGATTCTAATCGTAGACATATATAAGTAGATGCTCAGAATTTTCATTTTCGAACCATTCTTTGGTGCTTAGCGAGTCTGTGATATAGAAATAGGCAAAGTGGTGATTGGAAAGAGTTGAAATTTTCACCGAAGTGGAAGTTTGTCCGTTAGTCTGTCATGAGAGAAGAAAAAAGTGAAGATGAACATTTCCAAAGTTTCTTGTAACTAAACTGAGGTTGAGTCAAGTAAATATCCGAATAAATAAATGAATATATTAAGAACAAGGTTCGTGTTTTAATTTCTCTTTGCAGTGGTGTTTCAATCCTCGTTTTCTTAACAACGCAGATTGTTCTTTTCTTAATTCTTGTTCACAAAGCCGCAAACGAAGATCGAAACACAACATGGAGTGGTGTTCAGTATGTGAAATACTGAAAGAGGACCACGGTGTATTTTTAATTTATATTTCTTTTCCTAAGCAGCGTGTTTCTTTTCCCAACAAAATTGATGCCGAAAAACAATGCTTATGATTTTTAAAGCGAACCTACTTATACTTGTAAAATCCACAGCCACTACGTATGTCTACTCCTACATGTCCTGAAATATTAACACGTGTGGAAGAAAGTGAGATTGAATTATATTTTCGTTGATTCCATTTGATTCAATAACTCTGACATCACTCAACCCAATTTTGATGTTTTTTAAAAAATTTTTAAGCACAACGCTCGTTTGCGCACCTAATTAAATGATTGTTGTACTTGTTTTAGCTTTTAATTTGCCACCTCGAAGATAATCAAACTGACCATGAGTCTCTGCTCTGCCTTACTCGCTATGGTTGGCCGACCGTCAACAGTAATTTCTTGTTGCATCTTTTTTTTTTCTTTTTTAGTCCACGAAATTCTGAGTAACGCTTATCAATTTAATTCCATTTGAATGGCTTCGCAAACAAAGAAAAACGTAGCGATGCAGTGAGCATTGTTATTCCTATTAATGCTATCATCACTTTCAGTATAATTACTGCACACGCTGCATACCTTTTACAATCTCTCCTAATAAAGCCATTATATATTTCCCAATAAAAAATATTTTCAAAATATTGTAATTTGTTAATTATTATTATTGATAAAAGAATTAAGTTTAAAGGTACAAGCATCAGTATTCTAATATTTAAACATTCTTCTTCTTATTATTATTATTATTATTATTATTCGTACCATATGCCTTCAAGACATTGATGATTATGGATCTCCACTATTTCCTGACCCTTTTAGCTCTTAGTATGTTGTGTCTATTTGCTCTCCTAAACCCTTTTATGCACAATCTCGATAGATAGGTTATACGCGGTTTTCATGTCCTCTTGCTTTCAATCTGTCCTATGAGTGTCAATTTTCCAAGCATTCTTTCCTCATTATGTTCCCTAGAAAAGTTAAGTGTAAATATCTTTTATGTTTTCTTTTTATCTAAACTTTCGTTGTCCCTCACATGTTCGGTTAGTGATATTTTCGGTATCCTTCTGTAGAATCACTATGGCATTTCCTTTGTAACTCTTAGCAGTTGTTTTAATATTATCCATTTTCTATCATCCAATTGCACAAGGACGTTAAGTAGGATCTTCGATTTTTTCTCTTGCCTCCAATGAATTCTGTGAGTTAAAAATTCTCCAAAACGGTTAAATGTAATTGGTAGAAACGCCCAACAGACAGAATGGACAATGTTTGCAATAGACAACAACAAGAGAAAAAAAAGAACAGGGCAAAAGTGATATGGTACAAGCAAACAATATATACAAGGTAAAAATTAGGCAAAAATTTCACAACCTAAGAATTGCTGTAAATACACAAATGGGGACACAGACAAGTGTTTGATCGCAGCGTTCTGGTTTCACGACAAGACCGGAAGTAAGTCAGATGATAACCAGAAGTGTTTAGGAAAAAGTCCCAGCATTCATCTATGTGATTTTATTTAATAAGATTGCAAGTAACAGCTACGGATTATAAGTGTCCTTTTTGTCTGTTTGTTATCTCTCCTAAAGCTGGTTCTAACATCCATTTACTTAAGATAAGTTATACATGGTTTTCCTCTGTCCCTCTTGCTTTCAGTCTATCCTGTGAGGATCTAATTTTCTCTTGCCCTCTGAATTACAGCCACATCATACTGAAACGCCGGGTCCCGTACGATCACTGAAGTTCAACAACATCGAGCCTAGTGAGTGCATAGGTGGGTGACCACTTGCGAATACCAGGCGTAGTTAGCTTGGATGTGCGCGTGGTGTAATATGATAATCGGAATTGCTAATCGGAGATTAGAGTTAAAATCCCGTTTAATTCATTATATTTATATAGGCGCAAACACCCTTGTAAAGGATTTGCCTCCTCACGACCATGACTCAACTACTAAGATTTGTAACTAAATCATCATTGTATCAAAAATTATTTTCTTACAATCTAAGATTATTTTCTGGTTTTAAATAACCTGTAAAAGTTTGTAAGCCGTAAAAATGAATAGGCAAAAATGTTCTTTCTTTCTTTATTATGTTCTCTGGAAGTCTCCACTCTCTCTTCCTGATGTTAAGTATAATTATCCTTTTAATTTCCATTTTCTCTGAAACTTTTGTAACTAACGTTTTTTGCCTATGGAATTTCTTTCCGATTTCTTACTTTCCTGCTATGTGTCGATCATTGCTCTCCACAATTTCTTGTCCTTTGCGGCTCTTAGTAAACTGTATCTTTTTTCTACCTCTCCTAATCATTGCTCTGCCAAACATTTACACAAACTCGATTAGTAGTTTATGCGTTGCTTTTATCTGTCTCGCTTGCCTTCAATCTGCTCTATGAGTATCAAATTTTCCAAGCACACTTTTTTCATGGTGCGCCCTAGAACTTCGTCATTGCTAATATGTTCAGTTTATGGTATGTTTGTGTAGAATCATATATGTGAGGATATTGCCGAGTATTCAGTGTCTTATAGTAGGTCTAGTGTTATATAACAGTAATTAGGTGCTAACACACATTTGTAAACTCATATGCATACGATCGTATAGATCGTTTCACCCCAAGCGAGGCGGTACCGTCATTGATGCGCAGGGGGCTACGTAAGCGTAAACGTTTAGTCAGTAGGAGAGTGAAGTGAAAGACGAACCAGTTACAGGGAGTGTCAGAGAAAGGCAAGAGAAGGATCGCAACACACGGGTGAAGACTGTTGCGAAGGTAGAGAGGAAGGAAAAGAACAAGATACACGAGGTGATGTAGAAAGGACTGGAGTCAAATGGATAAGAGATGGGTATTGACATTGCATTTAAATTCCTGGAGGTTGTAGGCGCCAGGAAAGCAAGTATACGGAAGGGAGTTTCACAGGCGGGAAGTGCGAGGAAAGCAGCTGGAGAGTAGAATTCTCGGCTGCATTTGGTTGATCTAACTGTAAATGGGTAGGACCTTGTTGCCAGTCTGGTTGCATGTAAATTCTTGTGATTGGGGGACCAGTTCGTCGGAGCAGAAACCATGAAAATATTTGTAGAACAGAGGGAAGACACATCCAGCCAGTAAGAAAGTGGCTGGAGTCGAGCTGCCAGGTCAGTACCTAGAACATTACAGATTCTTCTTTGGAGCCTGCCGAGAACACTGAGATGAACAGCAATGAGTTTTTCTCTATCACGATAAAAGGTTGCATTCTTAAATGAGGTTCCATGCTTTTAAAGACTATTGTTAACTGTCTGGAATCCCGACACTCAGATGACAACAAAAATCTGCGTAGACGGATTCGCCAATTGCCATCTTCTGTGAAACCTGTTCTTTTATTATCATTACCTCACTCCGTTAGTCAGTTAAGCGCCATATGTGATACACACTTAGGCGATCATGTCTCGAAAGAGACATGACTGACTGGGCAGAAGATTTTTTCGCAGTAGGTTGCCATTGCTTTCTGCTGTAGACTGGTTGCCAGCCAAGGCTATAGAACCCAATCTGTCCTATTGTTTAATCTATAACCGGAAGGAAGAGACAAATTAATACCTTTCCCGGGGATATTTGTGCCTAAGTAAATGCAAGGAATTTAACTGGAATTCGAGCTCGGCTATCCGATTTCTCGTTCCGAGCCGATATCCAATGCACCACAACGCACATCACTCATCCTCGCTAGAATCTTTTCTATCACTTCTGCGTTCTAGAGGTAATATTGGTTTACTTGGGGTTATAATATATAGATTTTCACCCAAAAGTCAACAATAAAAACCAGTATAATATGTCATGATAAGCAGTTTGAACAACGGCAATATGCTCACATCTTGACGATGACTTTTGATTTCGTGCTAGCGCAAGTATCGACGGCTTCCAAGCAGATCCTCACACAGTTTTATTCATAGGTTTGGGTCAAAACGTATTATGATTTTAAGGCAATTTCCAAACGTTCAGTTTTCTCTCTAACCAGGGTTTTATGAGCGGAAAACGAATGTCTATTAGGCAAACAAACAAACACATATACACAGATGCACAAATGTACACATACATGATATGGATGAAAAAAAAAGGGAACTTTAAATTGGGAACATGAGAAACTGTGATTTACAGAGAGGAAATGATATGAATGAAGAGAAAAGAGAATTTTATATTGCGAAAATAAGGAACTGAGATTTACAGCGAAAAAATAATTTTGATGTGAAGGAAAAAGTACTTTATCTGGAGAACCTAAGTAACTGAGATTTACAGCGAAGAAATGATAAGAAGATGAAAGGGAACTTTACATTCAGAACGGGAATAACTGCGATTTAAAGCGAAAAAATAGTAAAGATGAAAAATAGAAAGAGAACTTTATCTTGATAACGTGAGAAACTGAGATTTACAGCAAAGAAATGACACGAGGAAGAGGAAGAATGAAGAAAGAAGAAGTGGAAATCGTTTTGCAAACGTGAGGAACTTATATTCACAGTGACGAAATGATATGGATGAAGATGAAAGAGAACTTTATCTTGAGAAGGCAAAGAACTGATATTTACAGCAAAGAAATGATATGGGTGATAAGGGAAGATAACTTTATATTGAAATGCTGAGGAAATGAGATTTACAAAGAAGAAATTATATGAATAAAGAGGAAAGGGAAATTAATCTTGAAAACGTGAGGAACTATGATTAATAGCAATGAAGTGATGTAGATGAAGCGGAAATGGTACTTGATCTTGCAAACACGAGGAAATTATATTTATAGCAAAGAAATGATGATATGGAAAAAAAGAAATGTGAAATGTATATTAGGAACGTGGGGAACTGAGATTTACAGAGAAGAATGGATATGAATGAAGAGTAAAGTAAATTTATACCAAAACCCCAAGGAAGCGAGATTTAGAGCGAAGAAATTATATGGATAAAAAGGAAAGATAACTGTATCTTGAGGAAACGATATGAATAAAGAAGAAAAAGACCTTTATCATTCGAACGTAAAGAACTGAGATTTACAGCAAAGAAACGATATGAATGAAGAGAACAGAGTAATTTATATTAAGAAGTAAAGAAGCTGAGATTTACAGCGATGAAAAAATATGGAAGAAGAGAAAAAACTGTATATTGAGAACGTGATAAACTGAGATTTACAGCTAAGAAATTATATTGATAAAGAGGAAAGAGAAATTTATGATGAGAACGCGACGAACCAAGATTTCCAGCGTAGAAATGGCATGAAAGAAGAGGAAAGAGTATTTATATTAAGAATTTAAAGAAGTGAGATTTTCATCAAAGAAATATAGATAAATACGAAAGATAACTTTATCTTGAGAACGCGAGGAACTGAGATTTACAGTGAAGAAATCAATGGTTGAAGAGAAAAGAGAATTTTAATTTGAGAACATGAGTAACTCAGATTTACAGTGAATAAATGATATGAACAGTAAAATGAATTTATATAGAATACGTGAGGAAGCAAGATTTACAGTGAAGAATGATAATGATGAAGAGGAAAGATAACTGTATCTTGAGAGTATGACAAACCGTGATTTATAGTAAAAAAAATTATATAGATGAAGGAAAAGAAGCTTTTAACTTTACAAAAAGAGGACCTGAGATTTACAACAAAGAAATGATATGGATGAAGAGGAATAAGAACTTTATCATGAGAACGTGAGGAACTGATATTTACAGCAAAGTAATGGTATGAATGAAGAGGAAAAAGAAATTTCTTATTAGAACGTGAATAATCGATGTTTACAGAAAAGAAATGACATGAATGAAGAGAACGTTATTTTCAGGAGGGGGGCTGAGATTTTCAGCGAATAAATGTTATGGCCTTTATCTTGAGAGAACTTTATCTTGAGAATTTGAGAAACTGTGATTTCGAAAAAAGAAATTATATAAATGAAAAGGACATGGAAAATTATTTTGAGATCATGAAGACTTGAGATTTACAATGAAGAAATAAAACGGTTGAAGAGGAAAGTGAACATTATATTGATATCGTGAAAAACTGTTGTTTACATTGAAGAAATGATGTGAATGAAGAGGAAAGTGAACATTATATTGATATCGTGAAAAACCGTTGTTTACATTGAAGAAATGATGTGAATGAAGAGGAAAGTGAATTTATATTGAAAAGGTGAGAAAGCAAGATTTACAGATTAAACATGACGGACTGATATTTACAGTGAAAAGAATTTATGGGTGAAGAAGAAAAAATGGAACGTTATATTGAGAAGTTGAGGAACTGATATTTACAAGAAAACAATTATATGAATAAAGAGAAAAGAGAATTTTATTTTGAGAACGTGAGGAACTGAGTTTTACACCAATGAAATTATAATGATGACGAGAAAAAAACGTATTATGAGAACATGATAACTTGAGATTTACAGCAAAGAAATCATATGGATGAAGAGAAATTTATATTAAGAACGTGAGGATTCGAGATATCCAGCGTAGAAATGTCAGTGAAAACAAAAATTATTAAATATTTAAGAAATTGTCATTTACAGCAATGAAATATAGATGAAGAAGAAAGATAACTTTATCTTGAGAGCGTGAGGAACTGAGATTTACAGTGAAAAAATGATATGAATAAGGAGTAAGGTTGGTTTATACTGAAAACCTGAGAAAACGAGATTTACAGCAAAGAAATAATATGGCTGAAGAGGAACTGTATCTTGAGATCATGACGAACTGTGATTTACAAGAAATGGTATGGATGAAAAAATAGAAACCTTGAACTTTAGAAGAAAGAAATTATATGAATGAAGATGAAAGATAACTGTATCTTGAATACGTCTGGAACTGAGATTTACAACGAAGAAATCATAAGAATGGAAACAAAAGTGAAATTTATGTTAGGAACGCAAGGAATCAAGATTTCCTGCGTAGAAATGATATGAGCGATGAGGAAAGAGTAATTTCTATTAAGAATTTAAGGAATTTACAGCGAAGAAATATGGATGAAGAAGAAAGATAACTTTATCTTGAGAGCGTGAGAAACTGGTGAAGAAATGATTTGAATGAAGAGAAAATTGAATTTATTCTGAAAACGTGGTGAAGCGAGATTTACAACGAAAAAATATGGATAACGATAAAAACGAACTTTATCTTGAGAACGTAAGGAACCGAGATTAACAGCGAAAAAATATTTGAATGAAGATGAAAGAGAACATTATCTTGAGAACGTAAGGAACTGACATTACTAGCGAAGAAATTGTACGAATGAAGTGGAAAGATAATTTTATCATTAGAACGTGAGGAAGCAAGATATATAGCGAAGAAATGATATGAATGAATAGGAAAGAGAACGTTTTATTCGGAACGTCACGAACTAGAATGATGGAAGAAGAGAAAAGAAATCTTTATGTTTAGAACAGGTAGAACTGAGATTTACAGCGAAGAAATGATATGGATAAAGAGGAAAGAGAACTTGATTTTGAGAAGGTGAGAAACTGAGATTTACAAGGAAGAAATGATATGAATGAAGAGGAAATGGAAAATTATCTTAAGAACGTGAGGAACTGAAATTCACAGTGAAAAATAACATAGCTGAAGAGGAAAGAGACATTTATATTGAGAACGTACGGAACCGCGGTTCACAGCAAAGAAGTACTATGGATGAAGAGGAAGTAGAACTTTATATTGACTACCTGTGGAATCAAGATTTACTTTATATTGTGAACGTGAGAAATCAAGACTTACAGTGAAGAAATTATAAGGAAACTGAACTTTTATTGAGAACCTTATCTTACAGACATGAAGAACTGAAATTAAGAGCGAATGAATGAATCTAGAGGCAAGCAAACTTCATATTAAGAACGTAAGTAACTGAGCCTTACAACGAAAATATATGAAAGAAAAGGAAACAAACTTTATCTTAAGAACGTCAAGAACTGAGATTACCCGGGAAGAAATTATGTGAAACTAGACGAAAGAAAACCTCATATTGAGAACGTTAGAAACTGAAATTTATAGCGAAGAAATGATATGAATGTAGATAAATGGGAACTTCATTTTGAGAACTTGATGCACCAAGAGTTACATCTAAGCAATGATATGGATAAAGGGGAAAGTGAACTTTATATTTAGAACGTGAGGAACCGGTATTTAGAGCGAAGAAATGTGGATGAAATGGCAAGAGAATTTTATATTGAAAACGTGAGGAACTGATGTAGAGGAAAAGGTAATATTACTTTATCTTGAACCGAGATTTACCGAGAAAAAATGCTATAAATGAAGAGGAAAAAGAACTTTTTATTGAGGACGTAAGGAACTCAGATTTACATCAATAAAATGATAGAGATGAAAAAGAAATCTTTCTTTATCTAAATAACATGAGGAACCAAGATTTAAAGCAAAAAAATTCTATGAATGAAGAGGAAAGAGACATTTATATTGAGAACGAGAGGAACTGAGATTTACAGAAAAAAAAATATATGGATGAAGAGAAAAGAGAACTTTATTTTGTGAATATGAATTCCTCAACGAAGAAATAATATTATTGAAGATTGACCTTTACGATTATTTCCATCAAATAACTTCCTGAGTATAACTGAATATTATTGAAGAGAAAGAAATGATACTTTTCCCTTGGACAATTCAGAGGCTCTTTTGAGAATCGTATAGCCTGGCATCGTTGACAAATAACATTTATTTCACCAGCATATATTCGTAAGGACACATTGAGTTCTATGACTATCAATAAAGCAAAGGGCCAGACATTCGTTAGAGTTGTAATACATTTGCCACAACCATGCTTCACTCTACGATGAACAATGTGAAGAATCATCTTCACTAGAAATATAGTATATATAGAGAAGTACTCTAATGGATCTATTTCATTTATTCTTTTTCATACTAACCTGAAGCATATATATATATATATATATATATATATATATATATATATTCGAGTGAATAAGGAACGAAGAAAAAATGTTTTTTACAACGTCCAAAACATTAATTTAAAACAGTGCTCGATATATAATATATGGAAATGTAAATATTTATTATAAATTATATTTTAGAACATGTGCAAATTTTTTATATATCTACTACAAATCGCACATTTGTTTTGACATTGAATCTACAATGATCAGGTGGAAGATCACCTGATGAGACATTGTAGTTTCAATGTCGAAACAAATGTGCGATTTGTAGTTGATACATAAAACATTTGTACATGTTCTTATATATATATATATATATATATATATATATATTGTAAGGAAGTTATGGAACATGTAGGTTTTAAAACCACCGTTCATGCATTTACTTTTATAAAGAGTGCTTGATACAACGTAGAGCTTTATATTGTAATGTTTGTGACAATGGTTTATAAAAACATAGCATCACTACACAAAAATTTTCGCGTTTCGGAGCCACGTTTGCTCCTCTTCTGGTGATGAGATTAAATGAAAATTAAATGGTGAAAACGATTTATTTTTGGCAATATGTTATGTAAGTGAATGTGGTGTGAGTGTAGTACGATGTAGCCGGCAGTTTGATCCATAGTAATACAGCCTTTGGTTAGGAGAGGGTTGCAGAGTAGCTTAGTTTTGGACAGGTCATTTTTAAATTTTGTTTGGGTAATTTCTATATTGGAATGTAAGGTTTTTTAAGGAAGGGTAGATACTTTTTATTTTACTACTATTTATGAGTGGATGGAATAAAGTTGCTATTAATGTTGTGTGAGTTTATTTTCTTTTTATTTGTACATTGTACTTTTTTATTTTGAGGTTTAAACATAGGTGTTTATTACCGTTTTGGAGGGGATTATTTTATGTGAATAAGGTATTATTTGGTTAATTAAATTTTAATGAAAAATATTTTCGATGTTTACATACCACTGCTAATTCATCTCTACGATTCAATAATTCGCCGTTGTTGGGGTACTTTAGAATGTGTAGTTTTTCACTTAAGCATAAAGGACAGATGTCGTTAAGCGAGTTGCAGGTTACAGTTTTTTCCAGGATTTTCCATTTTACTTTGGGTTTCTGTTTTGTGTCTTTTAATTTCAAAAAATATGTAGAAAGGGATGTTTGGTTTCGATATAAGTTGTTTTTGTATTAAGTTAAGTGCACGTACCAGCGCTGCTTAAAGATGTTCTTTGTAGATCCGATATACGTTTTATTTATAGTGGGGTTTCTATTAATGTTATATTGCATTGATAGACAATTGAATTTAATTTACACCTATTTTGTAGTGGGTAATTGTTGGGGTTTCTACAATTGCATAAGTTTTAATTGTTGTTCTCTTTATTATTTTGGTAGCTAATTTTATTTCGATCCACGTGTTGATTTAAGATATATTTATTATGATTAGTTATGATTTTTTCGAGGTTGTTTGTGCAACTATAATTCAGTTTCAGTATATTTTTGTTAAAAATTTTACTTATAGGGTTGTTAGTTGGGAAGTGTTTTTTAATTAAATTGAGAAACTTCTGGCCTAACTTGGTGTTTACCATTTGGTTGAAAGGAGGTGTGTACCAAATAATTTTTCTATTTCTATTTTTCCTGTTATGGTTATAGTTTGTTATATACTTGATGATTTAGTTTTTGAAGCCACTTTTTTAGAGACTTATTGTAAATACTTTTAGGTTTGTTAAATATTTCTTCACTGGAAGAGTTTTTACTGATTCTATATTCTATGGAGGAGGGTATATGTTTGATTAAACTTGGGGGATTTGACATTGGGTGGATGTATAATGGATATTCATTGAGTTTTATGTATGGTTGGTAATTATTATTTACTAAGTCGAGTGTTACATCTAGGAAGTTTACTACTTTTAAATTAATGTGGACTATTACTTTTAGGTTTAAATGTTTGAATTCTCTGTGGATAAATTTTCTTATTTTGTCTGTTTTTAAATGTGTAGAATTTTATACTAACATGAGACCATCGTCTCTACATAGCCCTATGTCTTGTGTGTTTATGTCGTGGTGTGCAGTAAGATTGTAAAGTGCAAATAAACTAATGAGATCGGAAGACTCTTCAGAGTCTAACGCACCCATTGTAATATCAAATTGGTTAATAGAGTTATTTTTTATCCATTGTTCTTGGTTGTGAATAAGAAGAGATGTCTTGGCGGCCATTATTATATTATATTTGTCCTTGGTTAAGTCCGAGTAGTATGTGGCAAATTCCAGTGCAAAAGTGAAAATGTCTTTGGATATTGATGGGTAATAGTCCACTATGTCAAATTGGATTAAAGAACAGTTGTTTAGTTCTTTAATGTTGTTAAACCAATTTATGACATCAGTTGTGTTTGTCCACTAGAGTAGTCCAAGTTTCCGTTTGATTTGTTTCTTGATCCTTTCTAGGATCATTTTGCTGATTTTACCAATTTCAGATTTAGTTGGGTTGATGATTCTTGTAGGCATATTTGTCTGGAAATCTTGTTTGTGGTCATTTAATGTTATGTATGCTTCTTTGGTGCAGATTTTACCAACTTTATATATATATATATATATATATATATATATATATATATATATATATATATAGGGTGTTTCATTAGGACGGATCGAAATTAGCAGTAAATAAAACAGTGTTATTGGGGAAATTTTATTAATTTCACTATTGGATCATGTTATTGTGTCATGACGATTATGTCCTGAAATGAATGCTATGGATGTTTAAGATTTTTGGTTCCAACAGAACAATGCCACATGCCACACAGCCAATGCAACAATGGCTTTATTGAATGAGAAGTTTCCAGATCACATCGAAACAGTGATGTCAATTGACCACTACGAACGTGCAACTTGACGCCTTTAGATTTCTTCCTTTGAAGTCATCTCAAAATTAGGATCTATGCCGACAAGCCAAGAATTCAACAGCTGAAGGATGAGATAATAAGACTTATTGGTGAGATCGAGGAGCAACTATGCAGAGACATCATCAAAAATTTTCACCATCGATTGGAGGTGTGTCGTCAAAGCCTTGGTGGGCATTTGGGCTATATTATTTTTCACATATAACTGCCATGTATCATATAACACGATTCAATCATGAAATCAATGAAATTTCACCAATAACACTGTTTTATTTATTGCTAACTTCGATCCGTCTTAATAGATCACTTTAGATCTATGTTATTTAATATAAATAAAGGAGAGTATAATATTTTATTAACCATATTAGTACAAACTAAAATCATTTACTTAATCAACATCCATTGTATTATATATGAAATCATGAAAATATTACTACATGATCTGTGAACCTTTTCACGTTCAGTCTTCTAGTCGATTTCGTCAAAGTTACTTCCGTTTCTTTAATTTTGCTTTCTTCTAAATCTAAGCAACATTTTTTATCTTCAATACGCAACTACCTCACCGATCAAGCAAAGGAACTTCCTTTTTTTTCCTCATCATTATTGCTTGTTTTTAGTATCTTTTTATTTTACTCGCTTAATTTTTTTATTTCAAATGTTACTTTATTTTTGTGATTTCAACAATGTTACATACGAGCCAAGTTTGTTAATTCTTTTTTCCGTTGATGACCCTATTAGCTTTTATTAAACTTGTTAAACTTTTTGATATTGTATTTTTTATATATAATGTTTTACACTTCGACATTCATTCATTAATATCATTTCTTTTCGCTCTCAATGAAAAATTGTGTTGGTGGAGTTGTTTGACGGTAAAGTGACATTTTATTGAGTTGTCGAAAAAAAAAGCGTAGATTGAATCCCGTTGACCCAATTCTGAATGGGTAACCAAATAAAGCAAGGGCCATTACCGGTCATTGCCGGTCAACACTCGGAAATTTCAACTAATCATATTAATGATTCAATAATTTCGACGCTTATTCGATTTTGTTACATTTTCAATCTAACATTTTCTTAATTTCTGTTACACTTGCTCATCGTATTATGTTGACTCTTTGATTGACATGAAACAGCTTTCATAAGCCTTACCTATAACGATTAGTCATTATTACTGTATGCTATAGATTCATTTCCAAGATGTAATATTCAACTTCTTCTATTCGTGTTCAGGATCATGGCTGTCTACAATTTCCTATCCTTTTCAGGTCTTAGTAAATTTTAACTTTTATTGACCTTCCTTCTCTTAAAGTCTTTTCATTCTCTTCCAAGCCCAGTTATCCTCTTGGGTCCTAACGACATTGTCGCCTTTTTTAGGTAAAAAAAAAGAAACATTTCAACTGTAAAGTGATGAGACCAAACTACAAATCTAGTCATTCTTTTTGTATGTGCCGTTTCCGCTCGGGACATTGGCGATTAAAAATGGTTAAATTACTATCCTTTGCATTTCTTAGTAAATTTTGCCTTTGTTCTATCTTCTCTTATCTGTTGTGGATCGCCAATTTGTTGTGTAGTTGTGGCGAAACTTTGCCGCAAAGTTGTAGTGGCCGGTTTATGCCGGAAGTAAAATACGGAACAAGAAGGTAGGTTCAAAACAGTGTATAAGTATAACAAGAAACAAGATATTCAAAAGAAGTGTTAATAATAAGTAATACAGAAAGTCTGAAGGTATTATTACGCTGACTGACTAGTAGCTGTCGTTAACTGCTTCCGTTAACTACTCTAGTTGATTGCTTCTAACTTCTCTCAACTACTCTTCACTGCGCCTTAGAAGTCACGCAGGTATATAGCAATATAGCAAGAGGAAGAGTTCATTCTTCGTAGGAGGGTACCATAACATTATCCCTATTCCTCAGTCTTTTACACTAGCTCTTTCGGGAAGTTATGCGCTGCTTTCTGCTGTCCCTCTTGCATTCAGTATGTCCTATGAGTATCAAATTTACCAAGCACTCGTTTCTCATTATGTGTCCTGGAAATGTTAAGTATAAATGTCAGTTTTGTTTCCATTTTCTCTAAAACTTCGTTGTTAATCTCATGTTCAGTCTATGGTGTTCTTAGCATACTTCTGTAAAACCACATTTCTGTTGCTTCAAGTCTCTTCTTCATTTGTGAGGAAATTTATATGACATTATTATTATATGGCATCTTAATATGACGTAGGTTAATGTAACAACCGTTCCGAAGTAAAAATGCTCTATAGACCCTTAAATTATTATCGTAGATCCCAAATGTGCGATTCTTTGTGTGGAACCCCAATAATATTACATAGGCCCCCATGTAGTATATGGACCCGGTTGACAACCACTACTCTAAATATTCGTTATGGATTTTTATTATATTTATATTATCATCATGTTCTTCGAGGCCCAAGCGATCAACGGAAGGGGTTCACTAGGCTTACATTTTCGGTTCAACTCTACTTTAACTTTACATAAATGACCTGCTGAAGAGCTTACTGTGTTGATGATACAAAAAAAACTCCCTTCTTGATCCAACTCTGTTTCTACTTTACATTACTGATCTACCCAAGAGTATATTCAGACCTATGCTGATGATACAGTAGTATATAGGTGCACCTCCAAAACAGTGGATGACGAGAGCGTGACAGCGAATCTCTAATTTGGTCTTTCTCTGTCAGCTAAAAAACATTCAGAAACACAATTTATAAGATTCAAAAACTTAGATATAATCTCAATTGTTACCTCATTTCTTCTTAATTCCTGTTATTTTATGGCATCTGAGTGGCTTTGTAGCCTTGATTGGTGTGAACTGATGAAAAAAATATGGATATAATCAAGATATTTATTTTCCACACTAACTTAAAAAGTTAAGAAGGAAACTCAAATCACTACGTGAAAGAGCGATAACAGTTAGTGGACTTGAGAAACCTTTTTCCTATTTTATACAGTCCCATAAAAATAATGGTGTATGGTTAATGAGTATCGAATGCTTATTTTCAGAATGTGAAGCCTATTATGAGTGTCAAACAAGACGCTATGAAGAATCTTATATTCAATATGGATTAACACCTATAATCACCAATGGAGAAGAAAATGTGTGTTGTGTTGCAAAGTTTTGGCAATAGATCCTTTGAAAGCAACAAAGTTGCAGTAACATTTATTCATTCTCAACACAAGAAGGAGATTGAATCACTGACGCTTTTTCATTGCAAGACACTAAAGGATTTCTGATGTTTCATATGTCGTGGCACTGAAGATAATAAATCAAAAATATATACAATTGGGAAAACTCTGATCATGTCTTGTACTATAGTATCAAAAGGGATTATCAAACCTGAGAGAGACTTTATCGAATTAAATTACCAACCTATATGTTAATTCGTATCCTCACAACTTTTCAGTGAAAAGACATTATAGTTTCTAAGAGTCATTTATGTGTAAGTATAAATCTGTCGTCAAATACCTTACACGCCCTGCAAAGTACTCCACAAAGACTTGAGAGAGATGATCGACAACTTCGACATTTTCAGAAAAGACGTTAGAATAATCAAAAATCTATATTGGTAGCAAACCGCTTGTATATGGATATGAAATGAATTCAGCAGGTATACAAAAATAGAAAGTGGCGTAAGACAATAATGTGTTTTCTCACCAGATCTATTCAGCTTATACAGCGAAACCATTTTGAGAGAAATAAAATCGTTGCCAGGATTCATCTTTTGTGGCCACAATCTCGACAATACAACATACGCTGATGACACAGTACTGATAGCAGACACGGAAAGAAAGCAAAAGAAAGCAAAAAGAAAGGACTGAGAATAAACTTCAAGAAAACTGAATGTATGGTCATCAGCAAAAAGAGAACCCCAAAATGCCAACTACATGTCGGAGAAACTAAAATAAAACAAGTAAATAAACTAAAATTTAAATATCTGAGAATTGTTCTTACAAAAGATTGAAAGTGTGATGTTGAGATCTAAAGACACATTGGCATGGCCACGGGTGCATTTAAAAAGCTAACCAAAGTACTGAGAGACAGGAAAACCTCATCGGAAACAAAGAAGAGAGTGCATGATTGCTATGTGATATCAGTCTCTCTGTAATCCATGATTACTTTCGTCCTATAGGGGACACAGCAGGTAAAGAAGATATATATATATATATATATATATAAGTTGGGAAGATCAACCAATTACGCTGGAATGGTTTCGATATTTTCAGTTTAATCAGACGATTTGTATTCTTTAATGATACATGTTAAAGGGTAATTTTCCTTCAAACATGTATTGAGCACTTTTTCATATAACTCTTTACTGGGCAAGGTTTAAATCTCGATTGATTTTACATCAGTTCGAGATTTTACCTCTAAGCTATCAACGCACGGTGGAGGAAGGCAGATCTAAGCGTGTTATATACACAATATATACAAACGTCAGTAGCCAAGAGAGTTCAATCTATTACAGGAAAACGATGAGTAAATAGAGGTGATATATATATATATATATATATATATATATATATACATATATATATATATTAAGTTATTACAAAAATAATAGCCGCTCGAAATGAAAAGAAAAAGGCCATTTTGATATAGTATCCATGATATATATGATCTCTTAAATAGTTTTAACTTATTTTCAGACAGAAATATTCTTAAAGCATAGAATCCCTTCATTATTAACATAGCAAAACATGATCTTTGTTTATTTTTATGCATTAGTTCAAACTTGAGCACAGTGCCTCCAAACCTTCTGCCAATATCAACAGATCATAAGGAGATGGGTCCACAAGTGATCGGACAGTAGGAAGATGGTTCTGGAAATTCCGTACTCCTGGTAAGAGTCTTGAAGATGAAGAAGATAGAGGACAGCCATGCAGACTTGACAACGAACAAATGCAAGCAGTTGTTGAGCAAATCACACGTCAGAGTGTCAGAGAAATATCTCAGACGCTTGATGTCAGCAATGCAACAGTCTCACGCCATTTGCAGAGTATGGGTGGTTTAATGTACAAAAATTTGTTTATACGTCGGTAACGTTAACATGTGC
Organism: Ascarosepion bandense; assembly: GCA_037127315.1. NCBI lineage: Eukaryota > Metazoa > Mollusca > Cephalopoda > Sepiida > Sepiidae > Ascarosepion > Ascarosepion bandense. Next base: position 5,525,329 of record JBBBDQ010000316.1, read on the forward strand.
GTGCATGACAAACCGAAATACGTTTCCGTTCAAAAGTGTAGCGAAATAATGTATATAAGTATCAAGTGATGGATGATTTTCATTTTTAAAATAAAACATGTGTATGGGGGAATGATGGATAAATATATGAATCTGTATAGTTATAAGTTGTTAACGTTAGTATGTGTGTTATTGATAATACAAAATAAATTTACAGCAGTGGTGAACAAGTAACTTAGAGGGTTAGAGAGTGATAACTTATGACTACCAAAAAGAGGCTTTGCACAAGGAATGAAAATATCATACTCCAGTGATTGTAATGAAGGGTTCGGTTCAAAATTCCTAACACCTGAAGAAGGCCGGAACGTACAATAGCCGAAATGTCGTACCAATGGCAAACAACATAAGGGCAATAGTCCTAAATATGTAAATACTGTAAATACTACTTAATATCAGAAATATAGACAAATACTGAAAAGCGTTTCCGTTTAAATGGTAGCGAAATAATGTAAGTATTAATCGAACAGATTATATGTATCAGTCAGTTAAGTGCCATTCGTGAAACACGCTTGGGCGATCATGTCTCGAAAGAGACATGACTGACTAGGCAGAAGATTATCCCGCAGTAGGTTGCCATTGCTTTCTGCGGTAGACTGGTTGCCGATAGAACCCAATCTGTCCTGCTATTTAACCCATAACTGGAAGGAAGAGACGGATTAATATCTTTCCCAAGGGTATTTACGCGTAAGTGAATACAATGGATTCAACTGGAATTCGAACTCGGCTCCCCGGTTTCTCGTTCCGAGCCGATATCCACTGTACGCACAACGCACATTATATGTATATATTACCTTAAACATTAATTTTAGTGGATACTCGAATTTTAGTAGGCGTTCGTTTATCTATCAAACAGTATATTTATTTTCGTTTACGGGCCTGAAATCAGGCCTTGCTTGATTCACTGCTCTTCGTGGCCAGATCGGTAAGGCTAAACGGTAGCTTCTTCTGTCCAAATGGATGCTGATTCGATTTCTGCCGGAGAACGCAAGTTATCTTTAATAAGACCTTTTAAACATTCAGACTTTTGGAAGATAAAAATACGGTTTAATAAAACGGAGCGTCTACCAAATATGAGTATCCACTATGTAAAGATGTTGATGTGTTAAGGCGTGGTAAATCGAACAGTGACATCGTTATATGAATTTAGATTTATTTGACATATTTACATAAAGAGGATATACGTGTTGTTCTAAGGCATGCTAGGCGTGAAGTGAAAGTGTTACTTGTCGATTCCTACGCCAAGGGGTTAGATGTAAATTGCATGTAGGAAAATAGTTCCATGATATTACTACACACTACAAATAACATTTAATGTGATACAAAAAAAATCGGATTAATAAAAGAAAATCTATTCTAAAAACATAATTTTATATACGCTATCAATCAAAAGTTTGAGACCATCCTGAATTGTTTCTATAAGATCATAAAACTGCTAATTTTGCATATTTGAATAAATAAATTTAGCTATTATGCATGTAGGCAAACCCTTATATAAAATCCAAACAATTTTTTGCAATCATTATAAATCTATTTGCATAAGCTTTGGAAATGTTATTACAACATCATATCTTTACTGAACTGTAGGGAAGAAATTTAAAAATATTTCAACCCCATTTCTTGGTAGAGGTTCATTTTTATCTAGATTAATTTCTGACTGAAATTAATTTTCAGAAACCGTTAAAATGCCAATAACTAAACAGATTAGTATTATAGATTCAAGGGGAAATTCTTTATAGAATGATATTCCGAACGTCAGATTGCTAGAGAATTACAGATTTAAAAAAGGGAGCATATTATTGTATGCGGCAACGTCAGTCAGTTAAGTGCCATACGTGATACACACTTTGATCGAAAGAGACATGACTAACTGGCAGAAAATTATCCCGCAATAGGTTGTCATTGCTTTCTGCGGTTTACTGATTACCATCCAAGGCTATAGAGCCCAATCTGTTCTGTTATTTAACCCATAACTGGAGGGAAGAGACGGATTAATACCTTTTCCAGGGGTATTTGTGCGTAAGTGAATGAAAGGAATTCAACTGGAATTCGAAATCGGCACGCCGTTTGTCATTCCGAGTCGATATCCATTGCATCACAACGCACAGCCTGCAGGGATGTACAGAAACCAAATGTTGGCAGAAAATGGTCTACGAGACTCAGAGTAACATCTACTGCGAAGGATAGACACTTGGTTGTGTCTAGCAAAAGGAACAGAAGAAAAACGGATCCCCAACTTACTGCTGAATATAATTCTACATGTCAATATCCAATATATGTTATGACTGTTAAGTGAAGACATCATTCTGTTGAGTTTAAGGGATCTGTATCAAAAAATATCTATAAAAAAAAAATGAGTTGAAAATGACTAAAAGTGGCACAGCAATATAGGTGCTATGGACTGATGAAACCAAATTTAATCATTCTGAAAGTAAACCGAATCCCTGAAAGCAATGCATTTCGCCTCCTCGGCCTTACTCTTCCTTCCGACTTCAAGTGGAATCATTACATTGAATCAATAGCTAAATCCACTGCTAGGAAGATTTGGTCACTGTGTCCGGCCAGGAAGCTTTTTCTGTCTGAATCCATCTTGCACATATACAAATCAACCATTCGACCGTGCATGGAATACTGTTATCATATCTAATCAGACGCCCCTGCTGTTCGTCTCAGTGATCTCGACAGGCTCCAAAGAAGAATTTGTATCCTGATTGATCCCGATCTGACAGCTCGACTCCACCCCTTTTCTCATCGGCGTGTGTGGCTTCCCTCTGTCTCTTCTATAAATATTTTATGGCTTTTGCTCTGACAAACGTAGGTTACTGGTGCCCCCTCCACAAGAATTTACTCTGGCAACTAGACTGGCAACAAGGTCTTACCCTTTAACAGTTAGATCAAACAAATGCAGGCGGCAATTCTACTCCATCAGCTTCTTTCCTCACGCTTCCCGCCTGTGGAACTTCGTTCCATATGCTTACTTTCCTGACGGCTACAACCTCCAGGAATTTAAATGTGTGTATCTTGTTCTTTTCCTTTCTCTCAACCTTCGTATCTGTCTTCACTCCTCTGTTCACATACTTCTCTTGCTCTTTCTTTTTCACCCCCTGTATCTGGTTCGTTTTTTTTTTCACTCTCCCCCTGTCTAAAACTTAACTCTCTTATGTAGCCCCCTGCACATCAGTGGTGGTAACGCCTTGCTTTGGGGGAAATTATTAAAAAAACAAAAAAAGAAGAGTGTTTGTCATAGGGACTCATTCCGAACGAAAGAGTAAAAATGGCATTGTGCCAACTGTTAAGAATATTGGTGATGCTGTAATGGTTCGGAGATATTTTGGAAGTAAGATTGCTGGATACTTTGTTCAATTTAAAGACATTATGCAAAAAGAAGCGTATCATTCAATACTGCAGATGCACGCAATTCCTGCTGGCTGTCGCATTATTGGATAAAATTTTGTTTCGCAACAAGTTAATGATCCAAAACAGAGCTTAAATCTGTATACAAATTTATCTAAAATCAAAGGAAGATAAGGGAATTTTGCAAATCATGACTTGGTCCCCTCAGTCCTCCGATAATACACCAATTGAACTAAATCTGTGACAAAATTGATCGCAAAGTTTGAAATTACTAAGACTTCTTTGACTAAGAATATGCAAGAATTGTTTATTTATTTACACACTGCTTAGGAATCCCTTCCACCAACATACTTTTACGAGTTACGAGAAAGGATGCCAGGAATTTACTCTGCAGAAATAAATGCTGTGGTGGTGGATCTTTTGATGAAAAAAACATTATAAATTTGATTTAATTGAAATTCTACTGATTTTATATTAATTTTATTTAAATTATTGCATAATTGCAAGCAAACATAGAAAAATGATTTTATTAAAGACATCTAACTTGATTTACTTTTTAATTCTAAAGAAAAAAAAGTCAATATGGTTTCAAACTTTTCGTCGGTAACACACGCACACACACACACACACATACACACACACACACACACACACACACACATATATATATATATATATATATATATATAAGACAATGAATGTATGTTATGTTTGATGATGATCCGTTGTAAAAATCTTACTTCAGTTTTAATTTTTGGTAAAAATAAAAACAAAAATAGTCCAAAAGTTGGACTATTTTTGTTTTTATTTTTTTATTACGCTTGTTCAGAGTAGTTATATGGTGATTTCATCGCAAAACCATCTACTCAGGTATAAACACTACATAAGGTGTCATAAAAAGGTACTTGAGTGATGCATGCTAATAATATATTTTTTAAATAGTAGGTTTAATATTGATGGATGAGAGAGAAGTATGATTGTATACATCACGAATAATGATGTCAATCATTTACATTGCATCTAGACATATGGTTCTGTTGTTAATATTGCATTCTCTTACAAGGTATGACGTCATATAACCGCATCATAAATTAATGACCTACGTCTGTTTTTCGTGACCATTATCATCACATAGCAATCTTATATGTCAACATAACTGAATATCATCTTTGATGGTGAATATCTTTGAGTTATATATATATATATATATATATATATATATCCGCAGAGAGATCTGTTTCGCTGTATTACAGCTCATCAGTACGTCTTAGACTCCGTTCGAATCGCCGTCAGTCGGCGATTCTACCTCTAGGCCACGAGCGTCCGGCAGAAGAAGGCAGGCTTTTTAGTGCGTATAAACACGCCCAATAGCTAGTGTGCTCCAATTCATTATCGAATGAGCGATGCGTATATGCCGGGGTAGCTACTGTTTACAAAGCCTCCCACTCTTCCAGAGTGCTCAATCAGGGTGTGAGAGCGTAAATACTATAGTCATCCGCCGACAGATCTTTTTCGCTGTATTACAGTTCATCAGTACGGCTTAGACTCCGTTCGCTTCCTAACCCGGATAGAAACCGAATGGTGTATGGGTAGGTTATAAAAGGTTATCACAATGCGTTTAGAAAAATAAGGGAAGACAATGAAGGTGTTGAGTATTACTTATTTATTAATCGTTAATATTTCAAGATCATAGTCTCATCTTCAGTATGTTAGGACAGTTTAATTTCACGTCTGCTCGTGGTCCATGCCTTTCATCGAATGGTCATCTTTCGCTGCTACTGCCACCGTTAATTGTAGTGTGTGTGCGCGTGTGTATATCGGGAAGTGGGGGTTCCTGATGGCATCGAGTATTGTGTTGCTTTTAAGAACAACGTTTTAAGAAGTTGACTTGGCAGCCAATCTTTGCACGTTTCTGATGGCATTGGGCATTGTGATGCTTTTAAGACAACGTTTTAAGAAGTTGAATTGGCAGCCAATCTTTGCACGTTTCTCGGACAGTTTAAATAGCTCCCTTCTGTCCGAGAAACATGCAAAGATTGGCTGCCAAATCAACTTCTTTTATGCTATCCAAATGTAAAAGAACAAAGAATAAAATTGCAACGTTCAACATATTAATTTAAAATAGTGCTCTGTATAAAAATAAATGTTGATTAATATATATATATATATATATATATATATGCGTGTGTGTGTGTGTGTGTGTGTGTGTGTGTGTGTGTGTGTGTGTGAACTTATCACTATACTCGTTTCGAAAAACCTTCCGAGCATACACGCGAAAGGAAAAATGGCTGTAAAAAAAGAAAGAGCTAAGCACATGAACGTTAGTCAGAGTACATAGCCTAAAGAGAAACCCGAGACGAGTAATCAAAAACAAAAAAGAGCTCAATACGTAAGCAGAGCAGAAAAAGTAAACAACCTAAAGAGCCAACAAACCTACCAAGGTTTCACCTAACCGGATCTTCAGGGAAGGTTAGCTAAAGAGGATACTGATATAGGATATAGGAAACTCAATAACCCACGTGACCAAAACAAAGAAGACACCAAACACAAAGGGGAGGGGGGTATTAGAAAAAAAACAACTAGCGAAGACGGCAATCTGAACATACTAATAACAATACCACAAAATAAAACTAACATCCTAATTTAAAAGCCAAGATTTCCTATGTTTACACTTATTTAGAATTTCAGATTTAGAATTCAACAAACTATATGTAGGTTCAAATCGTGCTATAGCTAGTTTTTATTCCCCACACAATCTGCAACATTTCTGGCCTGCTTTGAACTTTGTACCCCTTTTTAATATTTCCCTTTTTAAAATGGGGTCTATATTTAATTCTTGTCTTGTGAACATGAAAGGGCGACTAGCGGCGGCTCTGGAAAAAAGAGAGTTCGTTTGTGTCTGGCTTGCAAAGCAGTAATCTGTTCCAAAGAAAGAAAATAATAATAATACTCACCTCTGTCTTAATAATCCACCTTCAGCTCATTCTAAAGGAAAAAAGAGAGGAGGCCCTCGAGGGGAATTTTTATAGACCGAGGAAATGGATTATGGGTAGAGAAATGGATTATAAAACTGACCGACCAAGTTCACTCGAGGATTTCAGTGGCGTCAATTTCTTGAGTGGCGTCGAGTCCTTTTTTCAGTCCAGTCTCTGACGGAATACTGACAAAAGTTACCTTCTCCTTCTGACTTACCCGCTTTCCTGCTAAAGACACTTTTTGTATAGCTAAGTTTTTAATTTTATTTAATTTTTCGTTTCCTTGTTTTGTTCTATTCATTTTATTTTCTAGCTTTTTGTTACTTTATTTTCGTATTTTTTTCTGGCCGCCATTTTTGTTTTTGTTTAGGTCGGACCGTGTGACTTAATTTTTGTTTTCATTTTTCAGTTTTTAGTTTTGCCTTACGTGCTACATTTAATTTTTGTTTAAACTTTATTTTTATTTTGTAATTTTCTCGCGACTTGTAAACTGAATATTATCTGATTTCCTCCACACTTTAACGTTTTCTTTTCCAGCCCCTCCCCATATTAGTTTTACGGAAGTAGCCTTTTAGGCAACTCTCCGCTCTTTTTGTTTGAATCTTTATTTTTTGAAACCTATTAACGTTTATTGACCACCTTCCCATTATTTTCTTTTAGTAGCCTTTTTAGGCGACTCCTTCGTTTTTTTTATTGTTAACGTGTAAAGTTTATCTTGTAAATTTTGTAAAGCTACTTATCGTTTATCGCCTTTAGGTAATTTTTTTTTTTTTTTTTTTTTTTTTTTTTTAAACCTCTCAAGAGGTTAGTTTTTGCTTTTGTTTAAATTGTTAATTTACCGCTAAAGGCAATTTTTTGTGAATTGTAAGCTGTTTTGTTATTTTTGTTTGCCATATTAGGCTAATTTTTATTTGCCATTACTGTGGCTATTCCTTTAACCTTGCGAGGTTTATTTGTTTCCCCCTATTTCTCCCGCTTTTCCCTCCCCTCCCTATTCTCATTGGATTTACGGAGGAAAATATATTGGCGACGTTGTGTTGCTTAAATTTTAAAAAATGGCCGACTCAAGTCGGTCAGTGAAAAAGAAACTTTTGTTTGACCCTCCTTGGAAGGGTCCACCGGAAAAGGATGATGAGTCTTTTCCCCCTCTAATTGTTGAAAATAAGGAGCAACAACAAGAGAAAGTCGAGAGCAAGATTATGGTGGCCGAAAATGGCCAAAAGAATGAGGAATCTTTTCCCCCTCTACCGACTTCAAGTAAGACGGATAAGACAGCGACCCAAAATGTGGTGGCCGAGAATGGCCAAAAGGATAGCGAGACCAAAAATGTTAAAGACCAAACGAAAGATACCGAGGCCGGGGAATCGCCCTTGGGCTGGAAGTCCCCACCAAAGGTAAAAATCAATTTGACGGAGTTTCTGGAGAGAGCCAAGAGTTACGCTCATCTTGTGACAGAAGATGGACTCTTGGAGGATCCCCAGGAATTAAGAAAAATTGAAAAAAGAATTGTGTCAGTCCTTGTGGTCGACAAGCGTTCGCGCAAGATTTGTCGCCCCACAAAAGACACAGTGTTGAAGACACTGCAGTCCACGGGGGTCATGCCCTTACGAATCGTAAAAGGCACGGGCTTTTTCACGTGGGACGTGCTGCTGCCCACGCCGGAAGATTGCCTAAAGATGGTATCAAAAGATCTTATAACGAAAGATTTTATTATTAGAACAGAATACCTAGGCATGCGTAGGACCAAGGTGGCAGTATACGAGGTCCCTCCTCAGGTCATCGGGGAGCATCTCGCGGCGTACTTTTCTCAATTCGGTGAGATTGTAGATGCCTCCTGCGAGGACCTGACCGGGGGATGGACTTTCGTGATTATGATGAGTGGTAAGGCCTTCGATACCATCCCCAACTGTCTTGACGTTGGGGGCCTGAGACTACCGGTGATAGTGACCGGTCGCAAACCGACATGCTGGAGGTGCGGAAAGATTGGTCACCTCTCCTCCTCCTGCCCAGAGAAGAAGGCCTCTGGAAGCCAGGCCCCTGAAGACCAAAATACCCCTCTGGCCGCTTCTGTGACAAAATCCGTCCCGCCTGTAGTGGGCATGCCAGCAACCAGGACCGGTGTGGTAGTACCCCCGGTTGGGTCAAAACATCGGCCCTCATTCCCCGAAAAGCCTTCGCCTGCTACAAGTGTAGTATCGGAGAAGGAAAAGGGGGAATGGCAGGTTGTTGGCAGGACCAGAGGGAAGCGTCAAGCTGCGGGACCTCAGTCCCCTGATGCTCCCAGGACTAAAGGCACGTACAGCCCCTCTCCCTCTACCAGCAAGAAGGGCGACGCCTCGGCCTGGTCTGCACCATCAATAGAGGAGATGCGCAAAGCATACGACCCAGGCTACGAGGGCATGAAGAAAGCACAAAAACTAAAGGAGGAACTAGCAAAGAAACAAACACGTCCCTCTGTCTCTGCCCCGTCCTCTCCTGAAAAAAAGAAAAGCCCCAAAAAGTCCCACTCCTCACAGCCCACTCCAAGGAAATCTGCTCCTCTTAGTAGAGACCCCAGCCCATTCCGAATACCATCACAACCAACCCCCAGCCCCTCTCCCAAAAAGCTGTTACCACCACCTTCAAAGAGGCAAAGGAGCCCCACAGCAGAGGATAGGGAGGCTCGGAAGAAGGCAACAAGAGTCCCTTACTTGATGGGGGAGAATATTTGCAGAGTTTCTCCAGCCCAGGAAGATAGGGCCAGGAACTTTGGCAATAGGATTAATAAATTAAAAGTCCTATTGGCAATGAAAAAATGCAAGGAAAAAGACATTGAGAAACCCAGAAATTTTCCGCATGCAAAAAGGATGCTGACAGTTGTGAGAACAGGAACGGGTACTGGAAAGGTGTGGGACATGCTCCTGGAAGCAAGGAAAACCATTAAAATGTCCCCACCTATAGTAACAATGGAGGAGGAGTCCTTAGAAAAACTGAAAGAATGTTGTGTAGGACGGGTCCCAATTTTAGTTCACCCCTCCCTTTACAGGGCAATGAAACTAACATTTCCTTGGGATGTTGGTGGCCTCTCTCATGATGGCTCCATTGACAAAGAAATGGGCAAGGGATCTATGGGAGAGGCTGTCGGCATCCTTTCCCCGTCCATGTTCTGTCCAGAAACTCAACCCTAATTAAGGATCACAATGGCTCTTTGGTTAGCAAGTATAAATGCCCGGGGGCTGAGGTCTGAGTCTCGGAGGGTGAGACTCACTCATGATCTCCAGCGCCTCGGGGTGGATGTTTGTTGTCTACAGGAAACCCGGTTTTTAGCTGGCGACTATGAGGGCATTCTGTCTAGGGATTACGATCTCTATTCAGCATGTTTTGATGGTCGTTCTAGAGGAGTTTCTTGGCTAGTGAGCAAGTCATTGGGTGCGGCGTGTACGCTTGTCTTCGCGGATCCAGCGGGCAGGATTTGTGTGCTGGATATTACCATAAAGGAGAAGTCTTTTCGGCTCATTGGGGTTTATGCGCCCAATGTCCATAGGGAGCGTCCTGCTTTGTTTCGGCAGCTCGAGTCGTTCTTTGGAACATCGAGGCGGGTAATTTTAGCGGGGGATTGGAATGCCGTCCTTGACCCTGAGAAAGATCGGATAGGAGAAAGATCGGGTACTAACAACCCGGATGTGAAACCATTTCGGGAATTTATCGACAGGAATGATCTTGTCGATAAATACCGAAATGAACACCCCCGGGAGGTAGTGTGGACTTGGACTAATAGGGGCAGCTCGGATTCGAAGGTACGCGCAAGCTACCTCGACCGAGTCCTAGTTAGGAGAGTCGACGTAGGGCTCTTAGGTTGTCCAAGTTTCCATTCCATAGTTTACACGGATCATAGGCTCGTCCGGGTTCGTGTAAACTTAGATAAGCCTAAGGTTAAGTTGGCTGGCTACTGGAAATTGAACGCGTCATTATTTGATAGCCAAGATTTCCAGCACCAGCTTTTACTAACACTAAAGCGGGAACTGACGGGGGCTGTGGTTGGGAATAAGTGGTGGGATACACTTAAATCCAAAATTAGGTCGTTTGCTGCCGACTATAGCCGTCGGCTCAACTTAGCTAATTTAGCGGCGCAATCGACGTTAGAGAAAAAAGTTGATCGGGCAGTTAAATCCCGTAATAGTGGGGACGTAGCCTTAGCTAGGGCCGAGCTGGCCTCCTTGGCTATCAAGAAGGATCAAGCTCTGGTAGTTAGGGCTAGGTTAAAAAGAATGTCTTCTGAGGCAACGAATATGGCCGCAGAACTGCGTGCAGAGGAAGCTAGGCAAGCAGCCAATCGGCATATCAAGGACATCACATTGCCGGATGGTCGTACCGTGACTACAGACGTGGGTATATGTGGAGCTTTTCGGGATTACTTCCAGGATCTTTTCACCAGGGAGCCCGGTCTGAGCTCTGCTCAGTTCGACACCTATTTGGCTGACTTTCCCCGCCTCTCGGCGGCTGAAGCGGCTAGGTGCGAGGGGCCCATAACAGAGTCGGAAATCTGGGATGCGCTGAAATTGGTTGGCCGGGACAAAACTCCAGGTTTGGATGGTCTTCCCTACGAACTGTACTTGAGGCAGTCGTCCGTTCTTGTTCCTCTGCTGGCTCTTGTTTATAACAACTGGATGAAGCAGGGGTCTATACCTCGTCGCTTCACCAGGGGTGTAATCAAGTTGCTTCGCAAGAGCAAGAGCGGTGGGGGTGGCATAGATAATTATCGGCCTTTAACGATGTTAAATACTGACTTAAAGATTTTTGCCAAGATCTTGGCCGGCCGTTTGCAGGCTGTCCTCTCTAGTCTGATTGGCCCCGAGCAGACTTGTGCTGTGAAGGGCAGGACTATTCAGGACAACCTTCATTTGGTACGCCTGATCATCGAGAAAACCGACACCGATGCCGCGCTGATCAATTTGGATCAGTCCAAGGCATTCGATAGGGTTGACCATCGTTTCTTGGAGTCTGTCCTTTCCGCCGCCGGTTTCGGGCCGTACTTTCGCTCCTGGATCCGACTGCTGTATGAGTCCCCCGGTGCGCTAGTGGAAGTGAATGGGGTAAGATCGAAGCCCTTCACTTTATCTCGCTCCATTCGTCAAGGTTGTCCACTTTCGCCTTTGCTGTACGTTCTTGCGTTGGAGCCATTCCTTCGCAAGTTAAAGGCGAATCCGGTCCTTCGCGGAATTTCCGTACCTGGTGCTACCACCTCGGCCAGGTACTCCGCCTATGCTGACGACGTTTCGGTTTTTGTGTCGAGCAAAGCCGAGATTGACGAAGTCAGCAAAGAAATCAGATGTTATGAGACGGTGACAGGGGCCAAGATCAATCGCGATAAGTCTGTTGGCTTGCGATTGGGTGCGTGGAAGGGAGTTTCTCTTCCCGGACCTTTCCTCTGGACGGACGGGCCGATCAAGATTCTCGGCGTCTTTTTCGGTCCAGATCTCCAGTTGGAAATGAATTGGTCGGAGGTTCGAGAGAAGGCCGAGGGCGCAGTTCGTCTGTGGACTCGGAGGAAGCTCTCCTTAAAGGGGAGGGCGGAAGTATGTGCCTCGCACATCTACCCGATTCTCCTTTACCGACTCTCGGTACTTCCTCTCCCGTGTGCCATTCGTTTGGGTTTAATTCAGTTCTTGTTCTCCTTCCTTTGGGGAGAAGGCAAGTCTCCCAAGGTACGTCGCGAGATCTGTTGCCTGCATCCATCTGAGGGCGGTCTGGGCATGCCTAGCGTTGAGATTCGTCAACACACGCTTCGCATTAGATTCCTGGATCGAATGTGTATGCTGGAGGATGAGAACGGCGCCCTCGTTCAAGAGGACGTCCATAAAAACTTTCCATCCCTGAGAAGTGTGCATTTGTCGGAGGAGGAGGCCGGCCGTACTCCTCGTGGCGAGTGCTCCTTCTATAAAGAATGTCGTTTGGCTCTCCAGTTTCTCTTGCGGGCTACGGATGGCCTCTCCAACGCCCAATCGTTGTCTCTTAGGGCATTATATCGGGTTTTAGTTAGGGGGGCCGTTCAAGATGATCTGATTGGCGAGCTCGGGCTTACGAAGCAGGAGGCTCGCTCCATATGGCCTTGGGCGCCTGGGTTGAAATGTCTCACTAACGATGAGGCATCACTCACCTGGCTGATGATTCGAAAGGCTCTCTGGGTAGGCAAGAGGCTTCATGCAGCGGGCCTAACACCAAAATCAACCTGCGTGCGTTGTGGGCTGACGACGGAAACCGTCGATCATGCCTTCTTCCACTGCAGTGTTGTTGCTCCGTTGTGTAAGTTTCTTGAAGACCTCATGGTTCGTATGCTGCGTGGAAAGTTCTTTGTCCTTGAGGCTAGTTCTGTTTGTAGCAATGTCGTGCCTCCGTTATCTAGGGCTGAGCACTATGTGCTCTTTTGCTTACTAGGTGTTATGCGAATCGTGATTTGGACGACGCGACAGAAGGAATTCTATGGTGATGAGAAGTTTACCTCTTCCCAACTGATCTTGTTCTTTAAGCATCAGCTTAAAGTCAAGATCAGGACGGAAAGGAAACGACTCACTCCATCTGAATTTGGCAAAAGGTGGGTGAGTCTTGCGCGATTCTGTCGAGTGAAAGGTGCTGACCTGGAGTGGTTGTTTGATGCTGGTTAGGCATCAGGATATTGGGTGTGCTGGGCAGAACATGTGCACCCCGTCCCTGTTAGGTTAGTGTAGGGAAAGATTGATTTTTTTCTGTTTTTTGCTTCATTGTTAACTTAGCTAGGTTATGATTGCTCATTGGCCCCCTTTTCTTTTTTTCTCCCCTATTTTTCTTTAGTTTAACCCCCCTTCCCTTCCCTCCTTAGGTGTTCAACAATGTTAGTTCCCCGGTGGATGCGTGGCGACTTTCGTTATTTTTCAAGTGTGCTTTTCGTTTTTGTTATGATGTTTAAATGTGTGAGTGATTGTGTGAGTGATCGCTGAGCGGATATATGGTACTATTATATTTCTAAAGCCACGCATTATTTTTCGTCCGGGGAAGTGACTTTGCTGTCACATTGTTAGAGTAGTGGGGGGCTTTTATTACTAATACGATTTTATTTAGTTTCTTGTACATATCGTTTATTCGTTGTATAAAACCATTGGGGATATTTTAAATGTTGTTATTTTCTGCCCATGCCCTCCACTGAACATTGTAAATATGGGAGTTAAGTAGGACAACATAGAGCAGCTGAGGTTTTATGGTGAACGTTGTAAGAATGGTAAGTAAAAATGTGGTATTATGGTGTCCGGTTTATTGTAAGTGTGTCAGGGTCGACGAAAGTGAATAGCTAAGTTAAATTAGGACAGATGATGACCAGCCTTCCCCATCCCCAATTTCGGCCTTGTGCCATATTTTTTGTATTAACTACAAAAATAAATACATTCAGTGGCGTCAATTTCTTGGCGTGAAGCTGACGCAGAGAGACGCAGTGAAAAGGTGGAAGGAGGAAAGTGGAGTAGGAAGAGGAAGAGGCGTAGCAAGAAGCCAGCTGGGAGAGCGTTGAATTGAAATCCAACGGTCTGCGGTTCGATCCCTGGTTCTGCACTCACTAGAAGAAAGTGTGCAACAAATTGACCATACATAAGTGGACAGCGTAGTGTTATGCTTATATTTTTCATTCTTAAAACTACTGGTATGGTTATAATATCGTTTTTAAAACTGTCTCGAGTAGCACTTATGTATACTTTGGGTTCCGGATCTTCTGTGCCTTTATAAACTTTCACCTGGTAAATGACACAATCTTGCTGGCATTTGCCCTGTAGAGGACAGTTGCTTTTATTTCTACAATTAAAAGTAGTTTTACCTACATTAGTTTTATCCATAACCTTAGCTTTATTAAATCCACTGATGATTTTACCAATATTCGGCATGCAGGAATAACTTTTACGTTATTTCTATTAAATATTTTGTATAATTTATTTTCCTTATTAAAATTTTGTTTTACTAAACTAAAATATATTTTGCCACTTTTAGTTTTAACAGTCAAATTAAAAGGAGGATTGAACCAAAGAATGTTCCTACTTCTATTTTTACTCTTAGAATTTTAATATCATTATACTCCAAACTATCAGTATATCCACTTTTAAATAGTGCCTCCTGATATAATTTTTTATGAATGTCAAAAATTACTTCATTGGAAGAATTATTAGACAATTTATTGGAGATACTTTTAGTAATACCCCGCACAATATGGGCGGGCTGATTAGATTAGATTTTGTATTTACGTATAGTAGGTTTTGGTTCTCTTTTGTATAAGGGGATATAGTTCCATTTAAAATATTTAGCCTTATGTCTAAACAATTTACTATTTTAAAATTACTTTCGACTTCCAAATTGAAACCATAGCTTTAAAAACCAATGGAGTTTTTTCTTAAGTTGTCACATTTTTGGAGGTTACTATAATCATGGTTGGGTGAAACCTTGGTAGGTTTGTTGGCCCCTATATATATATATATATATATATAAAGAACAAAGAATAAAATTGCAACGTTCAAAACATTAATTTAAAATAGGGCTCTGTATAAAAATAAATGTTGAATAATATATATATATATATATATATATATATATATATATATTTCACCGTTTAATAAAACTGCGATATCAAAACATTTCTCTTAATACATTTTATATCTCATAAATTGTTGATTTCACTGATTTTGATAAACATTATATATATATATATATTATAAATGTTATTTTGTGGATAACCACGTTTGAGTAAATGCCCTGTTTCTTTTTTTATTATGAATTTCATCTACCAGATTGCGTATCTTTGCTTTGATTCAAACCTGTGCCACTCTTTGTATCAGAAACCACCCTTGTCACTAGGTGTTCTTTTTCTAATACTGTAAGAGCTTACAAAACAAAAATATTAACTTGAGTAACCAACCTGTTCAGAAATAGATAAACTAGTATCTATATGCAAACGTTATATCAGATCAGTTGTTAAAAAACGACTTCAAGCGAAGGAATCCTCTTGGTTTTAAAGAAGTCAATTCTTCATTAGACTCTTGAGATTTCAGTTACAGAATTACTGGCCAACAGCTTTGTCAAATTACAAAATCCACATCACATGAAAACTTCTAACAGAAACAAAACTAAATTGGATACCACCTGTGGCTACGAGAATGGAAAATATCATATAACGAACATGCTGCATTTTAACACCGTCTTAAACAAAAGGTTTGAAAGGAAACACCCATCAGTATTTGAAAGGATTTGAAGCCTGTATTTTTTCTGAACAAATGTCAATGTATGATGTATATTACCTAAATAGAAAAAAAAACTAATTTTGCGATTATCATTACCACATGGAAATATTTTCTTAGCTACTAACTTTCGCTGTACATTTAAAGAATATGAGTCTGCACGTGTGATGTTTTTGTTTTTCTTAAAAGACAAAAATAGATATCTTAAGAGTTCGGCAGAGGAACTATGCGACATTGTATTAGTATAATGAAACTGACAGCCGGCAGTGACTTTTAAAATAGTAACGTAAGTAAACTTTTCGCTTGTATTCTCTTTGGCAAAAACTGACTTCATTATCATCAGGGAATTAAGTAAAAACAATTAAAAAAAACTCGCATGGTTTGCGGTTTTTCTCTTCTCTGAGCTGAAATATACAGGAAGAGAATTCTTGTTACTTGATTCAGTAGAAAGAACTTTTTCCATAAAAAAGCAATTACTTTTGCAAAGAGAAAATTATATTATGTGTGAAAGTGTTGACGAAATTTTCTTTTTGTTTCTTAAATTTAATCATTTTTTCTCGGAAGGAAAAATGGCAAATAAAGTGATATTTTTGCGTCAAAAATTTTTTTTAAACCAAAGAGTGGGCCTCCAACGAGTTTCTCCAAGTAACCAAAATATTTCACAATAATGATAATAATAATAACGAAAAATGCAAACTTTGTGACGAGATGAAAAGATCAATGAATTGGCTCATAAATACTATTTTGTTATTTTTTATTCAAAGTAATAATAAAAGAAAATATAATTTTTCTTCTTTTACGGACATTGGCGATCATGGTACTCCACAATTTCTTGTCCTGGTAGCTCATAATAGATTTTTCTTTTCGCTATCTCTCATAAACAAAGTTTCCAGGTAAGTTGTGCTTTACTTTCCTCTGGTCATCTTATCTTCACTCTCTCCTGTGAGCATCAAATTTTCCTATCTTTCCTCATTATATGCACCAGAAACCTCAACTGTCTTTTCCTGGTGTTATGCATAAATGTGCTTTTATTTTCTATTTTCTCTAGGACTTTGTCGTCGTTTACAACTTTGGTCTATGGTATTCTCAACATCCTTCTGTAGAACCACATTTCTGTTGCTTCAGTTCTCTTCTTTATTTGCGAGTGAGACTGTCCAGTGGGTGGTAGCAACCGTTAGGGTTTCAACTACGGGTTAATACTTAACCCTCAAACCGGCGTTACAATACAATGAAATTATACCAACCACACATTTTCATAGTATAAAAATTTACACCAATACATTTGTGCATATATATATATATATATATATATATATATATATATATATATATATATATTACTGATAATTGATATGCCGCTAAACAAACAAATAAATTCGCGAGGTATCCAGCATTCACTGCCCTATGAAAGGAGTTTTACTACATGATATTTCACTACACTTTTCCTATTTTCTAATTATATTTTCTGCTTCTTAATACTTAGCTCAGTTATTGGAAGGCATCTTTCCCTACACCAATGCGCTTTCAGATTTCAATATGGCATATTGCGTCCTCTGTTAATACACTTCCCAGATATCTAAATTATTGCACCTGTTTGATTTCATTATCTCCAATCTATAATTTGCATATTGCTAAAACACACATTTATTTATTATTCATGGCAATATTGAGAGAGAATATGTGTATCTGTGTTGAATAAAGTGACAATCGGGAGTAAAGTTAGACGACTGCTTATGGTCACTTTTCCCCAAAGATTTCTGTTATCCACAGCTTTCTTCAGTCCTTTCTTTCTGATTCAGGAATCATCTCTGACCATTCTTGCTGGCCTACCACTTAATTTTCCCCTATAATTAGGAAAGTCTTACTGCCATATCACGTTGAAAGCCCTGTTCCCGAACGATTATCGAAGTTAAACTACGTCGAGCCTGGTCAGTACCTACATGGGTAACCGCTTGGGAGTAACATTTTCTGTAAGCTTGAATGTGCGGTGGTGTAGCGGATAATTACTCAGAATTATTAATCGGAGATCTGAGTTCCAATTCTATTTTGGTTTGTTATATTTACTTATGTACACATACCGTTGGGAAGGTATGAATCCACTTCTTTTCAGTCCAGCTTTGAGTTAATTCATAGAACATTCTATCATTAAATCATTATTACTTGCAAAAAATTCTATCTAAATAATATTTTCTAACCTTAAATAACCTGCAATAGGTTGATAAACAGTAAAAAAATGAATTACTCAATAAAATAAAATCTTATTGTATAAGCTGACACACATATTTGATTATTTTGGCAGCAGCATCCACTACGTCACACTTAGGTTTAGAAGATTGTGCCAATAATCTTTGGAGAGTCCCCATAAAATTCTTCATTGGACATATGTTGCTTTCAGGTAACATTGAGCAATGCTTTCAATAGTCGAATGTATGCATCATCGAGATTTTTGTTAATAATTTTTGTTAATAATTTTGATAATATCAATAATTTTGATAATATCCAACCTGTATAAGAAGACTAATTCTACTGTTGACTTGAAGATTTACACTTTCAGTCGTTATTTGTTTATTTGTTTTGTCGTTGTGTTTTGTTTTTGTTTTTGTTCTTTAGATGGTATTTGTTTTCGGTACGTATGTCCATGTCATTTCAATTCTAACATCTACGTATTTTTGTGAGCATTTCAGCTATGATCAGTAACAGGAAAAATATCATACACATGATTTAATGCTACATTCTGTCACTTGATTGAAAGATAGAATTTACGCCTTTCAATTAAATAGTAAAGTTATATATATTTTCACAACAATGAGCTAACATTGCCTGATGACGAGGTAAAAATCATGAAACAGAAATTTACATGTTGTATTGTAAAGTATATTAATTTTAAATAAAAAAAAACAAATTTGATTATATTATGCTCTACAATATTTGATGCATTGAGCACTTTTTTAAGTAAATGCCATAGGAATAAGAATTGTAAAACTGTTAGTTCTCTTCACCTAGATTTATATATGCATATATCAGAGACGTGACGTCTAGATAGGGAAAGTAGGCAGGGCTTTCCCCGAATAAAATAGATCAGCAGTACATTTTCTTTCTTGGGCACAATATGCACATAATCCCCCCACAAAATTATGAAGGTCACGCTGATTATTATGCATAAAATTTAAAAAAGTTTATTTTTGTATATGTAGTACTTAAAGGTCACAAGCTGTCTACTCTGAGTAATTACTGAAGAGACGCTCCGGATATATATATATATATATATATATATATATATATATATATATATATAGTCATCCGCACACAGATCTGTTTCGCTCATCAGTACGGTTAGACTCCGATTGCTTTTAACTCAGAATTGAAACCCGACCGCATTGGCGTCAGTCGGCGAATCTACGTCTGGGCTATGGGCGTTCGGTAGAAGAAGCCAGACTTTTAATAATCTTATATATATAAAATTATGCCCAGCTGTATTAAAAACTGTTGACTACAATTATATTGTGGAACATTTGAATATTTTTCATTTGTAAACGAGGCATTTCTCAACCTCGATTTCTATCTTTCGGTGTCTTCAAGTAATTTGAGAGCTCAGTGTAGTTAAAATTATTTATTTACAGAGCAAAATATGTATATGTTTTTTACATATAAAACTTTGAAATTTACATATATTGAATGATTATTTCAGCGAAATAAATTATGTTTATCAGCGATCGGTTTTATTATGAAAAAAATGCGACAATTTTTGCTGAAATAATCATTCGATATATGTAATTTTCGAAGTTTTATATGTAAAAAACATACCCATATATATATATATATATAAATGAGTAAACGTTTGCCACTATAGCGTATGTAAATATAAAATTAGACATTGAGGCCAACATCGAGTACTGACAGTTTTCCATGCTTAACACAATCTGAAATGTTGTTCTACAGAAGGATGCTGAGAATACCATAGACCAAACATGTGATCATCGGCGAAGTTCTAGAGACAATTGCAACAAAATGGAAACTTATATTCAACACCAGGAAGAGAGAGTTGCGATTTCTGCGGCACATAATGAGGAAAGAGGGCTGGAAAAAATTGATACTCACAGGACAGATTGAAGGTAAAAGAGCCGCGCACAACCTACCTAAAGAGGTTGAGTGGATGGATGCCGGAGCTGAATTTGAAAGAGATGGTTATAGACGAAAGAACTACAAAGGACAGAAAATCGTAGAGAACAATGATGTCTTACGTGTTTTGAAGAGACACAGCGCATAGAAGGAGAAGAAATTTTAAAAAAAAGATTCATCAGAAAATTTCTGGGGAGCATAATCAGAGAAGAGACCTGAAGGTTGCATTAAAACATCGAAATAACTGTTGCCATTTGGTGTTGACCTCAGTAACCAATCTAATATTTTCGTGTGTGTATGCGAGCGCCTATTTACAGTTGTCGTAAAACATATGACAGCCAAATTTTAAGTAATGCTACAATTTTCTAGTACCTGAACAATTTGTTTTATGTCAGATACACTACCGGCTATAATTATTAGACCACTCCATTTTTTTACAAGAAATGATGTATTTCACACTATTCTTAGTATTTATTGCCAAGTGGATAATTCTAAATGAAAATAGAATGTTTTTTTATTATTATTACTTTGCAAAATTTTACAAGGCAAGGAAACAAAGATGAACTCGTCCGAATCACCTTAAATTTTCTAAATTTTTTCATTGATGAAACTGCAATACATGTAATTATTAAATATTTATAAATTAATTTGATGCACATGTTATTGTGCAGTATTAACAAAAGAACCATTCCATTTTCATTTACAATTATTCACTTGGCAATAAATAATAAAAAATATTATAAAATACATATTTTTTAAAAACATTGGGGTTGCCTAATACTTATGGCTGATAGTGAATCTAACATAAAAAAAATCGTGCCCAACATTTTCTTGGTTACATTCCACGGGTGAAAGACTGAAATGAAGAATAACGAGAATATTTTTTATATTGGATTTAAGTTTTAAAAAAATATACACGGAAAAAGTCAAATCGGGTTTGAGATTTCAAACTAAATCCTGTAAGGTAGCATTCAAAATGAATTTTGACAAAAGCTGACCTCCAGTACAATCATGTCTTTTAATTTCTTTTTTTCGAAATTGTTCCGACGTCAAGAATTATGTTTTTTTAATTGTTGTGTCGTTTTTAAAAACAAATTTATATTACATGGAAAAAGCGTGCATGAAAAGTAATATTCTTAGATGATATTAAACCTGAAAAAGTACAGGACAAGTTACTAGACCTGGAAAAGTTAAGAACAAGATAAAAAAAAAGTAATGTAAAAAGTAAAAAATTTCTTACTCTTTAGCTGCAATATTTTAAGTAAGAAATTTCTTATTTTTTACTTCACTAGAGGAATGGCTCAACAACAAATGTGCAGAAGTAGAGAGACTGAGCAGTAACAACAAAGCAGAGATGCATAAAGAGATAAGAGAACTGACAGGACAAAAAACCTGTTCCTCAACAGGATGCATAAAATCCAAGGAAGGGACAATCATATTAGAGAAAGAGGAAATACTCCAGCGATGGGAAGAATACATAAAGGATCTCTTTTGCGACAAGAGAGAACAACCGAGAATACACAAGGAGATGGATGAACCGGAAATACTAAAATCCGAAGTGGAAGCTGCAATGGCCAAAATGAAAAGAAACAAAGCACCTGGCCCAGATGGCATAGTGATAGAGCTGCTGACAGCCTTAGAAGAATATGGCAGAGAAAGGATTACCGACATAATAAACGAAATTTATAGCAGCGGAATAATACCAGACGACCTATGCAAGTCGATATTTATAGCGCTGCCGAAGAAACCTGGTGCAAACGAGTGCGAACTACACAGAACTATCAGCTTAATGAGTCACATTACAAAACTGATTGTCAGAATCCTGATGAATAGAGCGAGAGCAGAATCAGGCCAGAGATAGGGCAGGAACAGTGCGGGTTCGTCAAAGACACTGGAACAAGGAACGCCATATTCATGATTAGGATGCTCTCTGAAAGGGCATTACAAATGAAGAAAGACTTGTACCTATGCTTCATTGTTTACGCGAAAGCATTCGACAAAATACGACACAAAGAATTGATGGAAATGCTAGGCAACCTCGACATTTTCGGCAAAGACATAAGAATATTCAAGAATCTCTACTGGCAGCAAACGGCCTGCATACGGACAGGTAACGACCTCAGTAGATACAGAAAAATAGAAAAAGGCGTAAGACAAGGATGTGTCTTTTCACCGGATTTGTTCAACCTATACAGCGAGAATATTTTGAGGACCCTAGATGACACACCAGGATTTGTTATTGGAGGCCACAACCTGAACAACATAAGATACGCGGACGATACAGTGCTGATTGCGGACACGGAAAGGAAACTGCAAGATCTCATACAGAAAGTAGCAGTGGAGAGTGGCAAGAAGGGACTACAAATAAACTTTAAGAAAACTGAGTGCATGGTCATCAGCAAAAGATACAACCCAAAATGCCAAATACAGGTGGGGGATAACAGAATCAAACAAGTCCAAGAATTTAAGTACCTAGGAAGTGTTCTAACAGGAGATGGAAAGTGCGACACGGAGATCCGAAGGCGAATTGGCATGGCAAAGGACGCGTTCCAGATGAGCAAAATACTAACACACAGGAAAATCTCAATAGAAACGAAGAAAAGAGTGCTAGACTGCTACGTGATGTCAGTTCTTCAATACGGCTGTGAATGCTGGACAATATCATCGAAAATGAGGACAAAACTGGAAGCGGCCGAAATGTGGTTCTACAGAAGGATGCTACGGATATCGTGGACTGAGCATACAAGCAACGACGAAGTGTTAGAAAGAATGGCAACAAAAAGGAAATTGATGCTGAGCATCAGGAAGAGACAACTGAAGTTCCTGGGACATGCAATGAGGAAGGAGAGCCTGGAGAACCTGATACTGACTGGACAGATAGAAGGAAGGAGAAACAGAGGAAGGCAGCGGATAACATATTTGCAGGGTCTGATCAGGTGGATGACGGAACGGGGGTTGCCAGGAGCAACAGGAGCAAACATACTAAGAGCCACAAGGGATAGGGAGACGTGGAGATCCATGATCGCCTACGTCCTGAAGGGACAGGGCACATAGAAGAAGAAGAAGAAGAATATCTTATTGTTTACTTTTACAGGTTTAATACAATCTTAAGAATATTGCTTTTCATGCGCGAATATTTCGATGTAATCCATGATTTTTCCAAGCATTGCTATTAATTCAATATAAATCTAATACTGAAACCGCAATTCAAAAATATTAAAAAGAAAAACATTTATATGCAATTGATTAAAAACAATAAAAAAGCTGTTTATTTATAATTAATTCCGATAATTAATTCTGATATAAAATGATCAGTGTTAAGCATAGTTTGATTGGCAAAAATGTTAAAAGATATCATCAGAATTTAAATGTTGAAAACCGCATGCAAAAATATTAAAGAGAAAAGGTTATAAAGAATAAAATTTATTATTAGAAGTGTTAGTCATTCACTCACTTATGTACTTATGAAGTTAGTCTTCCCTTTTTGGACTTCACATGTTTTAGTGTAACGTTTTTTCTACAGAACCAAAATTCAAATTTTCTTTCAAAATATAGCTAAGGATGTGCCCTATCTAATTCTGTAAATTCTGTTTGAAATTTGGTTGAGTACTGGATTAGCGGCAAAGCTTGAAAGCTGCCTAGATTCACTCAATGTCAGACGTAAGAACATATTCAATCGCTGCCGTGATTAAATGATATTATTATCTACTATGGGCATGTTAATTACTACTACCTTTTTACAATTGATAAAAAATGTTACTACCTTGATAACTAGTATTATAGTATTATAATACTTTTGTTTCTCTCTCTCTCTCTCTCTCTCTCTCTCTCTCTCTCTCTCTCTTTGTCGCTCATTCGATCTACCTCCATATCATTCTCTCTCACTTTCTTTCCCTTATCCTTTCGGGATGCAAGTAATTATGACTCGCCACATCTTTTTTCTTTTGTCGCTCCCAACTTTAGTGTCTCCATATATCCGATTGTGGTTTACAAGACGCACTTTTCCTAAAAAGATACCCTGAAAAATACGTGTTTGTCTTTCAAGACGAATATATCAGTTATCACCATAACATGTATGCTAGTGGGGACCGTTTTTTGTATCTGAAATATCTGCAGAGGTCGGCAACTTTTAGAGCAGAAGTCTGGCAACATTTTGTAAACTATGTACCGACTTAGGGTTTCAAAATTATTCATTGTGCCAATAGGATACGTATTTTTATACAAATCAAGGTCAATATACCTGATTTACAATATATTTTATATATTAATATGTACAATAATATATAAACTAGATTAATTGAAATAAACTGTTTTTAAACGTATTTTAGTCCATTATCATTCATGGGAGCCTTGCCCTTGCATTGCCTTAGCCATTTGCTCAATGTCAACAACATACCTTGTTACTTTGAGTTGTACACATTTTTCTAAATGTTCAGAAGTTAGGCAACTTTGTGGTGGCCTGCTTTTATGTGAGAGAAAGTTTGTATACAGGAGTAAGTTTATCCAAAAGCCGAGAGAAGAACAAAAGCAATTTTCTTTAAACAAATGAAAGTTTTCGTCTTCCTGAAACATCTTTAGTTCAACAAATCGTACCATTAGAATTGCTTGACGTGCCACGTGTTGCACGTGTGCTGTAGCTTGCCGACCCCTGGTTTAGAGCTTTTACATAAATACAGCAGTGACGAGTTTTGAGGATTAAAGGACAAATAAAATTTCTTTCAGTGTTTTGTATTTTTGCATGCATGTGATTTGAAAATTTTTATTTTTATGAAAATAAAACAATCCTTGGACAATGAAAGATGATAGTATGTTTACTAACCACCAACTAGTATGTGATTGTCATGCAAACAAAATCGGATTGAGTGATTAATGTAAATAATACGTGGCGCCAGCATGTGACAGATGCATGGTGAATGTGTTGTTGTAAAAGAAGGACTTTTTTCTTAGAAATTTCTTTCCAATAT